>OZ010577.1:63193062-63593062 GCA_963932145.1 Acanthosepion lycidas
TAATATATGTTATAAAATGAGTGGGCCAGTGTACGTGTCTACCCGATCTTCTGGTAATGTTTTTAGGTGTGTTTGGAGGTGTAGAAAATGTTTCACTTACGTTGGTATTTGTTGTCAGAAATTTAATTCCTGTATCTATCTTTCTATCTCTCTTACTTTCCTCCCCCCTCTCCTTTTCCCCCCTGTGTGCAGTGTAAGAACTGCTGTTGCTGTGTCACGTGGCGAAATCGTGTCTAACGATTGGTCGTACGTGATTTTCCCGCTTGTTTTCGACTAGATTAGAGGAATCTAGTCAGTAGTAGCAGACTGGGCTCCGCAGTGTGGAGACGAGAAGTCGTCTTGTCTCGCGACGAAAAGGAAGCCAGCTTGAAGATAACCTGTTGTTGCTCTGACAAGGAAAACAGTCATAAAAAAACAGTCAAGAATATTTGTCTGAGAATTGAAGATATGAACAAGTGTGTGTTCGCCGTGTGGAAAAAGCTTATTCTCTAGACAAGTGAAGTCAAGTCTGTTCAAGTAATCAAGTGGATTATTGTTCAGCTACCAAAGAACAAGTCAGTAAAGACTTATCTAAAAAATCAGTTAAAGAAATTATTGTAAAGAGAATTTACAATAGAACATTTTCAAGGAAGTCTTCTTTCGACAATCAGGTCGAAGAGAGAAAAAAGTCAAAATTAAGCGATTGAAAAGCTACCTTCCTTCGAGGAGTTATTTTGTCCTATTGGTGGACGAAATTCTGACGTGAAAAAAAGTATGTGAAAAAAGATCTTCTAAGTCGTCTCTAGAAGTTGAATTTGTGTCGCAGAGAAAGTTTGAAAAAACAAGTCTGCATTTATTTTTAACAGGAAGCTCGCTTATCTTCCAAGGAGAGCAACTCAAAAAATATCTAAAACCTTTTTTCCCAGCTACTTAAAAAAAAAAAACATTAAATCTATTTTTTTGAACAGTAAGTCAAATTTTCCCTTCTTTCTGCTATCTCTCTACTTCTTTCACTCTCTCTGAACTGTTATTGGAGTCCTTTTTAAGGGCTCGCCAAACGGACGTTTTTGGCAGTTATTTTCAAGTTGTACCAGTGAATAAATGCAGAAATATCTTTTTTCTCAATGAAGGTGGAATATATGGTCTTGAATAACCAGTCCCAACGTCACAGAGTAGTGTTTTTGTTCCAAATGGGACGGAGTGTTCCTTCAATTGTAAAGAAGTGTCCTCTTTTATTTTGTATAATGTGGTATCTTCCTTTTGTTCATCTGCAATGAGGTCGAAGGTAAGGGTTTCAGAATCGATAGATTGCATCGTGGAGCGCGAGAGTGTATCTGCCACGATATTGTCTGAACCTTTAATATAGCGGATATCCGATGTAAATTGGGATATGTAGTCCAGTTGTCGGGTATCTCTGGGTTTGTATTTATCTGTGTTCACATGTAAAGCGTAAGTGAGGGGTTTGTGGTCTGTGAAAATAGTAAAGTTTCGTCCCTCGAGCAGATATCGAAAATTTCTTATTGCTAAGTAAATAGCTAGTAACTCTCTCGAGAAGGTACTGTACTTCTGCTGTGCTTTGTTTAATTTGACCGAGAAAAAGGAGATTGGCTTTTCTGAACCATTTAGTTTCTGATGTAGAACTGCTCCAATTGAATCTCCTGAGGCGTCAGTTGTCAATGTAAGTGTTGAGTTAGCATCATCACTGATGTAAGAGAGCTTGGTAAAATCTGCTAACGCTTTTTTAGCATTTTGAAATGCAGCTAACGCTTCTCCGTTGATCAGTATTTTTGCATTTTTCTTCTTCTGTTTTTGCAGCAAGTTTGTGAGTGGGGTCAAAATTCTGGAACAACCTGGAATAAATCTACGGTAGTAATTTATTAAACCGAGAAATCGTCTTAATTGACGCAGTGATGTCGGCTGCTGAAAGTTTTGTATTGCTGCTACTTTCTCTGGGGAAGGTGTGATTCTGTTTTTGTCGATCACATGGCCCAAGGAATTTAACTTTGAAACAGCAAAATCGCATTTGTGGACATTTATCTTTAAGCCAAAATGTGCCAGTCTCTCGAAGACTTGTTGAATATGGTATAGGTGTTCTTTTCCATTACGACTGGCGATAAGCACGTCATCGATATATGCAAAGGTAAAAGGCAATCCTCTCAAAACTTCATCAATGAGTCTTTGAAAGGTTTGGGTGGCATTACGTAATCCAAAGGGCATTCTGGTGAATTCATAGAGTCCAAAAGGAGTGGTAATTGCAGTTTTCCTTATGTCTTCTGCTACTGGAATTTGGTAGTAAGCCTTAACCAAATCCAATTTTGTAAAAACTGTGGTTCCTTGCAAACCTATGGCGAAATCGTGTAAGTGCGGTATAGGATATCTATCAGTAACTGTTTTTGCATTGAGATTCCTAAAATCCCCACAAGGTCGCCATGCGCCAGCTTCTGGTTTCGGAACCATATGTAGCGGAGAGAAGTATGGGCTATTTTAAGGACGTATGATGCCTAACTGCAACATATGTTGAAATTCGTCTTTTGCTATTTTATATTTGTCCGGATGTAACCTGCGTGGTGATGTGTGTGTAGGTGGTCCAGCTGTGGTGATATAATGTTTAGCAGTGTGACGGATTTCATCTGTATGTGTTAAAGGCGTGGTTAGTGTATTTTTTTTATCAATTCATGTAGGCCATTAGCGGTTGGTATTGCTGAACTAATTCCTGTTGACTTGTAGATTGAGGTGATTCCCTTTGTTCTTAGGTTTGTGTTACTGTCAATGAGAGAGTGTGTAGCCATATTCACTGATAAATCGAAATGGGATAGGAAATCCGCCTCTAGGATAGGTGTTTTCACATTTGCTTGTGTGAAAATCCATGGAAAAGATCTTCTTAGACCCAAATCGAGCGTTAGTGATATCTCACCGTATGTTTCTATCTTTGATCCATTTGCTACCTGCAATGTGTATGTGGAGAATGTAGGTTTTTGTTTTGTATTTGCTGATCCGAGCGCCGGTGTCGACTAAAAATAAATATCCGTTACTTCTGTCCAGGATGTAAAATAGACGACTCTCTTGTTTTAATCCAGCAGCTAATGTCGTCTTTACTTGCTGCTGGCATAGTCGTTTCCCAGATGTTGTGTAGAAATGTGAGAAGTTTTCGAATTGAAATTTCATGGTTCAGTGCACTTCCTTGCATTTCTTCCAAATTTATAATGATACCAACAGGTATCGTGTGTAATTTGCTCTCTGGAGAAAGAGTTCGATCTACTTCGACGTCTGTGTGGTGAGTAGGATCTATTTCTGAATGTTGGACGAGAACGCTGAGATTTCTGTGCTTGTACCAGACTCTGTACTTGTAAGCTGAGATTCGCCATTTGCTTATACAGCTGCGACAATTCAGATGACTTGTTTGGTAATGTTGATGTATCTGTTGGTGCATGTGATGTGGCGTATACATTTTTGTCTTGGTTGTTGTCATGTATTTTGTCTGCTATTTCTGCTATTTTCTCCAGCTGTAAATCATCGGGGAGTGATGCGAGTATCTGTGTTGTGTGTGTTTGTAGTTTATCCATCGTCAGTTTCTTTAACACTACTTCAGACATGGTGTTGTCTCCTAATAAGGATCGCATTTTTCTTAAAAGCTGTGAGGGTTTCATATATCCCTGGTTCACATTATTGAATAAGTCGTGCAACCTTCTTTCCTCCGATTTACCGACACGTCTAATAATTGCAGCTTTTAACGTGTCATAAGGTTTTTCTTCCGGCATGTCATTAAGTAGATCCACTACCTCGGATGCTACATCTGCGGGAAGTTTTTCGACAACGTAGGCGTATTTTGAACTTTGCGATGTAATTTTCTTTGCATTGAAAATTGCATTTAACTGTGCAAACCAAATTTGTACGTTAGTTGGGTTGTAAGTTGGTAAGTTAATTGTTATAGCGGCTTCCATACGTTCCGTAGTGTGTGTATCCATTTTCTATGTGTCTTGATGATTATGGTTATATGTTAAAAAATGTGTTGCTTATTTTGTTGAAGCTTTTCTTTCAGTTGGAAATTTGCGAGTTCATTTCACGTCGATTGGTCACACTTGTGGGGTTCAGCGTACCCGGATTAAAGGAGAATTTAATACGGGATACCCTGCCCACAAAATACAACGCAAATTTCAAGAAGAAACAACACGATAAGGAACGTTGTAGAAAATAGAACATTGTATGTTTATTTTCTTGTGAATAGGATAAAAGAGTTTAATGTTTTAGTTAGTTTAAGCAAAATGTGATTTTGATAAAAATGTCCGTGTTCGCTGTCTCGGATAATACATGTGACATTACTGTAATTATTGAACAATATAGTTCATGTCATATTCACAGAAAATATCCCAGTAAAAAAGAATTCTCTTATTGCTATATTTGTACAAAAACACGCAACCTTAAAATTTAAATTCAAACTCAGCGTTGCGACCGCACGTTCCAAAACAATAACACATTTCTCATAGCATTTTTTCGGATTACATCTCTATTTTCGTTGTCCTCTTATTACTGAGGAGTAAAAACAAGAACAAAATCTACTTCCATACCTGATGATGTCTGTAGGAACAGACGAAAGCTTGTAAAAAATTAAAAAGACCTTATGCAACTGGAATTTATAAACGGGGATCATATCATTCATATACAGGTTCGGGGTTGATGTATCTTATTTATATTGTTTGCGACGATGTATTCTCACCCTTTAAATCATTAACCTCTATATTTGTTTTTTGTATGAATGATTCATGATTTTATAAATTATAATTGCACCTTTTAATTGAAATATATATATATATATATATATATATATATATATATATATATATAAAACAATGGATTTTTATTTTTATCCCAACATTTTTATTACTTTAAACATTATTTTTAGTGGATACCTATATTTGAGCAGAACATTCATTTTTTTTTTTTTTTTTTGAATGTAGTTTATTTCATCAACTAACCTGCACATTCAAGAAAACTTATTCTGATGGAAGGAACATTTTCTTTAAGTTTTCTCAAATGTTCAGGCTGTTAGACAAAAGAAGCACTGTTTAAAACATAGAGCTTTCTGCCCAAATATCCACTAAGAATAACATTTGAAATAATAAAAATATTTATAGGTATACCAAATGAAAGTTATAATGAATCTTATTATAAAATTTATTAAGAGAAATCAACGCTTTTTTACTTGAATTAACAGACTGTTACAATACTTTTATATTTAATTTTACTATTAAAAAGTAAATTGACCACAGGCAATAATAAAAATCAGATTAATAAGTTTAAATATAGTAATGTCGAATATGTTCAAAAGTTTTCAATATCCCCTTTTTTGAAAATTCAAAACTGAATACACAGCATAAAACCATTTCTTTCTAAACAAAAAACACTGGAAACCTTTACACATGCCTCTATAGCAAAAGGAGTTTCAAGCAATGCAATACCTTTAACAGGCCTGGAATCCATGCAACTGGGGTTCAGGACTAGGTGTGGATATATGGGGCACCTAAATTACTAGTAAATTACTCAGAACATTTTTAGCAAGGAGCTTAATAGCAATATCTTGTAATTAATTAATTAGCAACTATACCCATTGTTAGGAAGTACCTTACAACTATAACAATTATTGACTTATTTCCATAAATGCAAATGTATGAAAAGAAAGAACAAAATAATATCTTCTTTTAACTCAATGCACAAAAATAACTTTATTCATCACAAATTAGGCAAATTTTGTACGATATTGCAGAAAATAATGAGTCAATTTACTTGCAGTAACTGATTATAATCATAAAAAAAATAATTGTATAATGCAATCAAAAAGAAAGTCCAACATTTTACAGAATCCTGTATCAACAAAGTCTGACTTGAAAAATAATGAATCACAGACAATAATTGTTAATCTTTGTAAATTCTATTCTGTGATTTTTATTACATCTACAAGTGTCTTCATTGTTATATATATGTGTGTGTCTGTTTGTGTGTGTATTACCAGAATACATAGTTTTAATAATAATTAAAATCAATTTATATTAACAGGAACACAAGATTAATTAATAAGATAGTTTCAGGAGTTAATCAATATATGTGAAAAGTGGAGAATTAATAAAAAATACCTATTAAATGTTTCTTTGAATGGATATGTATGTCATTTTTAATGTGACTTCAAGAATATTCTTACTACTTCAAAAAAATATGAATTTTTAATATTAATTATGTAGTCTTAATGGGAAGTGCACAAAAAAATCATGTAAACATTTTTTATCTCATAAAAAATTAAGAAAAATTTCAAAATGTTTAGTGCTGGGTCTTGAGTTGCCTTAGAAGAATGAAACAATTCTTGAAAAATATATTTGACAATATAATCCCATACTTTCTCATATTGAAAAAATACATTTCAGAAAAAATAATTGTTGTAAAAAAAAACTCTTTTTTTCAATTTATACTTGAATCATAAAACAAATACACCCACTGAAATGAAGCATTCAGGATTTAAATTGCCATGATCTACTTTCAAAAACTTTCTCTATTCTATAAAATAATATGTTGTATTATTAAATATATTCTTTTGTGAAACAATCTTTTCTTGTAATGTAGCCGGATATATACAAAAATTATATCTTAATATTGTTAGAGATCCTAGCTTGAAGGCCTGTTAGAACATCAGATATTCATCTAAATCTAATGTCACAAATTTTAATGGATCCTTCTTCTTAATATTACCTTGTATTTCTTTGACATTTTTCTAAAAACTTAATAATTTTTCAATTAAATGTTTCTATAGTACCCTCTCTGTTTAATAATAGATGAGTTAATTGCAGCTCCAGTTTGATCACAAAATACAATTAAGCAATGAGAAACCTTTTGTCTCAATAAGTTTTGGGTGAACTGCTACATCACTTAGTTTTGACAATTTAACGAATTAAGTTTTTCATGATCAAAAAGAATTTTTACATTTTGCTCTCTCTTTTTTGCCGTCAGAGTAAAATATTTGAAAAAAATCTCCAGTAATCCAATAATCTATATAAATAAATGCGAATTTCAGTGTGTCAGATTTTTTCAATTTTACTCTTAGAGACCATAGCCCAACATATCATACTATTTTGGAATCATGCTGACTCCCTGAGCAAATTAAAAACATTCAAGGTTAGATATGGACTTTGAAATTTTGGATTCCCAAGTTTTCATTACTGCGATTGTTTTTGCAATTTTTTTTAACTGATTTTTTGCAACAAATTTTTTGTACAATAACAATTTTTATAACTTGGAAATAAATTTGTGAATACTTGAAATTAATAGTCACCCATGAAATAAAAAGATATGTTTGTACAGAAAGTAAGGACCTATGTACATCAAATTGTCTTTAAATTAAGTGGCAGCAGAAGAATTATAATTGAACTTTTAAAAGGTAAGCTTAAATATTAATGTGATACTTAAATGCAATGATCCATTTTGAATTTTTCTGTAGTTTTTGTTGTCTATCGCATACAGCAGGAGTATGCCTCACAAAAAGAAATCTCCACCAACAGAGGACCAGATTGCAATCAAAAGAGCCAAGGCTGCAGCAAGGGAAAGAATATCCTGTGTAAATAAAAACCCAGATCAAACAGCTGCCAGGAGAGATTCCAATGCTGAGAATATGCAAAGACTTAGGGACCCTCAAACTCCTGAACAAGCCAAAGCCACAATTAAGAGCTCTTCACAGGAGCTAGCTTAAATGGCAGATTTTAAGTTAGTTTTAAATAAGTGAATATAATCAAAAAGTAAATATAAGCCATTTTTAATTTAAAAAAAAACATTAGTTCTATCATTATTATTAGGTTGATGCAAAAATAATGACGTAATAATGTCGTTTTTGACGTTAAAAAATACGTCAAAAAACGACATTATTACGTCATTATTTTTGCACCAACCTAATAGATACAATCATTACTTGATTGGCTTATTGCATTAACAATTGCCTCTAATTTGGTAACTAGGATCACCTTAAGTAAAAATTTTGGTCCACCCTATAAACATTTTAGTATGATGCCTAATATTATTTTACTTTTCACTAATCCCTAAGAATTTTCAGCAAAACCAAATAAATTTTATTCTTAATACTATATAGCAGAGATGGGTCATTTTTTTCAGTGCAAGGACAACATTAAAAATTCACAATTTTATTGGGCCGCATAGTATATTAGCCCAAAATAATTTATATTTAAAATAGACAAAAAAAAAAAAAAAGTATTTTAAAGAAAAAAATACAGTTAATTTTTATTAATTAAAATGCTGTAGAAGATTCACATGAAACACATTTATTTGAAAGACAAAGTAACTCAGTTTAAAGTAAAGAAAAAAATATTAATAAGTATTTTTAAGTTGAAGCTTTACATAAAACACATTTGGAAAACAAAATAACCTTGTTTTAAGAAAAAAATTATTTTTATTAATTAATATTATAAGGTAGAAAGCATATTTATTTGAAAAACAAAGTAACTCTGTGTAAAGAAATAAAAAAATTATTAATAATTAATATTTTAAAGTAGAAACTTCAAATAAAACACATATAAAATAACTAATTTTAAAGAAAAATTTAGATTTTAAAGTAGAAACTTCACATGAAACACATTTGTTTGAAAACAAAGTAATTCAGTTTAAAGAAGAAAAAATCATTTTTATTGATATTTTGAAGAAGTAACTTCACATGAAACAGATTTATTTGAAAACAAATTAACTCAGCAATAGAAGGATCTCAATGACTCAGTGAGAATAATGCATCTGACTGCAGTCATTTATCAGTTTGTTAAAATTAGGTGCCAATTTGGTTGTGCTGATCTTCAACAATAACAACGCACAACACTGACAGCATCAACTATGCAATCTTTACTAAATTCTGCTTCTGCAAATTGACTCGTTTTGCTCTGCAATTTTACTTGCCAAGACAACTTAGCTTTGTCACACTCCTTTGTAAAGATGAAGTTTTCTCAAACACTATTTGTTGTTGCTTCAAACTTTTACCAGATCAGTTGCCTTCTTTTGCAGTTCTTGCTTTGATAAACTGTGTCAAAGGTGGCGTGTTTGGTTTGAAAGTGCCGTTTCAAATTGTATTCCTTGAACACAGCAAATGTTTCATGACAAATCAAACATACAGATTTAATCCAACGTCAGTAAAGAAATACCTTTCAGTCCCACTTTTTGTTAAACACTCTCAGCATCCATCTTCATTTTGTTTTTTTGTTTTTTAGATGGCATCGAATAACTCATTTTGGATAAGGTTTGTAAGATAATAAAAGCTAGGCTGAAATAAAACGTCTTCTTAACTCTTTGGCATCTGCCAGGACAATGAAATGATTCAATCATTGGTGCGGTAACAAAGTTGCCAGATTAACCATTGATACGAGCTTGATTTGGGAGTCACTCGGTCCTAGTGAAGACCTTCGGTATCCGTAGACTTTTGTTTGATCAGCACTCTCCCACACATAAGCACACCTGCAGAGAGAAAAGAAAATGCTCACAGTATTATTGCTTGATAACTTTCTCTTTCAAATTTACTAACATTTGGCGGGCCGCATAAATTATTTTGGCAAGCCGCAGTTTGCTCACCCCTGCTATAGAGCAACTTTAACAAACCTCAACCAAAACTAAATTTCCGATTTTCAGGGATTTTATTAAATATATGGTACAGTTCTATGAAAGGTTGTAGGAGATGAAAAGAGAAAATGAGTTATAAATTTACCTTATTTCCTGCAAGCGAGATACAGTAGAAAGGAAGTGAAACTGAAGAACACAGGTGAAAGGAGGAAGCATTATTATGGTGAGAGCGGTTTAATGGTGGGATATCAGGATACATAGAGACACTCGTCATGGGTAGGGAGACTGACTAATTTTTTTTTCTTTTTGTTGGAATCCTAAAAGTTTGTCTTAATGCTTTTTACGGAGTTCTTAAAAAAAGAAAATAAGGAAAAACGCATTTTAAATAATTTATATCTTCTTGAAGTCAAATTTTGGTTTTATTAGAAATAAAATAGCTTTTTTAAAATTAAATCGGTACGAAAAGACAAAAAATATTTCTGTATGTAAAACATGTTTTTAGGTATTATTAGTATTGGAACGTTCATTTATCACACATCGACTCTAATCGAACCGCCATGAAAAATAGTAAACAAGAAATTTTTAATATCTCCTAAAATCTAATATTTTTCCTAGAGATTTTTCTTAAAGTCACTGTTTTGCTTTGAAACATTATGAAAATAACTAATTCATACATGGTAATCTTGTGAGATCAAAAACAGTCATTTAACGCAGTAAATCCAACTCTTGAAAAATTAAGATGTGAAAGAAATACGAAACAAACACCATCAATGCAATCATTAAGAAATTGGTACTTATACTGAAAAATAAATTCACTTTAAATAAAAAATAAATATAATTAACTCTTAATTTTTTTTAAATTATATTTGATTGATAAGTTTCGAAATTAATTTGCATTTTAAATGAATTTTCACTTATTGAATAATTTTTTTAAATGAAATCTTCAGGAATTTTTTTTATATATATAACAGTTTGAGTTAACTGTAGTGTAAAAAAAATAAATAAATGTCATGAAACACCTCCTCACAAAATAAAAAGTACACTTCACACACGATATGTGTGTTCGTAAAAAGTACCTCCCCACAAATTACATTTACAAAATTTTCTAATAATGTATTCAATATATGATTTATTCATTAATGATTAAGTACTAAACATTTCGTTTAAATTGGATAATTCTTCATTTTTTGCAATTTTTTTAAAAACAAGGGATAGCGATTTTTTGCTTTACTTTCGTAAAAAAAAAAAAGTAAAAAAGCGCATCCATTTCGTTTTGTTGTTAGCTACGTAACTAGATTTACTTAATTTTTACTGTGACCAATATTAACCCTTTGAATCATGACTCCCTGATGAGAACGGATCTGCTGACTATCTCTGCTCACCATGACTCTGGCCGGTATACCAACCACCTGGGTAGATGCACTATCACACAGCCGCCGTATACTGGCCGCTTGGGTTCAAAGGATCAACCTTCCAATTAATATTCGATTTTTTGAAAGGAAATTTAGTATGGTAACAAAGCTTCAAATTTTCTAACATTTTAATTAAAAAAACCCCACTTTCAGTGAAAAAAGTTAACAGAATGAATGATCAGTTGATGAAATTCATTTCATAAAGATTCATTCATTCATGACATAGCAGATCTAAAAATGATAGCATCTCTAAACGGCTGACACATACAATCCTGTTGATCAATATTGTGATACAAATTTCGAAAACTGATAATTTTGTCGTTTTTTAGAAACTGTGCCAATTTACCATTTTGCACATAAGCAGAAATTTTATTTGTAGTTCTTGGTTTCGGATGAAGACACTTAATAATAGCAAATGATCAAATAAAATACTGAATGGTAACTCTGGCCGTACTTGTCCACTCTTTCCTAACCAGATGTCTTCCAAAAACAAGTGTTTGTCAGTGGTGTCACCTTATTACCTTAGTATTTAACCACAATTCTCGCTAATTTTGTTTGATCATAGGGAAGACGAATCACATGTGTACTTTATCAGAAAATAAAATAAACGCTACTGAAATTAGCACTTCACTTCTTCCCTTCCTCATCAGTAGGCATGGAGCTTACCGCTCAGTTGAGAGTTTCAGGGCAGAATAAGCTGTCGATTATTATAGTTGAATGATTGGCAATATAACTTAGATAGTAAAAAGTACAAAAAGCTAAAAAAAAAAAAAAAAAAAAAACCCGCTGCTGAAACTAACCCTTTTGGGTCTCCAACTTTGAGGGTTCCTGCGTAGTACGGACCGCACCGGTCATGCAGATACACGATGTACTAGTTAAAAAAATAATTTAAAAAAATGGCAGAGGCCAAAATCGCGCCCCCACTCGGTCGTGGGTAAGATGCGCTGGCCCGGGACCTTAAGATCACAATTATCGCGGCAACAGCACGTTTTCACAATTTTGAGAAAGATTACGGGATACTGAAATTACTAAACTGTTATTTTGTAAAAACTAAACAAATAATTTTAAAAAAGAAACAAAACTTTACAGGGTGATTCTAAAACGTGCAAAAATCTTATAGTCTGTCTGAAGGAATCTATAAATAAATAAATAGTGTTGTGTGTTGTTGACAATTTAAGGTTTGTATGAATGTGGGAATTTGCTAAAAATGAGTGGATTAAGAAACTTTAGGGCGTAGGAATTTAAGTACAGACATGGGAATTTTATCTTACGGTTCGAGAAATGGGGTGGATTTGGGAACTAAATAGGAATTTAAAATCTGTACCAACACTACAGGTTGTAGAGGGTGCAAAGAAATCCCTCAAACAAATAATAAAAAGAAAATGCACTACAAAAGAAGTAATATAAACTTTTGTTTATTTTCGTAAAAAAAAAAATACATAAGAATTATTTTTTTTTGTACACAATGGAATTGTCCGTAAAGCCGTGATGTCAGCTTGTCGCTGTACTCCCTCTGGTCTGATGAGAGTTTCTATCTTCCTTATATCTGAATGATGAGGCTCCGGGGAGATTAAAAAATGGGTTTCTTATGTCGAGCCCTGATTGGTCAATAAATCATATTTTTGATCACGTGGTTTGCTTTCCACTACGTCCGCACTTTTGGGTGCGCCGTCCTTGTTTTTGACCCCACAGGGTATGGTAAGGAGAGAGTTCCCGCGCAATAGTAATTTTTTGGATACACGTGGTGTGCGTTAATTTTTATTGTGTGTGTGGAAAATAAAATAAGAAACAGCACAAGGTTAATGCAGCTTTTTTAAAGCCATCTAAATTATTTTAAGGTTGTACCTCCAATTTTTCGCTGAAAAACAGTGTAGCATGATGAAAAAACGCCCCAAAGTTAATAAAAAAAGAAAGTTTTATCATTAAAAAAATGTTTAAAAGGAAAGACCAAAGTATTGTTTTGGTTGTTTTTTTTTTTTATTTAAATCCAATCCTTTCTAGCACATCCGAAATTTTGGTTTAAATATCTTGAGACGTATAGCATAGAAGTCCATTACGGTACTTTTTTTTTTTTAAGAAGGGTAGTCAAATAAGTTACATTTTTACTGAATTTTATTATGACATCAACTTTGTGACAAAATTCTTAATAAGACAAAATTCTTAATAAACAGCATAATTTAGCAGCAAAATTGTTACTTTTGAACATTTTTGCACTGCTATTTTTTTTACGAAAGAGGCTAAAATTAAAAACGTTTTTTAATATATTAGAACAAAAATTCAGAAAAAAATAAATTTTATAATCAACATAATATGTTCATTGTTATGGAGAAAAATATTTAATTAATTTTGACAAAATTCTTAATGACATTTTTTGTCAGTTTCGTTACTTAAAATGGCGCTAATAGTTATTTCAGTTTGCTTCTATACTACACTACAGACACCAACGGCAAATTACTATTTTTTATGAGCGTCTGAAAAGTATGTTTTTGTTTTTAGTTTTTAATTTAATAAAAATTCAAGAAGCAATAAATCCGTAGCGATTTCATGCTAAAAATGAAAAAAATGTAATTTTTTAAATCTTTCTTCATTCCACATAAATATTTCTGGCGTAGCCATTTTTTTTTTTTTTTTTAATTTTTATTGTTCTTAAAAAATTAAATATTTTTATCCTTTCTGTTATTTTCCTATCACTCGGCAATATTGGATTCTTTACTTTGTACTACATAAGTTTTTTTTTTTTTTTAATTTAAGCAAGAAACGACACCTTCCTTTTTATACTTGTTGCACGTTTTTAGATGACAAAATATGGAATTAAATACAAAAATGAATTTTGAGTTTTTAAGTATGCAAAAGATTTTTTTACAATGAACTGTGAACATGGAGTTTTCTTGCAAATTAAAGTATCATTTCTGACGTGACCAATAAATGAATTCTATTGTTCCAAATTCAAGCAATAATTTCAGTAAACATAATGGTTTTGAATTCTTTGCGATCAGAATGATATTGAGTTTACTTGAGCCATACTAATTGACAGAACTTTTGACTTAATGACAGGCAGAACGCTTGAGATGTGTATATCGTGTTTATTTTGAGATTACACGAAATGATGTTTTGCTCTGTTGGTGTATGCAAACTATTTAGTCTGATAGATATCAATTACAATGTGCACTGGGAAAAATGTTATGAAGCTAAATATGGTATTTTTAAAAAGGTTAAGGTCTCCTCTTTTAAAAACTGAAGTCCTCATTTGGACCAACTGGGGAAATTTAGTTATGGAGGATAATCTGAAATAATGAACTTGTAGTAAAACGTAACCGTATTTCATCATTATCAGCAGGCATATCTCAGTGGTCATGTATATAGTAGTGAAAAAGTAGCTAACATAAGCTAACACAACAAAGAATTACCAGCTCTCTATACCTCTTAGTAGATGAAATACTGACCAAACACCCACAATTTACAAACCAATAATTGGTCTGTTAAATTGAATTTGACAACTAAAACAGTCTACAAGGAGAAATAGAAAGAGAGAGGTGAAAGTTTGACAATTATTTTAGAATACTTCCACTCAACCCATATGTTGCACTCACTGTGTAGAGCTTTAAAGATGGTCATGTGATATCTGTATATTTTGCAAACCAGATAACAAAATAAGAGAGTTTTATATCTTAAGAACCACTGATGCTCAGAACATGAAATTATGCCTGATTATAAGTGTTGTTAGTAGATACAAAAGTTGGCAGCATAATTTTATGTTCACTTTGATCTCTACATTTTTGGCAGTCTGGACAGTAAAATATAGGGCCTATTGGAAGAATACCTGACGGTCTTGTCAGCTACAAACAAGATATGACTAGAGAATGTAGAAAACAAATACATAGAAATAACACATTACATCAAGCAGCCCATTAAGCAACTTGAAACCTGAAAGTCCTGTTTTGCTAAGCAAAATGATGGCTCACACTGACAGTGGAGGTGCTTATTAAAAAAATTATGTATATATTTTCAGGTCTTACTGATGTCTGCCAAAAATGTGATCCTTGGTGCAAAAGTAGAAAATTATAGAATTTGAAATCTTTAATTCAAACACTATCACAAAAATAATAGGCTCAGAAAATAGGACTCCATCCAAAAAGGTTATAAGCTACTACAAACAAGTATTGAAACACTCCCAAATCCACCACAAAAAATAGCAAACAGAATAATTTAAATGGCCTGATATAACTCAAAATAAATGTTCAAATAAATTATCATTATCTCCCTATTCGTCCTCTTGGAGAATCAGACTGATGTTGCAATCGGTGCCTCTACAATCGCTGTATGCTGCTACGCATATAAAGCCATGTTTCCAGCAAGAGCAGATGTTTGTGCTACAAGGAATCTTGGATAAAATCTTGCACTTTCAATGATCAGTAGTTCCTCAGGGGCAGGATCGAGATTGGCAAGTAAAGTAGTTTCTCATTTTCCAACCTCAGCTGCAAGGATCAAGTTGGCAATGGCCTAAAGTCTTCCAAATCATAGCTTGAAGATGAACACCGACCGTGAAACAAAGATGACTGTTCAGTGGGAGGCAGTCTTTCAGGCTGTAACTTCTTCATTGATGTTGCAACATAGTTCATATACTTGATGTACCTGAGGGATTCCAGTGCATCACCTGATTTTTCGCCATACATCTTGACAAAAATCTGCGAACCCGGAGATGCAACTTTGGCTGGAGTAGGAGTTGTATCAGCTAAAGTAGCACAACAAGACTGAATCTCCTTTGATTTATGAATAAGCCTGGTTATCTCACATTTCCCATGCCCAAATACAGCTGACATTGCATCACATTCACCCCATGCATGGATGATTGGCAAGGTTTGTAGAACATAGAAATTTGCCTTCTTTGTGATTTCATGGATGCTGAGCAGCTTCTTCATCTTTTCCCAAGACTTCTTTCCCTCAGGACATATATATATAGATGTCAGCTATGTCAGAGAGAAAAAAAGGAAAAGAACAAGGATATCTGTGTCATCAGCTGTTACAGTCATTAAATTTCCTTCCGTAGGTAGTTTGAGTGTTTCACAAACAATGTCCATGTCTGCATCTCCCTCACTTTGGACCATCCAATGACTGCCTACTTTCAAGGAATGACATAATGTCTTAATAAACTGATCTTTGTCCTTCTTGTTTGAGAGGAAGAACTCTTGATGAACAGCAACATTCAATCCATCTTAGATTTGTATGTTAGCAGAAGTCCAAGATGAAATAGCAATCAAAAGTGATGCTTGATTGCCTATACTTGTCCTTCTTAGCTCAGGTACTATGCAACCACATGGCTGTAAGTCACCCTAGACAACCACTTTACTTGGAATAGTGCACCTCCATCTAAAACAAACATTGTGTCAGTTGGTAGCAGAGATTCAGGCAACATCAGCAGTCAGATGATGTTTCAGCATGGCATCGTTTGTCTTTCTCATTTGGAAATTCTTGAAAACTGAAGTTGGAAATAGAGTGAGTTTGAATTTGAAGAATGGAGTTATGTCTTTGCAATGTTTGCTGTTCCATCAGAACAACCAGCCTTGAAAACAGCATTAATGTCAACATGAACATTTTGATTATCAATCTTTATGCATTTTTCCAGCTCACCAAGTTTATGCACTTGAGAACTTCTTTTCAGTGAGCTCTCTAAAACATTCATGTTGTCAAGCTTCCTCTGGATAGAGTAACCAATTTCCTTGATGATATCACAATTGATCAGATGCTGTCAAACCAGATGATATGGCTCATAGTTCTGGTTGGCTTCAGTCAATGGGATTGTGCTGAGAGATCCAATTGAAGACTGTTCATATAAACAAGATCTCTCTTCCGATGTTTATTTGTCAGCTCTATGTGCTGCTTGCTGGTTCTATGGGCAAGACCAGTCAATCTTGTTATAGCATCATGCATGTGTGCATGCTATATACCCACATCAATCTCATTGATTCCATAAACCCTTGTCCCTTAGCACTCCCTCACCTTTTTATGAGTCTCATCATCACTTGTTCAATAATGAGGTCAGTTGACAAGCCAGACCAGTAACTGTCACTGCATTGTGCAGAATTAATTCTGCACAATGCCATAATCTGAGAACTGTTGATGCAGCCAAGGTGCTTTTCAGGCAAATCTAACATCTATTGTAGGTGGTACAATCATGCACTCTTTGCCTTGTTTAAATGTCCAGTTACTGCAAATAAATTTATCATCTGCTCCAAGATGTAAATTCCAATCCCCTGTTCTCTTGGCACAAATAAACAACTTAAGAATGTCAATGTACTCAATGTAGGCCATCCATAACTTTGTGGTTCTTGATTTGCTCCTGAGTTCATGCATCAGAATATAAAGCACTCTTTGTGGCTTCACAAGGGCTGAAGATTTGCCAATATCATCAGTACTAATCTCATGCATTTGAAGTTTATTATATGAATCATTTATTTCATCTACATTGTACTGTTCTAGTTTCTCAGGCCTTGCACCACATCACAGAAATTATCTTGAAATACGTACTGCTCTAAAGAGTTCCTTCAGTATCTTGAAATTTGGTTTCATTCTCCACAGAGGCAAACTCTCCTTCCATGCTAAAAGTAATCTCTCCCTCATCTGCCTCTGCTAAATCATCTGAGTTTGATAGCTGAGAGGTCAATTCGTCAGCATCTACTGGAAACAGCATTTATAAACTTATATATATATATATATATATATATATATATATATATATATATATATATATATATATATATATATATATATATTGGCCCTGCATATCTGAATACAGTTCACTCAGGTGCATGAATATATCACCCAAATAAGCAAGCTTTGCCAGCCAAGTAATATTTTAAAGTAATCTGAAAGTGCATGCTTTTTCTCACACAGAAATATTTCAATTTTAGTTTTTAGTTCAATAACTCTTGCAGGAATCTTTCTTTGAAATAGCCAATGAACATCAGAGTGGAACAGCAAGTGATGTGATCCCATTTCTTTACACATATTATGGAAAATATGTGAGTTTAAAGCCCTGGACTTTTTGGAATTGTCTGTGTTTTATAGCCCTGTTCAGGTAACTATTGGATCACAGAAAGCTTACTTTTATTTGGGCAGGAATGAATCTTAATGGTTCAAAATTCATACATTTAATATTTAATTATCTGACTGGAATTAAGGTAATAAAATGTGCCAAGCCTATCTGCATACAAACCTTTTTGCATTATTCAAAATTTTACCTTGTAGGGTTAAAATTTTACACATTTTTACAAGACCATCTGTGACACACAGAAAAACCTAATAAAGGTCTCAACCATGGGTTTCAGAACCCCTGGTCTAGCACAATATAGTAAACCAATTTTCTTGGCTGCAGACTTAGCAATTGATCAATATACTCATTCCATTTCATGTCAATTGAAAACTTTAGTTCAAGAAGGTATAATGAATTACTCTTCTGGAGGTTGACATCAGCTATAAAGGTAAAAAGGGTTCTCTCATATGATTAAAAGAGCGCAGTTTTGTTTTTGAGGTGTTAAAATGAACATGCCATTCCTTGCCTCATTTAAAAAGAAATTGTAAGCCATTTTTGAGATCACCTTCCAATTTAACCTTATCAAATTCTTAAAATCTTATCTTATCAAACTTACTTTTAAGACAAGAATAAATAGTTGTGCCGTCAGCATAGATACTAAGGTCATTTATGAAAATTAGGAACAATGTAGATCCAGGGGGACACCTGCATTAATGCAAAAAAATCTAGGAGAGTGGCCATTCAAGACAACTTTCATTTTGTCGGGTTTTTTTCCTCTATAGGAAAGGATTTTCTCTTTTGGGAGGTGCAGCGGTGAGAAGGAATGTTCGGAGGAGGTGTGTTGGGAGGAGATGTGTTTGGAAGAGGAGACAGTGAAGCTTTAGATGGCAAAGAAGGGAGACTCCTTGAAGAGCATTAATGTTCCTTTTTGATGTTCTTTTTTGGCTGGGGAAGCAAGGGTGGATTGGGACTTAGTTTTTTCCAGGGCTTTTTCACTACTTTGACCAGTTCATTTCTCTTTTTTGCATTATTTTCCTTTTCCTCCTGCTCTTCTCTCACTGTTTTTAAAGACAAGGACCGAGGTGGAGGCATTTCCTCCATTACTATCTCATGACTTTGTTTCTGTTCCATTTGGTAGTTCTTTTGTTGCTGCTCCTCCTGCCTCTGCAAACTCTCCTGTTGCTCTTGGCTGTTTTACTATTTGTTGCTGCTGCTCCTATCTCTGTTCTGGTTTTGGGGTCGGTTTCTTGGCCCCCTTTGTGTCATCTTGCTGGTGAGAAGTGGTTGTACCCTTTGCCTCCTCCTTACTACCTCTGTCTACTCTCCTGGACTATCATTGCATTTTGGGTTTGTGGCCATGTCTTCATTCCCTTTTGAAGTTGCTGATATGGGTTGAGTTTCTGGTTTCTTTCCAGAGAACACTTTTGACAGATAGCCAGCTGCCTCACAGGCCAACGCCCTTCTACTACAATGTAGATAGTATGACTGCCATATTTTAAAACCTTGGTTATGTCCCTAAAGTTCTCCCGGTTCACCATGACCATGATTTTCACATCTCTAGTGAAAATGTCGGTCTTACTTTTTACAGCTGTCACCTCAGCTACTTCTCCAAATTTGGTAAAATCCTTTGTGATCATCTGAAATAAACAACAGCACTCCATGCAAAGTCACCTTTGCTTTTCTCTAAGTCCATGTACTTGGTTTGAATTCTCATCAACTTTGTTGTGAGGATACTACCAGTTTTAGCAGGATGTCCCACATAGCATTGCTGCAACAAACCAATACTTTGGCCCCAATATTGAGGCTTTTTATGGCTTCCTCCATGATTTCCCTGTTGACACCTATTAACTTTCATGTTTTGATGTCTGTGGTTAACAGGGAAATTGTTCTCATGTTCACCGCTTCCAAAAGTGAAGGTACTGGTAGCAGTTCATTTTCATTCATGAAATTTTCCAGTTGGTCTTTCAGACCAGAATAATATTCAGGTCCTTTTTTCCCATACCAAAGGGCTTGCTGCAGTGGATGCTGAATCGACAAACTTGGATTGTGTCATAATGCTGGCATTCCCACGATTGTTCACAAATAAAATAAAACAACAAACACAAATTTACATACAATGAACAAAAATATGCAAACTGAATTCAACAATAACGACGGACATGGACAAAGTACAAACACTTACTTTCCACAATATCTCTCAGAATCAACTGCCATTAAATCCCAAGGCAAGTAAAGTTCAAGTATATTTATTGCTCATGAGAACAAATAGGGCACAAGGCTTATAATAGAGAAAGGGGAAGGCTGGTCATCATCTGTCTTATGCTAAAAACTTACCTAGCCACAATTACTGACCCAGACATGTTACAATAACTCTTGCACCATAACGCAGCATTTTTACTTCTCATTCTTACTACAACCATCATAACATCAAGTCCTAACTAGTCCCCATATGTACAATTTTGTCTGTGGATGGTAGTGATTACAAAAACAACTTTTAAAAATTTATAAGCCCAAGCAATATTTACAATAGTAAACAAAATTTTTTACAAGAAGCAAAATAAAACAGTATTACTAATACTGTTTTATTTGTTTCTTGTAAATACTAATAAACTACTAATAAACCCCACCACAATCACTAAATGTGACAGAGACATCGGTTAACTGGATGAAAATAATGCAGAACTTAATGAGATAAAAAACACCCTGACGGCCCAACACTCACAGAAAAATACTCTCACCCAACAGCAAATATGAAAGATCACATACAAAAAGTGAAAGGCATCCTGCATCTACCAGATAAATAATATCTCTGGTTACCTAGTGGGGGAGAGGAGGGGGAATTAAAAAAGTGGGGACAAAAAAATTAAAAGTGGCCAATGAGCATATATAACCTAGCTAAGTTAACTTGGAAGAAGAAAAAACTAAAGAAAACAAACCTAACCTAACCTATTTCATCAAAATGCCACTCCAAGTCAGCACCTTTCACTTGGCACAAACACACAAGATTCACCCACCTTTTGCCAAATTGTGATGGAATCGCTTCCTTTTCATGCTGATCTTGATCTTTTTAAGCTGATGCTTAAAGAACATGATCAGTTGAGAAGAGTTAAACTTGTCGTACCCATGGGATTCCTTCTGTCGCATCATCCATATCACAACTTGCATAACACCCAGGAAGCAAAAGAACACATAGTACTCAGCCTTAGCCAATGGCAGACAGGAGTGGAAGTACAGATAGTCGGTAAAGAAGAATCAGGTAGATGTTCAAGCCACATACTTCCACCCTCTCCTTTAAGGAAAGATTCCCCCGGGACCACAGATGAACTGCAACCTCAGCCTTCTCCCTCACCTCCAACCAATTCATTTCCAATAGGAGATCAGGGCCAAATCAGACTTAACACGACTGATCCTGGCCCCTTGTCATCATTTCATAACCTCTGATTTCATTGCTGACTTCGTTAATTTTTGCTCGGCTCAACACAAGAACCAAAACATTGTCAGCATAGGTAGAGTACTTGGCCAAGGTGGTGGCACCATGTAAGGAAATTCCCCAAAGAACCAGATTCATCTTCAACTTGCAAAAGAAGGATTCCAACACAAAAACGTACAGTAAAGGTGAAAGTGGACAACCTTGACGAATGAAGCAAGACAATACAAAATGTTTTGATCTTACTCTATTCACTTCCACTGGGGATCACATGCAGAAGTCGGATCCAGGTGAAAAAGTATGGCACAAAACCAGCAAACGAAAGGACAGCCTCCAGAAACCAATGGTCAACCCTATCAAAAGGCTTGAACTGATCTAAACTGATCAGTATGGTATCACTTCAGACATGGGTAGCCATATGTCCCACATGAAGAAGCCTGCACCCTTAACAATTCTATGAGGCATAACCCACAGGGACTCCAGTGATTTTACCTCTGTGTCTTTCGTGGATTGACAAATTTTACATGAGCTCTTGTCCACTATAAAGACTGACACTATTCATTTCTCAATCTTTAGTTTTTTTTTTGTTGGTGTGGAGTCTTCCAAGACTCCACCTTCTACTACAAGATGAGCATAACTCTTGGAATGTTCCAAAACCTCTGCTATATTGATAATGCATTTCAGGGCTGACTTCCAGCAACATGGTGATTCCCCAGCTTCTGCATTGTCACTTATTTTTACTGAATCTTGGCTCTTAGTATTTTGTCCATTATTAGCTTCCATACTTTTGATGATTGATACATCTTGATCACTATTAGCCCTCCATACTGTTACTTTTTGGAGTACACTTTAATACCAGGTACTCCTTAATATTATCTTTGTTGAGTGAATCTGTTTTTAAGGAAAATAAATGTTTCTTGAGTCAGCCATTTAAAGTTCTGAAAGGACAGCCAAGTCAGGCAGAGTGATGATTTTAAAAAAATGCTTCAAAAATCCAAAGTTCTTTTCTGAAAGAAATGTCCAAAATAAAAATTCTTTTTAAACAGGAACAAAAAATGGTCTTCTACAAAGTCAGGAAATGTAACTCCAATGCAACTTATAAACGGCAAGTAAAGTTCAAGTGTCAAGAGAGAAATGACAGCAGTTTAAATAGTATCTAATGGCCCAATCCACTGTGTGTAGGAGAGGGATACAAGTCTCTGCTCCTGCTGCTGCCACTGCTGATAGGAACAGTCTATTAAGTTGAAGAGAGGGGAAAACTGGTTATACCAGTTGCAATAAACAATAGTTAACACATTTCATTGACAATTTTTTGTAAAGAAAGTAATCATTTTATTTCTTCAAAGTAGGTTCATGCATTTCTGCTCAACAATATTTTCAAAGATAAGGAGAATTTATTCCACTTTAATCATTTCTCACTTGCTACTCAGGATTTTAGTAATGACACATCTGCAATATGAATGTATTGAAAGTTTCATTTTATTCCACCATGACCTTATTGCATTGTAGATGGCAATTGAACAGAAGTATTTGATCTAACAACACTGATACTGGTTTTTCTAAGTAAAGAAATGAGAAAGTGAATATTCTTTTAGCAGTTGATACAGTTGATTGCGGTGCTTCATATACTATGTATTTTTATAATATATTCAAGCTTGTATACTTTAAACTAAAAGTTATGTTAGCAAACTGATAGTAAAGGATATTTCACGTATAGATTTTGTAATCTATATCATTAAAGAATAAATATGCAAATATATAAATTTTATAATGTATTGTAATATAACAAAAATAAGCATAGAAAACATAAGATTTAAGGAAATTGACTACAGATTTTCATTTACTTTAGGTATAAATTGTATCTGTCATTATAATCTATAATCATGGGTCATAGAAGTGTAATGCACTGAATATTGTTAAGAAAGTGATAAGCACAATATGAATGTGTGTGCATCAACAATAACGTGGTCAACAATATTTTCAGTATGCTTTTTACTTCTGATAACCAGTATTGTTCAACGGCGTTACTATAGTTGTGTCTGCAATTAAAAAATCTCTACTACAAGCATCATAAAAGTGGCAACGAGAATTCCTTGAACTTACACAAAAATTCATTCACATTACATGAGGATTTCTTCAACTTACATGAAGATTCATTCAATTTAAAGTAGGTAGAAATTAATCTGCAAAATATTCAGCAGAGTACAGCAGAATGGAAGAATTAAAAGTTATCATGATTCAAATGTTGGGACTGCAAAAGCAACAACAAAAACTACAACAAGAACAACAAAGAACAACAATTGCAGCAACAAAAACAAGAACATGAACAGCAACTAAAACAACAAAAGTTTTTTGAGTTGTTTACCAAATGATTGAAGAAAAAACTTCAGGTTCATTCACTCCAGATACTGTTGCTATGAATTGATAATAACTGAAAGATGAAAAGAAAGTTCAGTTATTATTAAGGAAATTGTCCCCCTGCTGAACATGAAAAATATGTAAATTATATTTTTACTGAAAAAACCAGGAGAGATAAATTTTGATGAGACTGTTCTAATACTATCAAAAATTTTTGGTGATAGAAGTTCATTATTTAATACACGATGGCAATGTTTTAAGTTAGTAAAGTCTGACAATGAAGATCTTGTCACTTATGCACGAGTTGTAAATTGAGAATGTGAAAAGTTTAAGTTAAATGAATTAACTGCTGATTTATTAAAATGCCTCATATTCATATAGGGTTTAACTTCTAATACGGACACAGAAATAAGATTCAGGATACTTGCTAAATTATAAATGGATCCCAAATTAACTCTCCAGAAAATAGCTAAAGAATGCTAATGTATTGTCAGTTTGAAACTTGATACCACAAGGATTGAGGAAAAACACAATTCACAGGTACATAGTGTCCAACCATATAAGAGAAAAACTACAAACATTTTTGAACTCCTAATAGAACAGTTAAAAAAGGCAATACCCGCCTCAATACCTAATACTTGCCACAATTGTGGAGGTAAGCATTTTAAAATTGATTGTTTCTTCAAGAACAAAACATGCTATGAATGTAGGAGATTAGGACACAAAAGTACATGTTGCAGATACAAAAAATGGAGAAAAAATAAAATATATCTGAACATGATAGATACATGGAGTAACAATAAGAATTCTAAAAGGGAAATTAACAAGACATCTCAAAAGAGAAAATTTGTTTTTATGCAAATTAATAATGTAAAAATTAAATTGCAACTAGATACAGGATCTGATATCACCATCATAAATGAACAGACATGGAGAAAAATGTGTAAACCCAGTTTATTGACTTCTGATAAAGTTGCACGTGGAGTTTTGGGAAAGAGATTGGATTTTTGGGGGTGAATTCAGCTGTAATGTTTCTTTTTTGGGAAAAACCAAAATGGCAGTGGTGTTTGTATTAAAGAATACTGCTAATTTGTTTGGAAAAGACTGGATTGCATTGTTTGATCTTTGGGACCATCCAATTAACACTTTTTGCAACAAAATAAATGTTGTTACCCCCAGTACTAATACGGCAACTGAAAAATTGAAAAATGAACTGAAAAAGAGTTTTCCAGAAGTTTTCTCAGAAGATCTAGGGACATGCATGAAAGCAATTTTCCTACACAAGATTTTTGCAAGGTTTGATGTTCTGACTCTATCATTTCAGATAATAGGACTCAGTTCACATCTAGTGAATTTAAGTTTTTTGCAAATCATTAGCAACAGAACATATTACAACTCCCTTTATCAACCAAGATCAAACGGACAAGCAGAATGGTTTGCCAATCCATTTAAAAGGGCACAAAAAAGACAGAGGGAGCAGAGTCAGATGAAGTAATGCTACAAATTTTCTGAGTATTTACAGATAACACCAAACCCAAACACTGTGTCTGGAATGCTGCCTGCAGAGTTAATGTTTGCCAGGAAGATTAAGTCCATTTTTAATAAATTATTATCAGAATGAAAGGCAAGAACATCATGAAATAATAATATAAGTAAATACTTCAAACCTGGAGATAAGGTATTTTTTAAAATGTATCAACATGGAAAGTAATTCTAGAAAGATGGTATCATAAAAAAACAGATCACCAAAATGACATACATCGTACAGGGATAAAGGTGGTAACATAAGCAACATTTTAATCAGTTAAAACAACTATTCACTGATTTAAAAAGTTCCTGAAAAAAAGTACCAATGAAAATTCTGTATGATGTGTTTGACATGCCCACACCATCAGAAATTGAACTGAAGTGAAAGAAATATAGACTCCAGAGGAAGTCATCTCAAAGGGAAGGTGTCATATAGAAATAAAGTGTCACTGCTGACACTGGAGGTTGAACATAGATTACCAGCAAGCAAACACTGGTGATTCCATTTCTAATAAGTAGGCTACATGATCATAAAGGAAATGTATATATGGGAATTAGTGTGGTGTCTAATTGATCACCATTTCTATTCTATCCTCTATTAATATATGGATTGCTATTCTCTATACTATGCACTATACCATTTCTCTATACTGATCACTACACAGATTACTATTTGGTGGTTACTTTTCAAGCAAGTATTATCGAGCAATTACTATTAGTGCAAGTGTTATCCAAAGGTGTCTGACACCAGTATTGTTCAACAGCATTACTATAGTTGTATCTGTGATTACAAAGTTTCTATTACAATGGACATTACAGAAGTGACAACATGTATTCATTGACATTACAAAAGTGGTAATGAGTGTTTGTTGACATCACAAAAATTAGCAATCTGCCTAAGAACATACTCTAATGTTTTGTGAATATCTCTGTAGATGATACAACAGTATTTAGGTGCTCCTCCAAAATTCTAGATGACCATAGCCTGCCAACCAATCTTTCTTCTGATCTAAATAGAAAAATGATTGTTTCCTTGTACCACACCAGTAAGTACCTGACTCCTCTTACACTGCTCCATCTTTACAAGAGCCAGATCAGACTGAAAATGGAGTGCTGCTGCCATATCTAGGCTGCAGCTGCCCAGTCTTCACTTTCCAGTCTTCTAAATCATCTATACAGTCTTGTGGGTGATGAGTTGTTTTATATCGTACAAGCCCTTGCTTACAGACAAAACATCACAAACCTCTGTCTATTCTGTTACCGTTTCCATAACAAATGTTCTGATGAGCTACATTCCTTAGTTCCACCAGTTCTAATCCTCACAAGTAAGACCTACCATGCCATGTACATTGAAATTAACCATCCACATTCCCTTTGTATTCCATTAGTAAGAAGGAAGTTCCACTTGGACAGCTTCTTCCAAAGAACTGTTAGATTGTGGAACAGACTTTCAAAAGTATCTTATTTTACCAACATATTCTTATAAACAGTACTTCTTATCAATTACTCCTACTGTTACTACAACAGCCACTGTCAGTAATCCTCTATCTTGAGTGACTCTCGAGCCTTGTATTGTGTGAACATTAATAAAAAATATGAAACTGGATATATGCATTCTCTTTTTTCTTGAGAATTGACAAGTATTAAATACTATTTATTTTATTAGATTATTTATTTATAAGAATAATTTTATATTTACAAGTTCATAAAATATGTGAATTAACTACAATACAATATCTTTTACCATTTCATGAAGAAATAACTATGAAAGTAATTTTTTTTTATTCATAAATTTATATGTTTGAACAAGAGAACAAGAAAATTTAAATAAATACATAATAATTATATGTAATTATAAATTTTTAAAAATGTATTTTCCAGCCATTTGTTTAATTTGCTCTTACCACATAAATCCACTAAAATAGTTTGTGAGCATCTAGATTGAAACTACTTTTGGGGAGGATGTTAAACATTACCTGTTAGACTGTATTTTACAAGAAAAGTGTTTAATAATTTTGTTGTCAGTTCTTGGCAAAAAGAGAATGCACAAATCCAGTTCCATATGTTTGGGGTTTATTAAAGTTCTAAAAATTGTCAAAGGCCAAGTAATAGTGATATCAATAGAAAAACTATCCTTTTAATATACTGTTTGTATTTGTTTTGTTTTTTGTAACTCTGTTTAACATCAGTTCTTTTACATTGGCTGCTTTGGCATAGCACAGTTGATATACCAAATCATTTTGTTTTTTTGTGTTTTTTTTTTTTTTGGCTGATACTTATCTTTACAGGATTTTAATGCAGGTTGTCAATTTAATATTGCATAAGTCATTTATTTACATCATTTTACAGTCTGGCAGCAATTATCACTTTAATACATGTGTTCAAGTGCATCATTGGACTTCAACGTATTTGGTTCAATTATTCTCACTTCATGTTACCCACTTGGTATTGAACTTCAAACCATGTTTTTAGAAGCCCATTCATTTGGTGCTGAACATTACCAAGTAGTACATTTCCAACAACACAAAAGTTTACAAATTAAAAATTTCTATGGAGGAGATAAACTTTCAAGAACTATCAAATCATTGAAAAGTCAGTTAATTATTCAATTTCACTCCACTTGAAAATATTTGAGGTAAACATTGTACAAATCAACAATCAATATAAACAAGTGGTATCAATAATTGGTATTTACAAATGAGACAAGAGGCTTTTGAGATGGCGCCAGGCAGTAACTCACAGAAATAGGTTTCAATCTGTGAGACACTCAAATGATATTTTATCTATTAATCTTAAACAATCTCTGGCTATTAGTGCAGTGGCAGTTTTGGAGACATGGCTGAAAAGTGATCTGCATTTCAGAATTTTATATATTTGATGCATATCATTGAATGTATGTCTATAAATGTTTTCTGATAAGTTAACAGTGATCATGTATTAGGGCCAAATATATAAATCTCCTATGTTCGTTTTACATATGGATTATTGAAGTTTATGCTTAAGAGAAATCATAACATTGTTTTTGAAAAAGTTAAATGTTCATTTGCTTATCATTTTGATAAGAGCCATTAATATTTCAAGCTTTGGTCAAACAACAAATATTATATATGGTATATTAGCAAACATTTTCTGCAAACATTTTGTTAAAAAATGAACCTCATGAATTATATAATCAAAAAAGGTTATAGAAGAAATTTCTCAAAAACATTGTATCAACAATACAAAGAGATTCAATTGTGGGAACAAAGTTTGAATATTAAATTTTCATTTTTATGATGTTCTGGTGCTTTCAAACACTGATCTCCAAAGAATAAAGTGGTTTTATCAGGTGTATTTGCTTTTTGTTTTGTTTTTTACTTTAACTTATAAGTAGGCATCTGTCAGTCCCAGAAGACTATGGAGTCTACTTGGGTAGCCAGCTAATCCCTGTTGCAGAAGCCTGCTCTGTCACATTCATGTTTCTTTAGCTCTCACACAGCCAAACTGTGGTTCATACTGAAACTATGCTGAGCAAACTTTCTGGAAGGGAGTACATAATCTGGTGTGGACAGTAGTTGAATAAGGACAGTAGACTTGAACCCTCAGTCACAATGACTTGTGATTTTTATCTCTCACAGTTATCACTGGCTTTTGAATAGTTTTGTTTGTCCAGTTTGGGTCAAATTATGGTATAGTTTTCAGAGATTTCCCATTAGTGTCATACACTTGAATCATCTCCCCAGTCCAATATTATCAAAAAGGCACCTCCTTCACAAAATTGAGATTTGAACAAGTGTTTTAGGTTGGAATGCTAACATTCTAACCACTCAGCCATGCACCCATTACTTAAGAGTCTAATTTGGTCATGAAATGACAGTGCAACTTAAGATCAGTGAGTAAATGCAAAACAGACTTTCCAAATAGTCAATTTTGAGTCATGTTTTTCTTTTGTACAATAAGGAAATTACAAAGTAAATTCCTTTAAACTGTTTTAGTAAAAGAAAAAAATTGATAAGCTCAAGTATTTAAAATATAATTTTGTAAGGATTAAAATATTTGTGGAAACTTTATTTAATTAAAGCAGTCTTGAAAACATTTGTTCTATAACTTAGAGGTAAAAGTACATGACAGTAAATATTTTAAAAATAATGATAACCTTTACAACTCTGCAGGCATACATGTCCCCAGCAATACTCTTTCTTTGTCAATATTCTCTGGGCAGATGTGTTCATGAGTGGCAGAGCTTTGTTTCAAAGGGAAAGTATGTTTCTAAAAATAAAATATTACTACAGAAATTACATAATTAAGCTTGTGATATGAACTGGGAATGCCCAGATTCCAGCCATTTTGTTCGATTCGAAATAATTGTTTTATCAGCAAATTTTAATAAAGTGTTTTAAAAACATTCATTTTGCAATCACAATGGTGACCTACAGTGGAAGGCATGGATCTGTTACATCAATAGAGGAACTTTTCATGAACAGTAAGAGTGACAAAGAATTTCTCGGGTTTACCTATGCAGATATTGGTGATGTGTGTGACAGTGAAACTGAAAGTGATTCCAACCAAGTAGGAGGAATTTTTGAACCATCATAAGCATACAATCACCTGTAGCTAGCAGAATTTTGCTATACTCCTGAACCTACAAATTTTGATCAAGAAGTTTGCGAGGTAGACGTTCTCCATCTTTTTTATCTGACAAAGTTATTCAATTAATGATAGTGGAATTGAAATGATGTTCAAATGATGTGAAAACAATATTAGGTCCCATGTCAAAGCCCAACTAACAAATAAGGGCTTGGAAAAAACATTTGCTTTGAAGAAATGAAAGTATTTTTTGCCTTGGTTTTGTTGATAGGTTTAATAAGGCGACCTTTGTATTCCTCTTAGTAGACAACAACCCCTTTTTATATATGCAAGGCTTTTACGATGTGATAAGAAGGAATCAGTTTTTATCAATTCTGTAGTATATTTTTTACTTTTTATGTATTTTTATTATTTATTCTCAAAATTTAATATATGTACATTAAAAAAATATATCTAACCTTTTCTTTTTTAAATTTTATAACAATATCTCTAAAACCCTAAAATCCTACAGTGCTAGTAATATAACCACCATTAAAAAATTTACCACACCCCAAATTAATGTGGATCCAGGGGATACAACTCCAAAAGTTAGTGCAGAATTGCAGTGGTTAAATGAGTCAGTCATAGAATAAATAACTAGAATTAGATCTTAATTACTTGCAGAGACTGGTTCAATAATTAAGAATATTATTAGTAGAATGTGCTTACATTTGTATTTGTCTTTATCATTTTGTCATTTGCTCAAAGAGGTTAAAGTTACAATTCTCACAAGAAAAGAAAATGCCAGGGGTCAAAGAGTAAATCCCAAACCAAGAAAATACTTAAAGACTTAAGGTGAAGTAAATAAATTTGACAATCTATTTTGCCTAATGTTTGCTGCTAGCACAACATATCAGATAGTTATTAAGTGAATGCTGTTTATTTCTTTTGTTTTAAAAGGTCAAGCCCTGGTTTTGTCATGTAAACAGCTTGCCTCATCCTAAGAGTGCTGGAATAAGAAGGATGAAGGAATTATAAATGGATGTTCTTGTTGCCCAAATCTGAAACCAATCAAATTTGAGGTTAAACTGACCTGAAACTTTTCCCCTGATTTTTATATATATATATATATATATATATATATATATATATATAGATAGATAGATAGATAGATAGATAGATAGATAGATAGATAGATAGATAGATATAAATATTTGTGTGTGTGCAATGTTTATGTTTAGGCTCTATATTTTGTCCATAAGAATATGTAATATACATGCTTAAATATATGATGTACATGCATAACTTCACACACACACACACATATATATATATATATATATATATATATATAAAACTAGTTTTATTTGCAAGTGAATCTGCATATTCATATAATGCATATCTTATATGGATTCATCTGTGAATACATATGAATACAAATATCTAAAATAGAGAGAAATGTATGTATATATTTTGGTGAACATTGAAATGGAACTTTATACCTGTGTCTATAGGGATGAGGAAGGGTGTTTGTAGTTCTTATTCCTATAATAAAGATATATATATATATATATATATATATATATATATATATATATATATATATATATATATATATATATATATATATATATAATCTTAATCTCTGCTCAGGCTGATCAATGTTTATTCAAGCGACAGATCCAGAATTCAGTTTTTGAAATTGGATTTGCTAAGCTTTCTTGTGCTCCTGGTTTGACTTTTGTAAATAAAGCACTGACCTTGCATTTTCAGAAGTTTCAAGATAAAAACAAAAGAAAAGACACTCTGACCTTTTCCTTTAATCACCATAGCAGTTACTTTGTTATCAATTCACAAAGAATAAAATGAAAAATATTTTTTATTTTTTGTCACTATAGTTATCAATCACTGTTCAAGTTTGTCAGCTTGAGCAAATTTGTTATCCAAATTACAATAATATAATGAAATTTACAATACACAATTAATATACAATTTCTTTCTATTTGCTATAAACAATTTATTTAGGTTATTTTAGCCTGTAATCTTGCTTATTCTGTGAATGGTTACAGATTAAAATCATTATCATTAAGAATATCATGTACAGAATGTGTATTGTGTGCAGATGTAATGATAGAGAAGGAAAAAGAAAATTGCATTTATTTTATTGAAAAGCATCAAATCCAACTAAGATTTTTACCATTCTGTATCTAATGTTGAAACTTGAATATTTCCCTAGCCATCTTAGAAGAATAGGCTAAGAAATATCAAGATATAAAATGGCACACAGCTGATATGCAATTGTTTGATTTACTCATTTGCATTCTCAAAGAGCCCTCATAGTTAAATTCACTTTTAGTTTCAGTTAAATTTATTCTTTACTTGTTTGTTATCTCCAATATACTTTTAAATATTAGAATGATAAAAATCATTTGATACACATTTTTCTATATTGTACAGTGTATTGTATGTGTTAGCAGGTGGAACTTAGTAGGGAGTTTCGAATGAAACTATTTACATCAAGAGCATTAATAATGAATTTCAACAAAATAGGAATATATTCATGCAAACATGGCTGATACCCAGTCAAATATAAAATTGAAAAAAGTTGCTTTTCTCTATCAACAAATATATTTACATGTTTATTTAATTGACAAAGTTAAATATAGCACATGGCAATATTCTTCCTTTTTCAGAAAAATTGTATCATCATTGTCCTGAGTATATAAGGAGAAACTTTTAGATGAGTACATCTTTACACATCAAAAACAGCAGAATTCTCATACAATGAGGAAATGATGCAAACATTAATAAAAAAATTTGATGTTGACGGTGATAAGGATTTTTTTCTGTATACAGAATTATTATTCAAAATTCAAAGTAATTTTGGCCATCATTCTTTTGCTGAATCAGTTTTTTTAATGCTGTGTATCTTTTATTCTTTATTACAATTTCAAATGTGCAATAAAATCTGATGATTAGCGTTTTATGTTAGAACTATTACAAATTATGTCTTCTCGTTGTCTTCTTTCTATTTCATATTTTGCCATTCAATATTTCTCTCACTCTCTCTCTCTCTCTACTTTGTTTCTCCTCTCATCTTTGCCCTACACACTGGCCTCTTGGTAACAGACTATGCTGACTCCCAAAATGTCAACATGTATCTGAATTTAAATGAATATTGTGACAGCAATTGATTGTTTCATCTTCTTTTAATCTGCTTTTCATGTATAAATCAAAATTAGCAATGACTGGGTTCCTTTGACCAATAATTAAAATAATTACATTTGCATTGAAAATCAGACATGTTAATATTATGAGTAGAGAAACTAGTGAGAAAAACAATCAAATATTCATGAACATAAACAGCACTTCTGATCCAAAGCCACAATTAATTGTTTTTGCATGCATCAGAAATATAAAAATTATGACATTGCACAATTGAGATGTTACCAATAAGTTCAAGTGTTTAAAAAGCCATGCTTCCTGTCAATATTGTTAAAATACAAGTAAATATTAACATACTGTTGTTGGCCCCATTGTAGACTAGTAAAGATGTTCAATGTAGCACATGATTTTATGACAATGGCACACGCATCCATACAGCTTCTTCTTTTTGCAATTCTAATTATAAAAGACCTGTTAAGATTGTTATTGAGAATAAAACCAAAGAATTTCCTTATACAATTCATAAAGACTATTTATAAATAAGTTCATATATGTGATAGATGTTCACTTGTAATTTCGTTTTTTACTCATGGCTAGAATGAAAAAAATCATAATCACTTGAAAATATTTTTATTAAGAAAACATTATCCTCTTGCAATTTCTTGTTTTTTTTTTGTAATTTATATTTACAGCAATGCAATAAATACAGTTTTCCTCATTATTTCTCAAAGGTAATTCTAATTTTATTGACAATGAAAGAATTTAAATACAAAAGAAAGATTACATCAGAATTAAGTACAGATATACAAGGTGCTGCCAAAATGTTTGAGAGAATTTGAACAGCACACACAAACTGAATCTCTTAGAGGTTTATCATAATCCTTTGCAAGATTAGGTGTACAAACACTAGCTGCAGACTCATTAACTGAAGTTTCACTTATCTGTACTTGGACCAATCAGCAAAGCGTTTGTGTTTCAAGTTTTTAATAAACAGAAACTTTACAAAATATATTTTAAAGGAATAAAATAACAAATGTTTTTTAATAAAAATAGTATTAATGAATTTAAATGTCCTAAATTTTGAATCAAAAGTTTGATCAATTTACATAAACATGGACTTTATAACAGTCCAACTTTACATTGTAATTATTAAATTATTTTCATTTTCTTTTAGATAAACATTTCAGATCTTTTACTTTTAAACAAAAACAAGAAAAACAACAGCAAAAAATGGTTAAAAATTTTAATTATATTTTTATCAAAAGGATCAAAGATGAGAATATTAGGCCAAATGTAAATAATTTCTCATCCTAGAAATTTAGATAAAAACTCATAATTTTAATTATTTTTTTTTGACCATATGATTTTGTTCATTTTACTAGGACACAGTCAAATGCTATTCGCTTGAAAAACAAATAAAGTGCAGACAAAAATTTTACCAGATGTTTTAGTTTAAATAATGTTATAATAACCTAAGAACTCACAAAACTATTTCTAATGCCTATATGTATACCTTAAAATTAGCCATCTCTCTGTCTCTGTCTGTCTGTCTCTCTCTCTCTCTCTATATATATATATATATATATATATATATACATATATATATGAGCACACACAGATATTTCATGAATTATTGCTAACCCATTTAGCTGCATTGAGCTTTTCATAGTCTATGATAGCATAATAAAAGGAAGAAATTTTTGGTGTATTGAAAGAAAAGAAAATCTATCACAATGACTGCAGGAAAACTTGACATGTAATGTGGGCGTGGCCTGCATTTTCAATAATAGAGCAAACCAACATAAAAAGAAATTGAACAAAAACAAGGTGTCATCATCAATACTATCCACCACTCTAATTGAGATCAATCAATAAGACCAGCCATAGGGACATGGTGTCTCAGTAAATATCACAGCAGAGAATTTTGTCCAAAGGTACCTGTAAATGTGTGAAAAAGCAGTTTGTGTTAAATAGCTGAGAGGTAATGATAACAGATAAAAACTGGTTGATCAAGAACCATCATTTGTTCTATACGATAACTTGAAAGGTTCAACTAGGGACAAACTGTGTTCTTTCAGCATGATTTAGCATGCAGTGTGCCAGGATCATTTTGAAGCTGAAGAAAGAACAAAGGTCAAATAAAGAACAGTAAACAGAAAGCAATTTGATAAAAGGAATCATTGAGTAGAATAAAGAAAAGCTGCCTGAAATATTATTAGCTGCTTTTGAAAAAAAATCTACCTAAGAGTTGTTCACTAAATGAAAAACTTAGACAGTTGATGAATTTTCTTTTTAAATCATTTCACCTCAAGCAGGGCAATAAAGCAACTAAGACTCGGGAAGTTACTAAGGGTAAAAGAGTCCAAGAAAAAACATTATTAAAGAGAGAACAATAAAAGAACTGGAATTAAGGAGACATATGATAACTGGAAAACAAGAAGCTGGATAAGTTTTGCAAGCTAAAAGTGCAAAAATAAAGAAACTGTTAGCATAAAACTTAATGTTTCATCTCGTAATTTCAACCGTAAAATAGTGAAATCTCTCTGACTATCTATCTAGTATTGCACATAAATTTGTAAAGTCAGGGTACCAAAGTGGAAAGTTCATCAGAGCAGTTACCATGAAAATATTTATAGGAAAACACATGGAGGCTACATTACAAGAATGGGAAAGTGACTGAAGCTGAGATGCCAGATCACAACCAATAACATTCTATGAATTTTGTCAAGAATCTCCAAATACAGAGAAGAAGATCCAAAGTAGAGGTAGCATATTTAATGCATATATGAATGGTAGATTAATAAAGGTAAGATAGATTCTGTTGAGAAAAATTCTCTAGTATGCCACAGTGAACCAACTTTCCTAAAAGTAGGCTTAGCAATTGATTCACTATAATCATTCCATTTAAATGATGTTGTCAGTGGAAAACGTTAGCCCAAGAAGGCACAAGTCACTCTCCTAGAAATTAGCATCAGCCATACTGATAGAAAGCAAAAAAGGTTCTCTAAGATGATTAAAAGAAAGCAGTTTAGTTTGGAAGGCATCAAAATGAACATGCCATTTCTTGCCCTAATTAACAACAAATTGTAGGTCATTTTTTAGATCAGCTGCCAATTTGACCTTATTGAACCTATCAGACATACAATTAAGCCAGGAGTAAATAATGGTGTCATCAGTATAGATACTGAGTCAAGAACTGATGATGTCAGGAAAGTCATTGATGAAAATTAGAAAAATGTAGGTGCAAGAATAGAGCCCTGGAGGATAGATACATTAATGTAAAAAGATCTAGAATGGTGGCCCTTCAAGACAACGTTTGTTTCAGGATTTGATAAAAAAGATTGAATCAATTTAAAAATTAATCCATAAATACTATAACCTATCAAACTTGTGAATAAGACCAGGCATGCCAAACTTTGTCAAATACCTTCAAGATATCTAAAGCAACAGCCTGGCCTTCACCATTCTTATCTAAAGTTTGATAGACTCTTTCACCAATAATCATTAACACATCAGCAGTTGACCTAGAAACCATATTATTTGTCTGAAAGAAGAACCTGTGAGGTGAGATGCTTAACCAATTCAGAGTTGATTAGAACCTCTACAAATTTGCCAAACAAGGATAGAAGACTAATTGGTTGGTAGTTAGAAGAGTTAGATGGTTCATCCAAGTTCTTAAAAACAGGAAATACAGAAGAGAATTTCCAACAAACAGGTAAGGCATTTATTGTAAAGTTTAGAGAGAACAGGCACATATTTCTTAAGGGCTATTGCAGAGATACCATCAACACTGTATGCTTTATGGAGATCCCAGTATAAAGATGATAGCAGAAACCATGGATGATATTATATGCATATCACTCAGTGGAAAGTCAAGCAAAGACACTCCAGATGAGTCAAGAGTAGAATTAGAAGAGAATTAATGAGCAAAGTATTCAGCTTTATCGGCAAGAGAAGATAACACCATAAATGAAATGAAGAGAGGAAGGATAGATGGCTTAATTTAACACAATTACACAGTTGCCCGTAGTTACAAGAACGAAACTTGTGACAGGCTATACATTACCTCATTCTGTCAGTGAACAAAGACTTGTCCCTGTTGAGGACACATTTACAATTATTATGAACAGACAAACAGCAGTGTCTGTTATGATCAAAACTATCATATTGGTGCAACTTGTAAAAGTGATTCCTGTGGGCTATAGTGGCAGAACAGGCAAGTGTATTGAAGAGGAAAAAACAGCCAAAAGGCAGTTTACTTGTTATTTTATGGACTGGTAATATGAGGCAGCATCAGTAAAAACAAAACATACAGTTTTTAAAAAAGGACTGATCCTAATTTACAGAACTGTTAATCAAAGATGAAAAAAGAACTTTCAGAACAAGTCTAATATATAAACGCATTCATAATATAATTACCTTCTGTAATATGCTGATGAGCTGAAAAGGATGCTTATATGAAATTGATTTTTCAGTGGGGAAAGTGCATGAGAAATTGTTGGTGTAGCTGTATAGCAATATCTTTTTTTGTCTATTGTTTCTGCCTTAAAACACTTGGAGTAGTTGTATAGACAATACAAGATAATATCAGAAAGAAGAAGAAGAAACTGGAATTCACAGATAGTAATTGAATTTAAATAGCTACAAAGACTAGAGATATTTCAAACAATTTCATTGTTTAACTAATAAAAAATATTGTCCAAACTTCATATTAACCTATTATTAGGTTGGTGCAAAAATAATGTCGTTTTCTCACATATGTTACTATGTGAGAAAACGACATTATTTTTGCACCAACCTAATACTACATCTATACATCACTAAAATGTTTGACATTTCTGTATTTTTCTTCTTTATTTAGCATTTATTGAAAAAGAAATACTGAGATATAGGGGAAATATTAAAAAGCAAAAAAGAAACAAGAATTTGTCACCCAACATGCTCAAGATGAATGTTGCAAATACTTATGGTATATACAATATAGAAAACTTCACATCAAAGCCATCAAGAAAAATGATCCTTCTAATTACATATCTTCAAAGCTTCTTTAGTAAGCAAAAATGGACATGGGGAGGATATTAAGTGTTTGAATCTTATAATCACCTTTTCTAATGTCAAAGGAGAGAATAGTGTACAATGGAATATGATATGTTCTTCCTAATAGCAATTTTCCTAGATAAATCAGAAGAAATATTTCACAAATATAAAGTGACCAACATAGGCTTATTTTTTAGACAGCATAATTTGCTAGATGTACTTAATCTATTTACAAAAAAGTTAACAATATGAGAAAATGTAAAGAACTGTAGAAGACATGAAATCATGTCTCAAAAATGTAGATCATCTTAGCACCATGACATGCATCAGAATAGAGTGAAGCAGTTTTCTGTTAAATATTCATGCATATTCTTGTGTCCCCTACTATATCTGATGCATGACATGCATAAGTAAAAGTATCAAGTAAGTCACTATGAGTAACATTCTGTGTAAAAAGAAAAAAATGTAGTAGTAAGAAGAAGATTCATTTAGAAATCTTCCTGTGTCTAGTCTATTTCCTGTTTTATAAAAAATGTCTTTATAAGAAAGTAGACAAAAAAACAATTTTTGTAAAACACCTGAAGAATTTTGGATTTATGGTTTATCTATTTCTTTTCTTTTCCTTTTTCTTCATGGACAAGTTGAATATTTTTACAAGGTCAAATTTTCCCCACCTCAATCTACTAAACAGTAATGTCATTATAGAACAGCATATCCAAATATTAGATGATCTATATGACTTTATCAAATATCAATTGTGGACACAAAGCAGAACTTGCTTGGATAGTAATTGCAAAGAAATCATTGCAAAACAATATTCCATCAGTTATGGATAATGAACTGCCTGCCATGGAAGTTTCATCTTCCCCTATTATACATCAAAATATAAATGCTCTACACAGTGCCAGACAAAATTATATTGCTGCAGAGTCAAGTGAAAAGATCACAAGAGCCCTCAGGCATGATGTATGCACTTATACAGATGTGGCATATGTCAGTGATGACAAAGGTTATTATCATAAAAAGGTCCTATAGTTGTACTTTGAAAATATGAATACCTTGTGTGGTACGCCATGGAGGAGCTTATTATCATGTTCATCAATGTCAATTAATGTAGGTGCAAGAGAGTAGTAATATTTTTTACTGTTGAAATTGTTAAATGTAACTGCAAGTTTATGCTAATAGTTTCTTCTCACACACTTCTTGCTTGTGGAACTCTCTTCCAGCTTCTTACTTTCCAATTAGCTAGGATCTTCAAAAATTTAAATGAAAAGTCAGTTGCCATCTTCTGTCTTTTTAATTCCTGTTCTTTCATTGTCCTTCTACACAATGTTATCTTAGTTTCTTTCACTCTCAATAATCCTTTGCATCTTAGTGGCTGTAATGCCCTGTTTGGAGGGAAATAAAGTTAAAAATAAAAATACTTGCCAAACTAAAAATAGACAAATAAGTTATCTCAATAAAATGAAATGGATTCTTTGAATAAGACTACTGGTGTTGGACATGAAAATTCTGCTCTGGATCAAACTAACAAGACAATACATATTATCAGATACAAGATAAAAGGATACAGATGCATGGGAAAAGGATAAAGTAATAAAACTTTAAAACAACAGGGAAAATATAAGTATTTGGTGAATGTTTATATAGAAGAATCAGTATGTTTTAATTGGGATTGAGTTGAAGAAAGGAATGAACTGCCATAATCCTGAAAATGCTCTACTATTGACAGCTTATCAAGAAATGTCTCAAGGTATAGTAGATACTGTGGAGAAGGAACTAAAGTGCTTAATTATTAATGATGTGTTTGAAGTAGTTCCTTTTGAAAAATTAATTGCTAGGAATGTTGGTTCACTAAGCTGTTCCAGACAGTTTTTCTTGTCAGAATCAATCTTTCACCCTTATAAGTCTACCATTCATCAATACATTGAATAGGGGGCCACATCTGATCTGGTTATTCTGCTATATATCTAGAGATTTTTTGCAAAAACTAAAGAGGTATCTGCAAGGTCATCTCAGCTTCAAACTCCAACCACTATAATGTAGCTTCCCTGTGCATTTGTCTATAAATATATTTATGGTAATTGATCTGATAAGCTTTCCTTTTTAGTATCTTGACATCACAAATGTAAGTGCTGTACTAGATAGGCAACTAGGTTTCATTTTGCTGTTGAAATTGCTAGATGTAACTGTAAGTTCTACACTAAAAGTGTTACATTGTCATAAGAAACCAGGACAGATTGAGGTTTGAGAGAGCCAACAAGAAACATGACCAGCATTTATTAGGTACTGGAAGAAAGAGAATGAAAAGGGTCACATATCAGGGAGTGAGAATCATGTTCCTTAACATCAACTGGGGGGGGAATACGTTAAAAGGTAATGTAACATCCCACAGCCTTTTCTAAGTAGAGACTAGTTTCATGTGCTGTCCTTGACCAGTTTTACAAAGTCTTTCAGATAAGTTGGCTGTTGTATCCTTCATCTAGCAGGTGTGTGAATCCCAACAGGAGATTCTAGTTCGATTGTATTAGTGCCTTTGCTTCACAACAGCTCAGGCTGATGAGTATACTGTTAGAGGTGCAGGGGCTCTTTGTGTTTTTGTTATGTCATATAGCACACTTAGAGTGTCTGTAGAGGGTGGTAGTGGCTGACCATTTCTTGCATGCTCTACTGGTTCAGAAGATTTGCATAGATGGTATCTGTTTCACCAATAGGTTCTACCTGCTGTCTGGACTTTGTATGAACATCCATCTAATTGGTGATTTATAATGCCTATCTCCCTCACTCGATCACCTTTCTTGTATAGGTGCATTAATACATCACCACCTTCCCCCTCAGCATTATTAAATCACATGTATGACAGTCATAGTATTTGGCTTGAACCTTCTGTCTTCTGTTCCAGTAGAGTCTTATCATTAGATTTGAGGCTCACCGTCCTATGGTTTAGCAAGTTGCTCTTCATGGAGAGAAGTCTATGTGTGTAGCAATTTAATAGGTGCTGAGAAGGGCTGCTTCCCATTCTTTTAATTAGGGTGTCTCTGACATTGAGCAGGTGTCAGAAACTGATTCGTGTAGGTGTCTTTGTTTTTTCTCCTGAGCCATTTTGCACTCTTAACTGGAGATTCAGCTTTGCCATTTGCCTGTTGATTTCTAGTGCTTGCCATAAGATGTTCAAAATCCCATTTTTCAGAAAATTTCTTGAAGGCTGAAGATGTAAACTGGAGTCCCAGGTAAGAAATCAATTGACATGAAATCCTATATCTTGCAGAGTGAGCCTTCAATTTGCAGATGACATTTGAGGCATTAGTGTATACTTCCCAGTAGTTTGACAAATAGTCAACAATTACAAGGTACTCAATGCTGTCAAATTCAAATAAGTCAACACCAACCTTCTGCTATGAATGATCAGATGAACATTAATGTCTCCTTAGGTTGTGCTGTTGTGAACTTGCAGCAAGATTCACATGTTGATATGTACTCCTGTATGTCTGATGACATACGTTGCCAGAAAACACATTCTCTGGCTTGCTGCAGACATTTTTTTTAATCAGAATCACCCCAAACAATCTGACTTGATGAAGTATTTTGCATTTTGTAGCACTTTATGGTTGGTAACTACTATTATTCCTGCTTCAGTGCCTTGTTTAGAGGTCTTGGATCAATACAGATATGAATTTCACCTGATCTTTTTCTTGCAGTGATCATTCTGCTATCCCATTCTGTAGGAACATCAACAGGAGCAATAACCCTGAGTTACCCTAGTTGCTTTAGATTCTATTTAAATTGAGGGATTATGGACACTAGCTTGTGTCCTGCTGCAGCAGTATGCGGTGTGACAGTTTTATCCACTTGTAAATGTACCTGCCCAGGTGATCCTAGTTTGCCATTGAAAACATTTGCATAGTCTGTTAATAGTTGCTTGCACTCTGGTACTGAATGAACATTAGCAATGTAATTGTAATGCACAGTGATTAGGTTCATTTATTCGCTCATGCATTTTCCTAACAAAGGGGTTCAAACTCTCTGGCTCCAGTAGATTCCATTGAATATTTTTTTCATACTTTTGAGGTTGTGCATCATAATTTGAAATTACGGTCCACTTGGAACTACACCTTCCTTTTTTCTAGCATCATATTCACATAGATAATCTTATCTGGCTGCTCTCCCTTTGCATTTACTCATAACACATATTCACATTCAGTGTCACTAGAAGAATTTGAAAAAATATTTAATTTTATGCTTAGTCCTAACGTCTGTTTTCCCATAGAATGCTTCTTCAGACTTTTCAATGAAAAATGCATTCAACTGTTGCAAAATTTACATTTTTGGTCACTTCTTTTGATTTTTCATGTGTCTTGCCACAGAAATTACAGTCTATTTGTCCCTGTTTATGGTATATTTTGTTTTTGCACTCTGTTTATTTCATTGTTCACGTTCAGGTCTCTCATAGCTTTCAACAGTGTAGTTGTAACTGTACAACTTCAGCGTACATTGTTTGAGATGTAGTGTTGGAAGCTGCAGCATTCTTTTACATGCCTGGTTGTCTCTTACACCCTGAATTATGCAGTTATGTAGCAAAGAATCATATAAACATTTACAAAAATTGCAAACCTTCAGTAGATTATGAAGCGTAGTTAGATATGAAACAATGTTCTCACCTAGCTTCTGATCTTTATCGTTCATATGTCTCGTTGGTCTGTCTGATAAAATGTTGATCAGACTTGACTATTAATGTGTCCAAATCATCTTTGTTTTCCATTGAAGAGAATTGGAAAACCATTGTAAATTATCAACACATCTGGTCCGATAACATGAAGACATAGTGCCACACAGTTTGGTCACAATGTTGTAATTATTCTACATCTTTTTCCAAAGCTTCCATCCTTTGGAAGCTTTAGTCTTAGTGTCCAGCTTGCCTGTTGGTAAAATATGTTTGCCTGAAATCCTTCCACCGTTTTTATGCATGCGATCACTTTTTTTTGCTGTATTATCATCACTCCAAATGCCAGACACCCCTGAAAAAATTTTCATGGGACTGCTTTTTTTTTTTGGTATCAGTCTTCATTTGCAGGGTTGTATAGTATGAATTACTTCCTCACTGCCACCACGTTACATTAAGTCGTGGAAAACAGGACAGACTCAGGTTTGTGAAAGGTGTCATAAAATGTGACCAGCATTTATTATGTACTGGAAGAAAGAGAGTGAGAAAGGGGTTAGGAAGAAAAAGGACATGTCAGGGAGCAAGAATCACATTCCTTAACATCAATTAAGGAGCATACATTAAATGGTGATGCAAAGGGAGTATGCATTAAACAGTAATGAAACAAATAGTTTCTTTTCTTGCTTGTGGAATTCTCTTTCTTGTCAGCTATGATCTTCAAAAATTGAAATGCAATGTCAGTCATTGTCAGCTGTTTCCTTGAATCCTATTCTTTTTTATTCTCTCACTCACTCACTCACACACTCACTTACTTACTCCACTCACTCACTCACTTCACTCACTCACACACACAGTGGCTTTATCACCTTTGCTTGTGGCTGAAATAATTAAGAGAAATAAAATCAAGTAACATATCCTGTTGATTTTTATCTGAAAATGTAAAGACCGTGAAGGGAAAATTAAAGCAAGATTGATTGGTATGCCGTGATTTTGAAGAAAATATTTTACAGGAGAGCTGCAATGTTGATATTTTGGTTACTTCCAGCTTGGAGAAAAAATAGAGATTACCTGCCCTTGGTGTTATTTGGACTCTGGAGAAAAGATGAGCACCATATATTGAATGAACTCCAACTTGGACAAATAACCTGATAACTGATTGGTTCAACCAAAAGTTGTGCCTTTTGTGAAAGTAACAGTTTTGTTCAAGTATAATATTTAATGTGTCTTTGGTGAAAATAGGAAAATATCATTTAAAACAAAGATTCCAGTGATATTTGCCACTGAACATTACTGCAGGATCATTTAGTATTATAGCTAAATGATTTGTAACAAACATCTTGCACTACAGTGTGCGATGGATAAATTGTCGTTTAAATTATGCAAAAATGAAAATAACACAGACATCTCATTTTGACAGATATATTTACCAAAACTACATAAAAACATCTTGAAATACTAAAGACTAAATTTATTGAATGAAATTACCTTCAAATTAGCATCAACCACGGCCTCCAGATGACTTTGGAATCTGTGTATCTCTTCTGGATGGTCTTTTTGTTTAAGTTGGTGAATGCTGCAATCATCTTTGCCTTCAGTTCACCTTTGGTGTTACAAGGAGGTTTGTTAGTCTCTCACTCAACTACATCCCACACATAATAATCTAGGAGATTGCAGTCTGGAGAGATAGGTGGCTAGATGTAAGGGGTGATGTGGTCACAGAAATTGTCTAACTGGGTTCACCTGCTTGTGTGGTATAGTGCAGAGTCCTGTTGTCAGAAATAGGGTCTTTCAGCAGCCACCCTCTTGACCCAGGGCAGCACTACCACCTCAAGGTACTATGTAGGCCTCTGTGTTGAGTATGAGACCTTATGGGATGATGAGTGGGGACATAACATTGTCATCACTAGTGATCATTCCAAACATCTTTGTAATCACCATTAGACTCATCTAACCCTTCTGAATCCTCTACAATGTCCTCGGATTGACACCCAAACATTTTGAAATGTTTGCATTGGAGCTTCCAGCACAAATGCCAAGCAGTACAGCATGCCGTTTCCAAATTTCTAATGGAGTGAATTGCGTCAATTGCTGTTCTTTTTCTCCCAGACAGTACCCAATTGACCCTTCTATACTATACAGTTGACAAAAACAAACAATGTGTATGCACAAAATTAAAAATATAAAATGACGACAATTTACCCATCGCAACTTGTATCTTATATTTTTTTTATTGAAATTGAATGTTGTAGAGGTATAGCTACTTCAATTTGAAGATATCTAATATTGGAATAAAATTCAGAACAAAATAAATGTTAAAAAGCGCCTAAACTGAATAAAATTTCCATTATTATTATGTCAATAGTTAGTTGTATATTTTCTTTATACACTTTCTTCTACAAGATGTCATAATTGTTAGCTGAATTTTCATTCTATAATGTTCGATCTATCTGAGTAATATGTACATTGACAAGGAAATAAATTATGTATAAAATAAGTTTTTCATTCTTAGGTTACATACTTAATGATGTACCTATGTATTTAAATAAACTTTTCCTATTTGTAATTGCATTTTAAAAATTAACTTTCTTTTTCAACACTGATGATAAAATTATTTGAACTCTTATATTTGAAATAGTAATGATTCAAATATTGCATAAACACAAATCTTATCATTTGTTAAATTTAACAAAGCTCAGTGTACATATGTTAAGATTCTCAATCACCCCCAAAAGCACCCCCTACCAAACCCTAGACATGATGTAGCTATTGAAATGTTAATGCCACCAAAAACATTCACTAATAAAGAGAGCGACCTCATAATATTGAGCTTATTATATTATTGCTAATATCTTTTTATTTCAGAATAAAATCTTACAGAATTTTTTTTTTAGTTTTAGAAACTAAAAGTAAAATTACTTTTAATAAGAATTACCATTATTAACTTAAGACTTTTCTCTCATTGAATATTTCATACAAAATGACTTTAAATCATTTTCTATAACCCTTCTATAGAACTAAGTTTTAGATGCTTCCAAAGTATATTTAGAGGGAACCCTTAATCATACCAAGACTTAAAACCTTAGTTAGCTATCCACTATATTAAAAGAAATAAGTCTGAATAAGGCTTTTCATTCAACAGCCTGCAATATAGTGACAAAATCCTTATAAGCTGGAATGTATTAATAACTTCCATTCATTAAAATGATTAATCATAAGATATATTTGGATATATTTGTATATTTTGGAGTTTACTTATATCTGTACATAATTGTTTGCTACTATGAGGAATTTACAGAGAATAAGCAGGTAAGTATTGTCAGGAATAATTTGAGAATTTGAAGAATATCTTGTTTTTTATTGGAATAATTCCAGATTTCAAGATATTAAGTGTATAAAACTAATGAGAAGAATTGGCAGCAAAAATTGTAAAAGAAATAAAATATGCTTGCTGAAAGAATTTTGTTATATATTAGGTTGGTGCAAAAATAATTTCGTTTTCTAACATATGTTACTATGTGAGAAAACGAAATTATTTTTGCACCAACCTAATAGAAGAGTTATTGAAACAATAACAAAGAACATGAAATGTAAAATATTTCAGAGCAAAATTTAATGTGAAATATTATATATTTCTTTATGGTAGTTTAATTTTTATATATTACTTATACACTACTAAGCTATATTTTTCATTTGATTCTCTGATCTCTTAATAAAATACTCAGTACATTTTAATATACAAAAAACTTGCTTATATTTTTAAAAATGAATCAGATCTTCAGTTGTTGTTGCTTGATGGTGATGCTTTGTTTTGGACGTATTGAATGATACAAGCCAGTCTTTCTCATATTGAACTGTGAGCGTTAGTTGAGAGGGAGAGATCAGCTGCCAAGTTCTGGTCATCCTTATATTTGGAGGTGCACTCATAAACTCTGGTATCTGTGTAAATATTATCTAAAGATTTGGGAATGTTTTTATGCAGATTGTTAATATAAACCAGAAAGATGGTAGGATCAAAGAAAGCACTTTGGATGATGTCAGCTTTGATCTTCAGAGGACTGGCTATTAAAGATGTTGTAGCATACCTACAGACAATAATGGGTATGTCTCCATTCATATAAATACAGTAGTAAATACTGTATGTTGGTCTGCAATTGGAGATTCATTGTGAAATTCACTTGACTCACTTCTAGCATTGACTACTTCTTCTATGCACTGCTGGCAAATCTTATATGTGTTGTTCTTGTCCTAAGTATTATCATTCATTACCAGCTTCCATTTGATTATTCTATTCAGTAACCTTCCCTAGGTTACAACAAAAGATAACCTCCATGGACCTACCTGATTAGAAGATCTTGATAAGACTGTTCTGGAGATTCCATAACTACACTTCATCAAAGACTTTTGAGATATCTAAAGTGCTTGCTTATTATCAAGTGCTTTACTCATTATACATGTAATGATAGGACAAAGCAGTGGATCTTGAGGAGGGAAAACCATACTGTCACTCAGAAGTTTGTTTCTGTTTAGGTGATTGAAAACCTTCTTGATGATAGCATTACAATGTTTACTGATGACACAGATGGGACAATATTGTGAGGGGAATGAGAATTCACCCACATTTTTGTGAAAAGGACATACAGCTGACACCTTCCATGGGATTCAGAAACGTTTCACAATCAGGCATTGATTAATCAGCTTTGCCAAAAGTGAATGTAACCTGGACTAATGTTCTTAAGAACAGCCACAGGGATTTTATCTGAAACTAGCCTTTGATAAGGCTTTTAATAAGTCTGGATATATATCACAACAGTTATGCTCCATATGCTTTATTATTACTTTAATGATAGTTAAACCAACTGGCTTGTATAGTTTTCATTTTCTATTTTGTCAATTTGCTCGGAAATTGACTTTTGAAAATGATGTTGAACATTTTCCACCAAAGGTTATAGAATTGACTCTGCAAATAAAACTTTAGTGAGCCACAGAATAAATCAGGAACTAGATAAATCTGCTTATTCCAATAAATCAGGAAATAGATAAATCTGCTTATACTGTAGGCAAAATCTAGAGATGTACATTTTGTGGGATTATTTCTATTGAGCCAATAAGAAAAAATATATAGTGAGTTGTATATTTTCTTTATACACTTTCTTCTACAAGATGAGTCAAAATATATTCAACAGTTATTTTTTTTTCAAAATAAAATATACTATTCTATCAATTTTTTTTTTAATATATTTTTGTACACTCCTGCCAAAATTGTAAGGTGGTATATGTGAACACCTTATCAGATTTGGTCACAGATGTTTGAAAACAGTGTCATGCAAACTTCACTACTGAGGTATAATAAAAAGTCAATAGAAAAAATATACATATTTACTACAAAGAGAATCCTGATATTTGGAAACAGCTGTGCTGGATGGAAATATGACTTATTGAATTACTTATGAATCAACACCCAACAAGGTCAGCTGTTCAACAGATATTTTCTTAACTGAAGAACAAAAACACCACATCCCTTGTATACAAATCTAAATTCATTGATCAGACTCCAAATTAATTCTTCCACACTATTTTTAAATCCCCTATCATTATAATTTGCTGTTGAAAGAGAAAATATCAAGAACATTTTTCTCTGGAATATATAAACATATATGTATTTAGTCATATTCATTTGGTCAAACTGATGATTAGAACCCTTGAGTATGATGATTAAAAACAAGTAGACAAAACTTATTCTAAATAGGATGCACTTTTATTCTTTAAAACAAACCAAAAAGGAAATAATTTTCTGATTATTTCTGCTAAGTTTTTAATAACTCTGAATCATAAATGTTCATTTGTAATCTCATTAGCTACAGGTTAGTGGCATAAGAAAAAATTTGCTAATAAAATTTTGAATTTCTGCATCATGCAACTTTTGAAAACTTAATTTATAAGATAATTTTAAGGGAGTCACATCACACATTAGATATAAAATTAGCATATGTACTGCTGACTCTGGTTATGCCATTGACCAAACTATATATCTATTTACTGTAGTCAAATTAGCTTCAAAATTAGGTCTTCAAATTTCACATGATACATGAATATATACAGTATATATTTAATTGTTCAATTATTTGTGTATTAAAAATGTTATATTTTTATTATCTTATATTTGGTCAGAAAACACAAATAAAAGACAAAAATATGAAAAAGTATGAAAATGAAACACAAAAATAAAATTTAAAAGGACACATGGCCGAGTGGATAAAAGTGTTAGTAGGATGCAGTGACTTCACCCAAAGTGTTGTGAGTTCAATACTTGCTTGAATACTTATATCATTCCCTTTTAATGATGGATCATGAGTTTTTTAATATATTAATATGATGAGAGGCTGGTGGGTGCATTCAATTAACTTAATGTTTTTTAGACCCTTTTTTTGGTAAGGTGGGAAACAGTTAGTTTTGCCGAATAGGAAAGAGCATATTTCTTACATGAATGTACGCTTCATTGTACAGTTTCCTGAAGGTACCTTAGACTAATTCTCTGCATTTATCTTGGTACCATCAACTTTGAAGGAACATATAATTTTACTGCCTGCAATGCTAACACATAATATTAATCTATCACTTCCTTTTGAGCCATGTTATTTGTCTATTTCCATGAAGAATGCAACCTCTAGCCCAGCCAGCTGGTCCACCTAATATAGTTTGACATTCATCAATGAAATTTTCTATTGAGGAAACAGTTTTCATATATTTCTTTGTCCAACTGACGTATTTCTTTTTGAAATGTTTACTTACAGATGGTAGTTTTTGTTTATATTTACAGCACTAGCTTCTTGAAAAATATTCTTATTCATTTCCCTTTTAATTTTTCTCAAATCTCTTCATTATAACATTCCAAAAATCAGTTTTTTTTCTTTTTCTTAATTATGTTTTCAATTTATTTTTTTGATTTTTCTATAATATCTGTTCAAAATCTTTGCTATTTCCAATGTCTCATTACCATCACATCATCATTATCAATATTATTATAACTTGTTTCTCTTTTGAGCTTATATCTTTCTTACAACCTACTGCAATATTCATATATATGAAATTAAAAAAAGTTTCATTAACTATACTATAATATATATATATATATATATATATACATACTATAATATATATATATATATATATATATATATATATATATATATATATATACTAAATAAGTTACTGAAAATATTTCTAATAAAAACAGGTAAGCTGATACTGTTTATTTCATATAAAACATATCCCCAAAATTTTTTCCATATTGATTGGTTAAAATCAATTTTATTATTAAAATACTGATTTACATAATAAAATCTGAGATCCCGTAAGTTCGAGACAGAGAGAGATGGCAAATTTGTTAAAATATTTATTATTTAAAAATCATTTGAAATGCTCAGTCATTCCAAGTGTCTCACAAAGACATCATAGAAAATACAAACTAAGGTATCTGTGGGAAGTATGAGAGGTGCATGAGAATTTGTGTATTTATATCCAAAAATTATTGTGTCTCACAAACTGCCAATTTAACAAAGAATTGGATTTAAATTGGAATAGAGAACATCCTAGAAAGAGTTAATATATTCTAAATAAACTTTAAAGATTAAGCAGCAACGAGCTAAACTTTTGATGTTTACCTCAAATTGACTGGAGAGTATTTGTATAAATACTTATATTTTCTGTCCATATGAAAATAGTCTTTTTGTAAGGTTGATACCAAGGCCTTTTATAAAAAAAAAATCATCTTATGTGAAAAATATTTGTTACATTTAATTACTTCTAACAAATAGTGTAGCTATTTCCATTAATACAAAATAAAAAAAAAACACACACACAGACACACGCACACACACACACACACATATATATATATATATATATATATATATAAAGAAAAGCTTATGTTTTTTTTTTCTTTCTCTCTCCCTTCTCTTTCTTTGGCCTATAGCAACAGCCCCCACCATTTGCTGAGAGACAAAAGTCTGTGTATAATAGTATACTGGTGCCAACTGACAAATCTGATTAACTCCGATATTTTCCTTGAAGCACAAACAGAAATTTGTCTGAAGTTTTCTGCTTTTCTCCCCACTACAAATGAACTAAAAAACATGAGAAAAATAAGAAAGAAATTCTTTGTTTCTAATTCTGTTTCTTTCATTTATGGCATAGGGGAGGGGGTGAAATTTTTAATATTTTACATGGATTCAATGTCTTTTTATGCACACATTTACACTCTACATATCGATGGAGATATATTTCCATCTAGAACTAATATATTCATATAAATTCAAAATTTTTATTGCAAATAAAGTTAAAAAAGCAAAATAGTCTCAGAGGAATAGGAGCATTAGGCTTATTTCTATTTGTATATTTTCTTTCTTTTAATCTGATATGCTATATTTAATTGTGAAGGCATTTGTGGTTATATACACACAGGCTCTTAACTGTGCATGAAAATGATATACATTGTGAGAACATGCTTAATGCATTAATCTTATTTTTTTTCTCGGTTATATTACATTTATGTGAAATTTTTTTGTTTCTTCATGTATGTCTATTTTTAAATTATTAACTTCCTTCTTTTATTTATTATTCATTTGAAGCAATTTCTTAAATTTGGTTTGTAGAATGGAATTGAAAATTAAAATTTAGATGTCTGTGCTAACTAAAAATCAATTTAGACAAGCAACAATGACAATATTTACCATAAATATTTTGGAAAGTAAGGGTAATTAAAAAAAGAGAATAGGTATTTTGTTAAAGCTGTTTTCTAAGATTAATAGTGAGTGACTATTTATTAAATTTACCTGAAATTTTCTTTCATTTTTTTCTTACAGAAGTAACATTTAAAGGTATAAAAATTAAAAAAAAATGAAAAAATTCAACTGAGATTCACAACACATATATCTACAAACACAAAGCAATATTTGTTTGTTAACTTCTATATATACTGATTTCTATGGGTAAAGAGAAATTATTCCCAAGGTAAAATTTTTTGAGTGCCTTCTGGGAAATATGCACTCAGAACTAAAATAAGAGATAGATATGATGAAGGCATATTATATATATTATTTGGACTATAGTCCTCATTTTTGTCACCAAATATTATGCCAGTCCATCATATGTCTACATCATTTTATACCTGTCCATCATATATCCACATCAGTCAATCCCTAACCATCATATAGCCACATCAGTTTATTCCTGTCCATCATATATCCACATCAGTCTATCCCTGTCCAACATATATCCACATCAGACTATCCCTTACCATCATATATCCATATCAGTCTATCACTTACCAGCATATATCCACATCAGTCTGTCCCTGACCATCATATATCCACATCAGTCTGTCCCTTACAATCATATATCCACATCAGTCTATCCCAGTCCATCATGTATCCACATCAGTCTATCCTTGACCATCTTATATCCACACCAGTCTATCCCTGACCATCATATATCTACATCAGTCTATACCTTACCAACATATATCTACGTCAGTCTATCACTATCCATCATATATCCACATCAGTCTATCCCTAACCATCATATATCCACATCAGTCTATCCCTTACAATCATATATCCACATCAGTCTATCGCTAACCATCATATATCGAAATCAGTCTACACCTAACCATCATATATCCACATCAGTCAAACCTTTACAATCATATATCCATATCAGTATATCCCTAAACATCATATATCCACAACAGTCTATCCCTAACCATCAAATATCAATATCAGTCTATCCCTGACCATCATATATCAGCATAAGTCTAACCCTGACCATCATATATCCACATCAGTCTATCCCTAACCATCATATATCGACATCAGTCTATCCGTGTCCATCATATATCGACATCAGTCTATCCCAGTCCATCATATATCAAAATCAGTCTATCCCTGTCCATCATATATCCACATCAGTCTAACCCTGACCGACATATATCCAAATCAGTCAACCGGTGCATCATATATCCACACCAGTCTATCACTGGACATCATATATCCAAATCAGTCTATGCCTGACTATCATATATCCACATCAATCTTTACCTTACCATATTATATCCACATCAGTCTATCATTGACCATCATATATCCACATCAGTCTATCCCTTACCATCATACATCTACATCTGACTACCCTGACCATCATATATCCACATCAGTCTATCCCTAACCATTATATATCCACATCAGTCTACCCCTGACCGATATATCCAAATCAGACAACCGGTCCATCATATATCCACATCAGTCTATACCTAACCATCATATATCAACTTCAGTCTGTCACTGACCATCATATATCCACATCAGTTTACCCTGACCCTCATATATCCACATCAGTCTATACCTTGCCATCATATATCCACATCAGTCGAAACCTGACCATCATATAGCCACATCTGTCTATCACTGACCATCAGATATACACATCAGTCTATCACTGACCATCATATATCCACATAAGTTTAACCCTGACCCTCATTTATCCACATCAGTCTATCCCTGTACATCCTATATACACATCAGTCTATCCCTAACCATCATATATCCACATCAGTCTATCACTGACCATCATATATGCACACCAGTCTATACCTGTACATCATATATCCACATCAGTCTATCCCTGACCATCATATATTCATATTAGTCTATCCCAAACCAACATATATCCACATCAGTCTATCCCTGACCATATTATATCCACATCAGTCTATCCCTAACCATCATATATCCACATCAGTCTATACCTGACCATCATATATCCTCATCAGTCTTTCCCTATCCATCATATATCCACATCAGTCTATCCCTAACCATTATATATCCGCTTCAGTCTATCCCTGACCATATTATATCCACATCAGTCCATACCAGTCCTTCATATATCCACATCAGTCTAAACCTGACCATCATATAGCCACGTCTGTCTATCACTGATCATCATATATTCACATCAGTCTATCACTGACCCTCATATATCCACATTAGTCTATCCCTGTCCATCATATATCCATATCAGTCTATACCTTACCATCATATATCCACATCAGTCTATCCCTTACCATCATATATCCTCATCAGTCTATCCCTGTCCATCATATATCCACATCAGTCTATCCCTGTCCATCATATATCCACATCAGTCTATCCCTGTCCATCATATATCCTCATCAGTCTATCCCTGTCCATCATATATCCACATCAGTCTATCCCTGTCCATCATATATCCACATCAGTCTATCCCTTACCATCATATATCCTCATCAGTCTATCCCTGTCCATCATATATCCACATCAGTCTATCCCTGTCCATCATATATCCACATCAGTCTATCCCTTACCATCATATATCAACTAGTCTACTACTGTCCATCATTCATCCACATTATTGTATCCCTGTCCATAATATATCCACATCAGTTCATCCCTGTCGATCATATATTCACATCAGTTTATCCCTGTCCACCATATATCCCTTACCATCATGTAGCCACATCAGTCTAACCTGACTATCATATATTGACATCAGTCTATCCCTGACCGATATATATCCAAAGCAGTCAACCTGTCCATGATATATCCACATCACTCTATCCCTTACCATCATATATCAACATCAGTCTAAACCTTACAATCATATAGCCACATCAGTCTATCACTGACTGTCATATATCCACATCAGTCTATTCCTGTCCATCATATATCCACATCAGTCTCTCACTGACCATCATATATCCACATCAGTCTATCCCTAACCATCATATATCCACATCAGTCTCTCACTGACCATCATATATCCACATCAGTCTATCCCTAACCATCATATATCCACATCAGTCTATCCTTAATCATCATATATCCACATCAGTCTATCCCTAACCATCATATATCCATATCAGTCTATCCCTAACAATCATATATTTGCCTAGTTCTATCCAAATCCTTTCATTTAATTCCATCACATATTCACATTGTTCCATTCACATCCATTGTGGCCTTTCTATGGCTTTTTATTGGACCTGACAGTATATGTATGGCCATAAAATAAAGGCTGTGTTTATTACTTATGATGAAAAAGTGAATTCAGATCAAATGTTTTAAAATATTAATTCTCACAAAAAGTGAATTCAGGTTAAAATGATATAAATGAAATGAGAGTAAAAATGGTACAAGAATAACTTCTTGTCAAAAATCTGTTTATTTTTCAATTCTAAAATGATATAATAATTGTATGTTTTTTATTATACTTTTTTAAATTATTTTATTAATAAATGAAATTGTTTTTTTTTGGGGGGGGGGAATTATTAACGTAACAATTTTAGGCCCCATTGAATAAAAATACACATGTATACATGAAACAAATGTAAACCCATAATTTGATTTAAATTTATATGATCATCTGTCTTGCATGAACTCACCGGTCTAACATGAAAAGAGCTTAATCTGAAATATGTGGCACTTTCAAGCTGTTTTTAAGACTCCTGTATATAAATGGAATATATTTTCTAATAAATGTTTATCCCTTTAAAATACTACAATTTAGATTTGTCATTTTATCATCTTGCCATCAGCAAAGTGACAGGTCTTTCTTCTTTAACCAAGCTAGCTCAGACATTCATGAGTCTATCACACTATCCGTCATGGTCTTGAATCAAGTTTGGAAGGTCTTTTCTTCCATGCAAATTTTGTTTATTTTTTAATCATTTAATCCCTAGCAATGCAATAAAGCCACTAAGATGTAAAGAATTACTGAGTGTTAGAGAATAAGAAAACCATTATTAAGGAGAAAGAAAAATAAAAGAGGAAGAAATAAGAAGACAGCAGATAACAATTAACATTGTATTTAAACTTTTGAAGATCAAAGTTGACCGAAAAGCAAGAAGCCAGAAGAGATTTCCATAAGCGAGAAGTGCAAAAGAAAAACTATTAATAAAGAACTTAAGATGATGAGACCTTTCCATCAATCTAGTAGTAGGCTTAAATTCATAAAGTCTAGGTACCTTAGCATAAAGTTCATCAGAACAATTAGCATGAAATGATTTATAGAAAAGGCACAAGGAAGTTATATTATGGCGATGGGAAAGTGACTAAATCCAAGATGCCAGGTCAGGACCAATAACATTGCAGATTCTTCTCTGTATTTTATCAAGAATCTCTATATATTTATCATAACCAAACATGGCAGCAATATTCAATGAATGGACTTATAAATATGTAAGATAGACAATTTTTCTCAGCAGAATCTAACACAATATACTAAACCAACTTTCCTATCATCAGAAAGCACCTTTTAATAAGATATGATTACAAAAAATTATCTTAAGGTTGCAATCATATAGTCTGGATTTTAAGTATGATGTTAGATGTAAAAAACATGAATAGGTGACATTTGAACTCTGCTGACTTATCATTGGGAGCTTATCTTTCTATAAAATCCCCTTTTGATTAGGCAATGAAGGTTAACTAGTCCTGCAAATTTAATCATATATTTTTTACTTCTCTAAATGCTACAGACCACTATCTTGTTTGTTTAGATTTTATACTAGTAGAATTACGTATAAGAGTGTTCAAATTTCATAGAATGATAACCTGGGAGTTGTAATAAAAAAGTAAAACAAGTCAAGATGAACAAAATATTAGTCATTAGAAATAATTGTAAGCAATTGAGTGGAACAATAGGATAGTGGAATAAAGTGCTGGTTCATGAATTTTCCAGCATAGTACTTATGAGTTCAATCCCTGGGCTGAGTGATCTCTACAGACTTGGACTTTGGTGGAAAAAATAACTGAGCAGTACTAAATAAAAATAAGATGAAATATTGCAAGGCATGTGCAGCAGAAAAAGAACAAACTGTCCACATAGATTAAATAATGGGTTTAGTTCAAAATTTCCTGAATTCCAGATTAACAAATACCTGGAGAAGGTCAGAGGGCATAGCAGCTGAAATGTTGTGATAATAAGAACATTAGTCAGAATATGAATGAAAAGTAAGAGCTGTTAATAATTTTCTACTGTGAAAATTATACCTGAAATATCACTTTATGATAGATAATTGCATTAAAATAAATCTACATTGTTTTTAAGAAATCTGATATATGTTGCAGATATTTTAAATTCTGGGAAATTTTCAACTTTCTAGCTGCAAGCACAGATAATAAAAATTTAGGGAAGCGAATACTTTTTAGAAAGTAATAAAAATTATATATATATATATATATATATATATATATATATCAAGTATGTGGTGCAGTTCAATTTACATTACATGAATCATTCATACAAAAAACAGATATAGAAGTTAATGATTTAAATGGTGAGAATACATCTTCGCAAACAAATTTAATAAAGTACATTAACCCCGATTATAATCCCTGTTTATAAATTCCAGTTGCATAGGGCTTTTTCTTTTAGTTTTTTACAACCTTTCATCTGTTCCTACAGACATCATCAGGTATGGAAATAGATTTGTTTTTGTTTTTTACTTCTCGGTAATAACAGGACAATGAAAATATAGATGTAATCTGAAAATGTGTTATTGCTAATTGTAAGAAATTTTTTTTGGAGTGTGTAGTCGCAACCTTGAGGTTGAATTTTTAAATTTTAAGATTGTGCATTTTTTGATTTTGTGTATATATATATATATATATATATATATATATATATATATATATATCCACAGAGAGCTCAATGTATTTATTATAATAGATCATATGTATTTTTTACAACAAAAAAACAAAAATTACCTCAACATAGAAGGTGGTTTGAATAGACTCTTCTATGTTGAGGTATTTTGTTTTTTTGCTATAATATATATATATATATATATATATATGTGTGTGTGTGTGTGTGTGTGTATATATATATGTATTGTTTTTAATAAAGATTTATCTTAACAATATGAAGTCATTTACAAAATTAGAAACAAAAAGAATTTTAAAAAAGTAAAAATAATTTAGCAAAGGTTAGACTTATGAGAAATAATGTTGAATCAATATAATATTGACTATTTTTCTCAATCACTTTCTTTTCATATCTTTATTATCATCTGTTTTGATGATATTCCAGCTTTTCCACATATTTTTTAAACTTTATCATTTTTTGATCACAATTTTTCTTCCTTATCTCTTTAAAATAATTTCCCACCTGACCACATATTGCGAATTTTAAAAACTTTTGGCAGAATTTATATTATTTAAAATCAAAATAAACATATAGCATAACAAATGTTTGAAATTGTCTTTGGAGAAAACAAGGCTAAGAAAATTATATTTAATTATTTGTTTATTAAATAGTTATGAATTTAGATCTTCAAATTGTAGTTTATGGTTGCCTTTTCTGCTCTGAAGATAATTATATCATTGAGATTATAATTCCATTTTTACTTCACTCATATTCCAGATTTATCTGAAAATAAACATTGATTTTATTTTTATCATTCTGAGTGGAAATCATTGAGAATCAGTAATTTTGAATCAGCATAAGGGGGGGGGGGAATATAGTGACTTGTATGAAAATCTGGTAGCAGTCATTACCACATGATTTTTCTATGGAAATTTTCTGTCTTTCTGGTCCATGGATAGTTTACTAAACAATAAAAATTTTAGTAGATAGCAGTCTTCCATAATTAACCCATCATTTATCTATTAAGCATGGTTTGAATGGAATAAAGTTGTCCTGGTAAGAATGTTGTCAAAGTAAGACTGATGGAAATGTTTAAATCAGTCAAGGTAATAGCAGTAAATGATCCACAATTCAACAGAATGTTATAGACTTTTGCATTTACTTCTGTCTTTGCTCAGGTATAAAAACCTGACACATTTGTACAGTCTGCTTTAGTCAGGTTATTGTTTATCTATTTTATTTTCACAACATATATTTTCTGTTCACTGTGGATGATGGAAATGAATGGTGAGCAATATTCCTGATGAGGTACAAACTAAGAGAAGATTACAATCTTCTTCAAATCAATCTCACTCAGTAACCTTCTATCTTGAGTTACCCCTGGTCCTTGTATTGGGTGGTGGGGTATTTACTATAAAAAAAAACTTCCTATAGGCATTGTAAAGTTAGATATATCATGTGCTGAAATGCTAACTTGTGTAAGGGACTAGGGCTTCCATGTTCCAGCTGGAAGTCTTCTGATCAGCTCTCTCATATTCTTTGTGTAATCCTGCAGCTGCCTTATGTTAAACAGGTTACAATTTTCTGCAAAAGCAGCTACACATACTGTCCATATCTCCAAGATCCATTAAAATATTTTAGTGACATAATGAAAAATACTGAAATTAATTTTGAAATGAAGATACAATTTTGTTTCTTGTCCTGGGCATGATGATAAACTACATCAGTGTCCTGGCTAAGACAATAAACTACATCCATGTTATGGGTAAAATGATAAACTACATCCACATCCTGGATAAGATGATAAACTAAATTCAACACCAAGGCCTCTGATTGGGAGGTTTTGTGGAGCATAGAACCACCCCTTAATTTCTGGTGTTCCCATGTCCACCCTAACTTGGGGTGGTAGCACCTGTTAGGGTTTCATCTATGGACAAATAGTTAACCCCCAAACTGGGGTCAAAACAATATGAAAGTGTAAAAATAGGTTTTAATACCAGCAATACATTTTTGAAAAATAATATTACCAGCAATAAAAATCTTGTCAGCATTAAATAACCCATTGTGGTTGATATGCCGTAAAACAAAACAAATCAAACCAAACCAAACCAATTTTGTTTCAAGGCATCAGCAATCCAAAAGAGATTTGAAAAGATACTGAGAAATCTTACTAGGCTTGAGCTATACATAAACTGGGGGACAACAGCATATGTTCCAAATTTTCCAGAACCCTGCCCTACTCATGATGTCGAACAACTTTGTTAAAATGACAAAGATGGTACATAGAACTTTCTTCAGATCACTCGGATAAGCCTCAGGATAAAAACCATGTCAAGAGCATCAGGATTAACAATAAAAACAGTCTCTCAAGAAGATGGTTATTAGTAAAAGTAGTCCCTAGTTTCTACAGTAGGACCTTTGAAAGGATTTTATCAACAACTGAATAGTGATACTCTGGTAGTTTGTAGTTTTTTCCAACCTATCAGTCGAACTCATATAAGGATTTTGCCCACAATAGTAAGCAGACTTCTGTTTTTATAAAAGGTTATGACAACTTAATTTTTGGAGTTTACCTTGTTCTCAGCAGCAGTTAAGCAGCTCATATGAAGTTTTCTGTGAAGAGTAGGGTCTTCATTTTTTCAGATCTCTAGTAGGATTCTATTAATATTCAAGGCTTTTACAGTCAACTACTGTTTCAATCTCTCATACTACTGATACTATAACAGTTCCACTGCTAATTGGTGGATGCAAGCAATTACAGTCACCCAGACCATGCAGTTGAAGCTGAAAAGAGTGGAAGAAGTTAAAGATGGAATTCTTGTGCAAACCAGTCTCATCTATGTGATGCAAGAGGCTCTGTTAGAAATGGCCATACAACTGTTAATGCATGAAAGAAATATTTATATTCACTGACATCAACACAGTGTCTTTCCATGAGGTTGGTTTAACATTCATTTTGAGTATGGATGACTTCTTGGAGAAGTTGGAGAAGTAAAATATAGCAGATAGCTTTTTTGTTGCTTGAACAAAATCCTTAGCAGGCAGGTTTTTATTTTATTTATTTACTTGGCTCCTCAATTTTCTAATCATTTTCAGGAATCAATAATTTTGAGAAGTGTCATTCAAGATTTCCAGACAATTAAATTCATTCTTTCTTATGTGATTTCTGTTGCTCCTACAAGATTTCACTTGATCCATTCTATGGTCTTCTTCAGGTGTATGAAAAGAGACAGTTTCTTTTTTTTCAGAAGCACTAAACCGAAAATGGCAACAAACAGAAACTATAAACATTAAGAATAATGTTTGTAAAATAAGTTATTCTATTTTCAACAATCTGTCCAGCACAGCTAGATCCACAATTCTTAATGAGGTGATATTCTCATTTCATTTCAATGAATATTATACCAAATCTCTGTTAAGCAATGAAAGCTGCACTATACTAAAATCTATACAGCTCTGACCTATATTAATCCAACAAGTTGATATAAGCTAATTCTTTCAGTTTTCTCAATTATTCAAACATTTACACAGAGAATACAATGTACACCATTTTTTCTCCTGATGCCTTCTGCCAAACTACATTTATCCCTTTTTCTGTGAATACTGCTCTCTGTGTTCTTTGAATCTCTTAAGGAGGTAGCTGCTGGCCTCACCTTTATTTTTTTCTACATCTATGTAAAATGTTGTCAGTGTCATATTTCATCAAGATCTTCTTTCAAGTGAAATCATCACTAGTAAGAAGTTTACAAAGAGTGATTATGTTACTGAAAACCCCTCTGATAATATTCACAAATCCTTTTGAATTTGTTCAGCTATACCTTTTATATATGTTATTCCAGTTGTGGTTATACAGTGTGTGTCTGTAGAGTTCATCTTTCTATTTCTCATCTTTAAAACAACATAAGATCGATAATTATTATACTGGACAATGCTCATTATATTCATTAGTTCTTCTTTTCTTTTCACATCATCACTGCTGATAACTCAGTGCTGAAGGTAATGAATTAACCTATATTGGAATAATGAGTTGCTCTAGAAAACCCTTAACTTTTTACAGCCTAGTTAACCAACCACAACCATCAAACATCTTCTAAAGGAGTTTAATTATATAAAAGAAACAAGGACCCCATCTACTTGGAAAGATGAAAAAATTATCAAATAAGCCATTTTGTTGCAACAAAACAATGCTGGACATGTTGGGCAGCAAGAGAAAACAGACAGAATTGATTGCATATGAGTTTTTGAAATGGATATTGATTTTGCTGCAATCAAGCCCACTTTAAAATCACAAGTTATAAAGGGGGGCTGAAATGTTCTTGGCTTGATCAAGAAGGAATAAGATAAAATTGAGAAATACTTTAGGCCAGGAACTTTTCAGCACCCTCTCATATTGTTTAGAAAATTGTTGTTTAATGAAATTAAGCTGAATTGTTATGATTTCTGATTTTGTCCATTCCTTGTTTACATGCAGTTCATGCATGGGAGCTTATTTGCATTTTATCTTTTAATTCTTGGATTTCAAAAACAATTTTTCATTTTGGGGGTTAGGAGTGCAAACTATGAATGAAAAGAAAACTGCCTTTTTGATCTTATTATTATTCTCCTTCTTAATTTTTCTTTTATTTCATTGACTTCTTCAATATTTTCATAAACAAAAGTTTTTCTAATTTCTGTCTAATTATCTCTCTCCATTCTAATTACTCTTCATTGTTATCATCTTTCTTTCTTTTTATTTACATTATTTACACAGACTATGTTCCTTTCCCCTTTTTTTTTTTTGGGCATTATTTATTCATTTCACACTGGCAACCCTTTCTCCTTTTTTATCATTTTCATTCTTCACTAATCATCTTTATTATTCTCATTTTCTTTTTCTCCAACTTCATTCTCTTATCATTGCTAGCCATCTTCATGTCTTATCTCACCTTTTCCTACTGAACACTTTATTTCTCAATTTTTATTCTTCTAATTTATTCTTACTATTTATTATTGAACATACTATTTCATGTTATCAACTGTGATTTGACAAATATCCAAGAATCCATTTCTGGAGTGAAGTAAATGAGTATCACTTTCCACATTTCTGATCAAAATAAAATAAGATTTCATTTTCTGTTGAGTGTTTAAACACTCACTGTCAAACACATTAAATCAGTTTGATATTTTAAGGTTAATTCATAAAGCCTTTAATGTAAAACTTAAATTATTTTTCAAACTTATGCAAATGTACAGATATAGGTATATATACATATTGTTATTTTCAGTTCTTGAATATCAGTAAATAAAGGTAAGAAATTATATTGCAATTATATATGGTGATAAAAATATTTCATATACCTGTTTATAAACAATTCACAAATATGAGCAATAAAATATAAACCCTATATGCAAAGAAGACTGAAAATGGCATTATCTAAAATGCAATGATTAGAAGAATGGATGCTATTCAGAATAATTTATAGAACAATGTTGTAGTGATAGCAACAAATAAATCACTAAGTAACCTTTGTTAGTACTAGACTATAATAATAAAAGTAAAATTAAAAGTTAATTAATAAAAATAATTTAAAATATAGATAATGATAGTTAACAATAATGAAAGAAAAAGTTAGATTATAAAAAATAGTTGAATAAATATAGAATACTCCCATGATGCACTCAAACAGGTGTTTTGCCACCAATTGAAACAAAAATCAAATTTTCTTTCTCTTCATCTTTGATGGCCAAAGTAGTTGAATGTCTGGATCAGTTCTCCAATAGAACAAGTTGCAACCAACAGATAAGAACAAATTTTTTAATTCTGTATATGTATTTCTCTCTTGTAAACTGCAGCAAGTTTGTAGAGGTTGGGGGAAGTACCTAAACAATAGCTTTCCCAACCCCAAATTTCCTTTCTCTGCCTATTACCCCAATGGGGTAATAGGGAGAGAAAGGAAATGAGATGGGAGTTAACAAAATGACACTGCCTCTGAAGGCACAGCAACTTTAGGAACAAAATGTCCATGACACCGAGTCTTGCCTACTGCTGACTGCTGATTTTATTGGCAGGAGACACTGGCAGAAACCTGGATCAAGACAAGTTGCAGAGAGACCTGTACCTTAACGTACCAAGCTATCCTGCTAAAAAACCTGGATATAACTGGTTTTAACAGACATGTTCACATGTGATCTGGGGCCTCTTTTATGTTTATACATGTTTGCCACAGTATACTTTTCATCTATGCTTATTGTGTTGTATCTTGTATATGATTTGTTAGTAATTTATATATTTCTGTTGTAGGATGATAATGCCTTTCTTTTACATCCACCAAACAAAATTACATATATAAAAAAAAGTATATTCAGACAAGGCCAATGCATCACCAAGACAACCAACAACAATGTCAATACTTCAGAATTTGAACTATAATATTGTTCAATAATTCCAATATTATTATTACTACTATTACTACTCATGCATAGAAGTCTGTTTTCTTACAACTTGCAAATTGTGTGCATCTATTTATTCACTTCATTTAAATAAGTATATCTTAATAAGGCAATCATCTAATAAGAAAAACAATTTATTTTGCAAAACAAATCTACATTTTTTTGGCCACATACCCCTTCATTGTCAGTACAGTTAATACAATGCTTCTCTATATATCAATAGATTGAACAATATGCAGTGAAAATTTCAGATCAAAATTGAGCTAATAACTGTAAGGCTGTAGGTTTATTGATTCCCCTTGTATATTGTAGAAATGTCTCTCTACTAGTTGAGCCTACCACTACACAACTGAATGTATGGATTCAAAGATTCAAGTGACTCAATTATAAAAAGGATTTCATTATTACATGATCCATATTACATAATCCATTAGATAAATTTGTTGACTAATCATGTGTGCATAATGTTCTAGTCTCCATTTCATTGACTTGAAATTAAACAAACCCTATTTCTACCCATAGAAGGGAAAATAGTTTACCTCCTGGAACAAAACATGCTCGTATATGTAGAAGAAAATATGGCTGATACAAAAGCTGTCATTTAAGAACAACTCGATCTCAGAGCGCTCATATTCTGAGAGACAAATTTGTATATTATACAAATTTCTGAACCTTAGAAAGCACAAATGTTTATACTTGTCATTATTATGTCATCTTTATTTATGGGGAATGAATGGATATCTTGTAGAATGCTATAATTTTTCTCCTGCCTCCTTTTAAAATTTATATTTTCATCTACAGATTTGCCAGTATATTTTTTATCTATCCAAATGCATTACATTGATCTCTAAACACACTCAAGTATGACTTGCTTGATGTTATCAATTTGTTTACAAAATATATTAACAAATGAGTAAAATATTCAGTTAATCAGTTTACTGATGAAATAACCTTCACTGTATCTTCTTCTTTTTCACATTCCCTAAGATTCCATCTTTTTTCTATGTTTATCTCCCCTTCCCTTCACCTGTAATCATTTTTTAGATAAATTTTATTGCACACTTTTATTTTCTTATCATTTTCATCCTCTTCCTTGGTTGCTGATGAAATAATTTATTAATGGAATTAATGTGTATATTGATAAAATACCAATTATCACTTTCTGATCTTATCTTTCATTTCCTTTTTATTTCCTTCTTTCCTCCTATTGCCCCCCCCCTGCTTTTGTTTCAATTTCTTCCTTTATTTCTTCTTCACCCTCTGTCCATCCCTTTTCTACTTTCTCTTACACTTACCACCACTTAATTTACTTCTGTTTATTCTTTCAACATATTTTATTTAACTTCAATTTCAATTTTCATCTATTTTGTCAACTTAAAATATTTTAGAACTTTTACTAATGTTCTAATTAGAAGGTTCTCAAATGAAATTTCTAAAAGCCAATATTTTAAATAGGCTAAAACTCTTAGCTAAAAACCTTTTTAACAATGACTAAGCTACAGCAATTGAATATAATTAAAGCAATAATTTTTTAAATTTTTGATCAAAAAGAGTTAAAATCTACCAACAGTCCATACTGAAAGCATTTGATCTTGTCTGATCAAAAAAGAAAATGGCATCTAACCTGGATAATACTTGGATATTTGATCAAATAGGAAACTCATGCAATGCAAACAGCCTTGTAACACATTAAGCAAAGTTTTATAAATAATGTTAAATAAACATAAGTTAGATAAATTACATATTATTTAATTCAAATAAAATAAAATATTAACAAATTGATAACATTCTGAGAATTACATTTTGCAGAAAAGTCTGACTCAGTCTGACTCACTTAAAAAAACGGATTTTTTAAAGAGATTCTTGGTCAAGCAATCAGATCAACAACTTTCTTTTCAGCACTCCCCTTTGTAAAGCCTTAAACTGTACATTTTTTTAAATCCATTAATCTCTATATTTTATTTTAATTTTTGATCCACATGGAAACTTAATCATAGATACCAACTCTGGATAAAATCATACATGCAATGTTTATAATAAAAAGATGATTATGGACAATATTATAAAAAAAAGTAAGTTGTATATAATTTGAAAAATTTTATTTATTGAAAATTATTCTATGCACCATTAAATTACTATTTTTGTTATTTCTTTCTTAATAATAGTTAATCTTATGTGTCAGTTGAGAAAATATGCATATATATTAATTTATTAAAAATTAGATTTAATTTCAACTGATCTCTTTCTTTCCTATCTGTACCACTCTTTGCTCCTATCACATTTCAAATTCCATTAATGAAACACTAAAGTTAAGCACAAAATACATTGGTCTAAGTATAGTGGAGAAAGTAGGATAAATTCCTACAGTTCCAGTTTGAGTTTTCTTCTGTGTACTGTATCCCTTCATGACTTAGGCAATCATGGCTCTCCACAACTTTCTATCCTTTATGGCTCAAAGTAATGTTTTTTTTACTATCCCTCCCATTCCCTGTTCTATCATCCATTTATGAAAACTGGTTAGGTCAGTTACTTGCTGTTTCCCATTGTCTCTCTTGCCTTCACTGTGTCTTATGAGTGTCAAATTCTCCAAACTCTCTTTTCTCATTATGTGTTCCAGAATTTCAACTGTCTATTTCTGATTCTTTCTCTTTCTAATAAGTGTCCTTTTTCTTTCCATTTTCCTCCAAACTTCCCTCTACTCACATGTTCATTCTATGATACTATCAATATTTTTCTATAGAACTACATCTTTCTTGCCTCAAGTCTCTTCTTCTGTTAAGAAATTATCTAGCATTCACCACCATATATATGAGGAGTGATACTACTACATAGAAGTTCAACTCTCTTTTCTAACAAAAAATTCCAATTTCTTAATATTTTGTTTAGGTTTTGGAAGATATTTTTTGCTAATTTAAAAATTATGCCACAGTTTTAAAAAGTATTGGCTTCAGTGAATATCATTTTTTATTGTTTTTCATGCCATCAATTATGTGTGACAAGATGTAAAAAATGTTTGACAAAGAAAATATAATATTACTATAACATTTCTTATTTTAGGCACTAAGCAAGTTTAGTTCTACTAAGAAATAAATACAAAAGCATTTATTTTCTTTGTCAACATTGAACATATGCATGGAATTAAACAAACTTATAAATTAAGCAGATGGACTTGATTACATATGCTATATATTCTCTTAAATGAATAGTTTCCACAATAAAATCATTCTTTGACCACTTAAATATAATTAAGATGCTTTAGATATTGAAGAAGCAAAATTATGAATATGAAAGGAAATGTTGACTCAGTTGGATTTGTTGCCAAAATTTATGCATGAGTTTACATAATGGTATGCATATTTATACCTATATAGATGCCTGGGAAGATGTTTACATCTTTATTTTATGTATATGTTATGATGATATACTTATCTTTTTATATATAATACTGAAACCAAATTACATCAAAATAAGTTGCTTACAAAAAATTAAACATTAATTAGATAATGAGATGAATAAAATAAAAGGATTTTATAAAATGTAATAAAGAGAAATGCCTGAAATTAATTAGGTATGAAGAAACAAAATTCAAATAGAAGTAACTTAGTACTTAGGAGTTTTCCATTTTCTTTCAGTTAAAAAATATATTTTCACAAATGGAAAATAATTTTTCTTTGTTTTTGTCCAGTTAAATGAAATATGCATAAAACTTGAACCAAATGAAACCCATGATTAGAGGATTTACCCTACTGCACAACACTGTTTTTTCCTGTTCCAAGAAAAACTTTGCTTAGCAGACAATTTTAAAAGACCAACAATTCCTGATACCTAAACTTGTTGAGAATCATTTATGTCAGAAGTTTTGAGATTTAAAATGATTATCATTATAAGTTTTGCTAATCAGACTAGTATGTACTCACAACATTTTAGCCAAACACAATCTAACCTTCTTCAGGCATTGTCATACTCAGTAACCTTGGAATCTTGAACAAAACTCTTTATTCAATAAATATAATGAGATTGTTCTCCTTTCACTTTCCATGCTGAGGTCAGATAACTCATATCACTTAATGCTTTTCAGTCTATTTGCCTTTGTGATCCAAGTGCATATGAATTTACAGCAATACCCAAACAAGGGATTGAAGTCACAATTATCAAGGGAGTAGGTATATTTTAACTAATACCTTAATTCACAATGTCTTGAACCATCCAATAATGCCATTTTACAGAGATGTATTTCATTTTCAAAATAAAGACATTTGCATTATGTAGCTATATTAATAAGTCAATAAACTCATGATGAAAAAGCATTTATTTTACAATATCCTTCTTTTGTCAATGTTCTTAATTCAGTGATGGATATTATTTATTACAACTCAGAGATTATGGAGCGACCGTTTCAGGTCAAATCTGAACAATTATTGATCTAAATAATTGATATCTGTATTGGTGCATTTAAACAGATCTATAATATAACCTTGCATAACTTATTAATACATATATACTTACTTGTAAAGTTGTATGTTTAAACTTATATGCACTTTATTCTACTCTGTTGAATTTTATTAAGAAATTTAGATTAATGTTGCAAATATTGAAGAAATTGCATTAAAAACAAAATGTCATGTAAAAAAATTTTGAAAATAAATTTAATTAAAAGCTGAATTAAGTCATATTTATTCACATACACACACTGTGAGGAGATGATCATCTTGTGCATATGTAAATTTGCAGTTTATTTTCATTTTAATAACTTGACAATTTCTTGAATGTTAAATATTGAAATGTTGAAACATTTTACCTTGACAGATCTTATCGTGGTGTAATCTGAAAATCCTTGGCAAGTAACAATTTTGCTGACTCAAACAGAAAATTATTTAGTCTTTGCTTATATAAAAATTTAAGAAACTTAATTTTAATTTCTGAAAATAAAGAATATCAAAATTTCAAATAACCTTATCTGTTTTAGTCTTAGGAATTCAAATTCATTTAAATAGAAAGCATCTTTTTGCTAATTGCTTTTATGAATAAAAGATTGGAAAATATGAACATTTTCTCTTTGTTTTTTCATTTCTAATATGGCTGAATCATAAATGTTTATGAATACAGATGGTTTGCTTTTTCAAAAACTTTCTATTGTTGGCAGTTGATAGTAAATCATTATCAAAAGTAAAGAAGAAATTATAGATAACAGATCAATATAAATAAACTAAGTGAATTAGCCCAAACATTTCATATTAGATCAAAGAAATTGTCTAGTCTGTTTGAGTGTGCATGTAAATATATACATGTGTGCATATGTGTGCACAAGTATTTGCATATTACAAATTAATTAAAATAGGAAAGAGAGAAAAAGAGAGAATAAAATGTTTTTCAAAATTATTATAAAATGTAAAGAAATATCCTACATAAAGAATGAATACAAGTATCTTGAAAGTTTTGTTGACTTGTTTTTCTTTGATTCTCGCTGATTCATTTTAACTTTATTCCTAATTCTTTTTTTCCAGCTTTAAAGTAACAGTACATCAACTTACAGACAGTTTCATATCTCCTTGATTTTTCATCATGGCTGCCATCTCGCTTTGATTTTTCCTTGTGGCAGGCATTTTACCAGGGTTTCTCTTTGAACTAAACAAACAGCAAAGCACTGGCTTTTGAAAAGAACATCTTAGAAGAAGAATTAAGTAGCATTTAATGTAGCAATCATACCAGGTAAATTTGTGTGCCAGTCTTTGATGATTAACAATTTGTTCCACATTGTGATATTATCAGGAGACTGCCATCATATAACTTTTGCAATCAGAATCTTTTCTTATTGGTTCAACTTTCTTGATCCTGATTGGCTAAAACAACTTCTTACCAATGAACATTGTTCTTTTCCCAAACCCATCATTTCCAAAAAGTATTTGCAAAAACATTGCCTAAATATGACAGAGATACACAGAACTATCAATGAAAACTCTAAAGATATTTGTTTCATATTCATTTTCATTTTTAATATTCACTAATTATTAAAATCCAGTTATATAAGACTAGCTTGATTTCTTACCATTGTATTTTTTTCAGAACATAGTTAAAAAATCCTTCTATCAGGTTTTAACCTATGATTTATTTGACTAGTATTAAAACATTTTTTTTATCTTTTAATTTTAAAGTGTTACTGTTTTCAACATAGATTAATTTTTAGGAAAAAATGCTTGTCCATCAACAAGCAGTTCAAAAGACCTTTCTTTCTGTAGCTCTTTTTCTCAAATAATCTGTTTATGTTAATGAAGAAGCATGGATTTTGAAAATTTAAGACTTTATAAATTTTATATTGTTTCTTTCTGAAGTTGTTTCATATTCACAGGCTGATAGCTATTTCTGTTTATTTGTACTTACTTTTCAATGATGTAGAGTTTTTATTCTTATATATATACTTATATTTACATATTTTATATTTATATTTACAGAAATGTTCATATGAACAAAATGCAGTCATTCATTTAATACTAAACATGCAATATTAAACTCAAGTGATGGAATGTCCACACTGAATATATCAAAGGAGCTTAACAAAGATAATTGAATGATAAAAAGGGATGTTGATAATATAACTAAGTTGAGAACTAGAATCAGTGGAAAAGGCTTTAAGAACATGTCTCTTCAAAAGAAATGTAAATTAAATGAAGTTATAGGAAAACAACCACTTTTAACCAGTGTTTAGATTTTTGAACAGCCTGAAAGGAGTCATGAAGGACAAAATGTTTAGAATACTTCATGAATTAGGATCTGTCTAGAAATATTCTAGGCAAGTAAAGCAAATATTTTACAGCATCAAAATAGGGCCACAAAATATCTGAAAACTTTTTTAAAGTGATATTCAGGGCTGAAATATCTGGTGACACTCAATGAACCTGATGGATTTTAACCAATGTAGATGTGCCTGTGGCTAAAAGGAGGTGGTAGTGTGATAATATGGGCTGGAATTGTTAACAAAACCATTACTGGACCATTCAAAATAACTGAAGGATTTAAATTGCAATTTCACAGACAAGACTTTCTTTGAATGTTACAAGTCCTAGCCTCACAGTTTCATTTCTTCTCCTATATTTAAAGTTACATGTGAATTTTTGAGCACAAAAATCTTTTCAGGAGAGAAGGTAATGGAATGGTAACTACCAAGTCTCAATCTGAATCCAATTGAAAATCTATGGTCAATTGTAAAGATGAAATTATATGAAAGTGGCAAACAATATGACAGCAAAGCATGCCTATGGGAAGCAATTAAAACCACCATGTCAGAAATCAAACTTGTTGAAGTAAAAGAAAAATTAACAAAATCAATGGATAATAGATTTCTGGCTGTTATTGAGAAGAGACTGGGGGTGTCACTAGATTAAGATATAAAAACTTCAAAGATTTATCATATGTTTGTCATTTTTTCTATTATTGATGTTGATCAATTGTTGATTTAATTATCTTTTTACTGAAGTAATAAGTGATCTTCTGGTTTTACATAATTCCATACTGCAGTTTCTATAATAAATCCAAAACATGTTGAAACAACTTTTTGATGTATAAATCATTTAAAATTTGACAAAAAGTTTTCAAAGCAAATTTGAATTTATGTAATTTGCATAATTTCAGATGGACTTTATATTCTCAAGCTTAAAACTGAATAAAAAAAAAATTGTTGTTTTGTCATAATCAGACATTGAGGAGAAATCAGTATCATTATTGAAATCAACAGTTTTTGCATTATCAAATATGTTATATTCATCAGATGAGCTTTTTTAATTTTGTTAATTTGGCAAGATTATGTGTATTTTCATTAATTTCTCAATCAAAACATGTTTTTAATGTTTCTAAAGATTGATAATGTACTTTGAATAAAATCTTTAAATACTTTATATATATATTCATTACCATTACTTCTTAATGCAACTTGTAAAATAAAAGAGCAAGAAGATTGCAATAAATATAAAAGAAAGCAACTCCCTGTTCCACATTTCTTGAGTAGTTTTAAAGTTCTGAAGTATTTTCCCTTTGTTATAATGCTTGTATAAGCTCGTATTTCTGGTTCATAATATTCCAAGGAGAACACTGGAACAAACGATTAGAAAAAAAACTGTTTAATCACCTGGATTAATAATACAGTATTAAAAAATACTGTAGTTAGCACAGCAATGGATGCAACTCACTTTGTGACTATTGTTTCTATGAGCAGACATCCTAGTCATAGTGAGTGGATGAGTCTATATCTAACAATTAACATAGGGCAGGTTGGTCATCTTTCCACACAACATCCTTATTTTATAAATAATAGTTCTAAGCATTTTCTTCATGTTTTGGTCATTTTTGTCAAAATGCTTTTTATAGAACATTACTTCAAGCATTAATATAACTGTGTTTAATCTGACTAAAGAAACACCTTTTCACAAGATTTATATTTCATGCCTCAAGAGATTTTAAATAGTCAATAAACTAAATGAATAATAATAATAATAATAATAATTATAATAATAATAAATTCCCTAATGTATCCACTTGGTATATGGCTAAATCCTGGCTTCTGATCTTAATTGACTGGACATGTAGACATGTACATATTTGGTTTTGGTCAATTAAGATATGCTACAATAAATATACTTTCTTTTTAGTTGCTTGATTGTAACCAGTTGTGTATATTCCTTAGGGGCTGGTACATTATATATCCCCTAGGGGCTGGTACATTGTATATCCCCTAGGGTCTGGCACGCTGTATATCTCTGTTCATGAACAGGAGTAGTAATAAACAGTTTTTGCATTAGTAGTGGAGGAAGCATGATGGCCAAATGTTAAGAGGATTTAAGTTTAAAGAATGAAGCTGCCAAGGCAACTTGGGAGTCATCTCTAGGTAGTTAGGAACACCCTTAATTTGAGCTCATCTTAGTGGACTGGGTTACTCATACCAAAGTTATTACTAAATGGAAGGTTATCTGTTGATTTTATAAAAACCTGTTACTATGTGTCTGGTATACTGGGTTTCATGATAGATATATATGAGCTTTGTATATTTGTACTTGAGCATCACTTTGTTGGCATGATGATCACTCACTCAATAATGAAATGAAGGAACATCTGGTCAACATCAGTAATGAGATACTCAGAACCATTAGTCAGCTGATTTAAAGAGAAATACAAATTGATAAACAAGGAAACTCATAATCATATGAAAAGTTTTACACCCATATATATATATATATACAAGATAATGAAAATAATAAAAATATTATAAAAATAAATGAAAAGAAATTAAAAAAAATTATAAATGAAGGAGTAGTAAAAAAAAAATACACAATAAGGAAAGAAAATTCTTTATGGAGAATTTAAGAAGTAAATAGAAAATATTTTAGTTGAATAATCATTGATATGGCTATACAAAGGATACCTTGAAGAGAGATAAAGGCTGGAAAAAAAGAAGAACTGGAGATGCCACCTTTACAGATAGATGAAATGGTTAACCATGCAAACAATAAATGTAAAAAACTGACTTCAAAAGAATACAAAAAGTACATGATAGTTGCAAGAGTTATATTCTGGGAACATGCAAATAACTTGGCTAGTAGAACACAACAAAAACCAGAAACTAACAGGAAAAAATTAAAATTATAAAATACTTTGGGATTTCAACTCTCAGACTGACCATCCTATCCAAGCAAAACACTAAATCTGATAATTGTGAATGGGGGGGGGATTTGAATTGAAAATCTGAGGAAGAGTTAAGACTGTACTTAATGTTTCTAGGATCTGCAAGGATGTTGAGGAAAATGCTAAATATTTGATACTGTCACTTAATCTTAAACAATAACCACCTGATCATCTGATAGGAACAGGCAAATGCATGAAAAATATTTAAATATATCTCAGTATATACAAGATTCAAAATAGAACAAATTCTCAATTATACAATAAAAGTGGAATAATATTATTAATATAGAAAGTGAAATGGTATCATTTTTTGGTTATTTAATCGGTTACTCCATCTGATTTTGATGCTAATGTCCACATTTGTTACTCATAGAATAATTTGAAAAACATTTAATATTTTTTTCACACCCACATTCGATATTTAGTTAGATTTTGGGAAGTGGATTGGGCTGAGAACTTTTCAGTATCCCCTTGCAATATATATAAGCATTTTTAGAGGTAAATTTTAAAAACATTTGTTTAAAATATTAAATAAAAATTTCTTTCTTTCTAAGAGAATAACTGCTAAGTGAAATATTTGTTTCTAAAAATCTAATCCTAGTTCAGTGATGAACAAAAGATAGCTCTCTAAAAAATCAATTATATTTCAATAAATTTTTTGAAAATGTAAATCTGGTGTCATTCAAGTCTGTGGTGTAAGTTTTCATATTGACATTGAAGTACAAAAAGAGATACAGATCTGAGTTCATATAATAGATTTCTTTGTTTAAAGTACCACTAACAGTCATTCTAGCAGATACTAATGATGCTCAAGAGGTAACAATAGACAAACTGATGCTTATGTTTCAAAATGTGGCATGAAAAAGAAAATTTTTACCTCTGAACTTCAGTCTAGCAATAGTAATTCTACTTCATAAAAAACGAGATGATAAAGACATTAGAAAATATTATCTGATCACTGCATTATTGAATGAGGTATAAATGATTCTAAAAATACTTATTATTAATGAAAATCATCCACATATAAACAAGTATGTGTTACAAATGGTTACTCAACACTAATCTGTTTTCAATGGATGAAAAAATAACAAACAACTCACGATGAGAGCAAGAAAAATGATGCCAAAATTATTGAGAATATCTATGACAACAAAACTGCAATAACTTAACTACAAAAAAAAAGTGAAAAATCCTAGGTAAGTCATTTGGACAAAGTATTGAACCAAGAGGATATGATCTTGTCTAAACTAAATATGTTTGAAGGTCTCCTTGAAAAATGAATTGGGAAGGAACAGGGATAAATATAAATATAGAATATTTGAACCATCTACAATTTGTTGACATTCTCCTAATATCAGAATCATCGGTTAGACTACAATAAATGCTCAATAACAGAATAGGGCAAGTATTAATGAAGGTTTGAAGCTGAAAGAAATAAAACAAAAAATATAATATTAAATTGTAATATAAGAAGAGCGTGTTAGAAACTGTAAGAAATTCTGGAATACATCTTCCTATGGCAGATGATAAATGATAAGATGTAATGCATTATGTAATGATTTATGTTTTGCATGCATGTTTTGATGTTGAAAACAAAAGAAAATTGAAACAAAATAAAAAAAATATATTACCAATTTAACATTAACTTTCATTGCTCTTTGTGGAGTTCTGGGGTGCAATAAGAAGCAAAATAGCTAAGAAGTTTTTCATTTCATCAAAATACTATTATAATAAAATAATAAAAGTAGACTACCAGCATTTGTTTGCTGTTTTTTTCACATGACTAGCATCTAGCATATTTATTTGTAAATATAAAGTTATTTTGTAAAAAATTTTATAAATAGAAGAAATAATTCACCTTCAGAAAGGCTATCAGGTACATCTATGAGGCCAGTTGTTTCCATAAGATTTAGTCATACATGGATGATAGTAGCTGCTTGGCACCTAGTGGTCATCACCACTTTCCTCCACATCACAAACACGGTTATCATCTCTAACCAATTCACCAACAATATCCACTTGAATAAAGCCTTCAAAATCCTTATCAGAGTCTGAATCAAAGAAAAACTTCTGAATAAAGGCTTCATTGGATGTTGATGTGGCTATTTTTGTTTAAAAACAAATTGCAAAAAATTTATATGCACCTCATGTAGAGTGTAGAAGAATTCAAAATAACTTTGGAAAATGGAAGTAGGTTTATTTGCAGTGTAAAATACCGGAAGTAACAGTTGGCAAGTGTTTATTTATAGCAACCCTCTCAAGGTGACAGAATGCACCTAGAGCAACAAAGGGAGAGAGTTCTATGGCATCAATTTTCACCTTCAGCATGGTCATGGTTAAAGAAAGAACATGAAAAAAATGTACAAGAATTGGTTGTAAATCATTTAATTAAAATAGAGATTTAAAGCAAACCATCTTGTAAATATGCTTAAAATTTATTGCATATAATGAATATATGCTGACATTTTCAACATATGAGATGCAAAACATGGAAATTAACCAAATTGCTTGAAAATAATTTAGAAAAGCACAAAGATCAATGGAAAGTGCAATGCTAGGGATAACTCCAAGAAAAGGAAATGTCAATATTGGTCCAAGAATAAACAAAATTAAGAAAAATTGTAGAAATAGAAACAAAAAAGTAAGGATAGTAGATGAAGCAAAAGGTTGCTTGGATGGAAAGCCATAAGAAAAGAACAGAGTGAAGATAAATATATGAGATGAAGAAGTAAATAGCAAAATCATGATTATCATGGAAAAAGTTAGAAAGAAGGTCATGGTCAGCAGTGAACTAGCAATGTCTACTACTGCTAGTGTAACATTTTATTTGAAAATAATTTTTGTTTGACTTGCAGAATAAATTTTATGACTGATTAGAATTTCATTTTTAATCCCAAGAGAGATTGTTGCAATGCTAAAAGATGACCAGACACAGATATAAGTTTAATCAGCTTCATATTCCAATAAGATAAGAAAGGATTAAATCAAATGGATAATGAAAATTAAATACAGTGAACAAATAAAGTATATTAAAGATTTTACAAATACCAAAATACTTCTTTCTCTCACTCTGACAGTATATTTATTGTTGAATTACTACTTAATTTTCTGTATATATCCATAATACTTACTATAAAGCTTTTAAGAGATGGAGAAAGTTTGAAAGGATAAAGATTATATTTTAAACTTTTTTGAACATAAAACTGCATATCCTTAATCAATTTCTATACCATCACATGCAAAGGTTTGGGGCCAACTGCATAAAACAATTATACACTATTATTTATTAATGCTTACCAATATGCTTTTATCAGTAGTTTCTGTGACCTTGAGGATTGAAAAATAAGTTGTTTTATAGGTGTCATGTAATAGAAAATGCAATACTTTAAGCAGGTTGAAGCTGAAAAATGCCAATGAAAGATCAGTGATGATAATCATGATAATGTGCAAATTTCTAAGTAGGAATTGTTCCATTTTATTGACATGAATGTAAAGTGCAATTCATTGTAATTAAATAATAACTTGCATTTTACACTAAAATCTTGGTTCAAATTTCTGCTGAAAAAAAAGATGGTTGCAACTTTGAGGGAAAAATGACTCATTGAGAGATAACCAGGTGGCTGGGAAATTTTCAGAAACGGTTGTTCAAAAGATGTGTTTGCGACTCTACTGAAAGTGTTTTAGATGCAGAGAAAACCAGAAGAACATAAAAAGTTAGACAAGAGAGATAAAAGAAAAAGAATTGTGAGAGTCTCAGTAGACAATCAAAAATTAACAGCCAAACAAGTGTGGAGTGAATGCATTCTGAATGTTCAGTTGATACAAAATGCAGAGTATTATGAAAAAAAAAAACAACTTGAATGGTTATAAAGCAGCCCCCACCAAATCTTTAACAAAAAATATTGAAAGAGAAGGTTGAAGTGGCCAAATAAACACCTAACATGGGGTGCTGGAAAGTGGTAAAAAGTAACTTTTAGTGATGAATGCAAAATAGAATATGTGAGAAGACCAGTGGGAGAATGAAACAATGCAAGATATACAACAAAGACAGTAAAATTGGGTAGCAGATACATAATGGTGTGGGGTTGTACCAAAAGTGATGGTAAAAGTTGATGGAAACCTAAACAGCAAAAATTGTATTAATTTTATAATCTTCTGCTAGACTACAAAGATGGATAAATTTTTCAGCATGATAGTGATCCTTTCTACACACCATGTGCAACCAAAATATTTTCTTGTGGCTGAAGATGTTTAACTTTTGGAAAACTGGCCAGCATAAAGTCCTGATCTTTATATAGAAACATTGTGGCAGGAACTGAAGAAAACAATGCAATCTTCAAGAGCTTTGGAATTACTGCCTAGAAGAATGGGAAAAAAATTCTCAATGAAAAAATCTGGACATTATTTCATTCAATTCCCCATCAAATTGAGGCATTTATTTAGGCCAATGGTAGTAACACTAATTGCTAAATCCATACTTTGACATTTTGTATTTCTATAATAATAAAAAATGTGTTTTGTAAAAAAAAAAAGATTCTTTTTTAACTTAAAACAGCTGAAAGGTGAAATTCTTGCTGATGACCTTTGTTCTGGATCCCTATTCTTAAGATGCTCTATCAACCAACATACAACATTAACTAAAATGCATCAACATGTTTTTGAACTCACAACGATCAAAAAATGTACTTGGAAAAACATAGTACTAATCACTCTCAGCTTGGGAGTAAAATTAATGAAGATAATTAATTTATCAAGATGACCCAAACGTTTTTCACATTAGTGTATATCTATTTATATCCAATCTCTATATATTTTGTCTATTTATCCTTAAGACAGTAGCTGGATGTTTGTTATTCAAATTTTTCAAAAGTATGGAAATAATTACTAAAACAATTCACTGTTAACAGATAATTATAGGTTACTGAGAAGACATGTATTCACTATATTTGATTATGTCACTGTTGAACACAAATGAACATTCACTTGTAAAATACCCAACAATGGATTAATCCATTTAGAGGAAGAGTAATAATTATAATCTGTTACATAGCACATTGAATTATATGAAAATACAAAGGAAAGGATTCAATAAAGGTTCAAATACACAAAGGAAGAGAAACAACTAGTAGTAATGAATAACAAACACCAATATACAAATTAACAAGATTTAATTATAATGAGATGATACATGAATGCAAGGTAATGCTTGGCCATTCACCTGAAATAAGATAGGGTTTACTCTTTTACCTTTTCTCTCTCTCATTGTCTCTATCTCTCTCTCTTTCTCTCTCTCTCTCTCTTTTGTTTTATATTTCTCTTTGTTTGGTTTACTTTCAGTTCAGTTCTTTCTGCTAAAGCAGCAAAATGTCTTTTGGTATATTTCTTCAATGTTATGAGTTTTGACCCCAAGAACTGGTTGTTCACTCTCTTCTTCCCATCAGTGTAGAATCCCTCATTCAAGTAAGAAGATTCAGCACTATATAAGTTGTAGCTTGTATCCATTTGAATGGGTCACGCATGTCTGTCTTAGGTTAATTCACTCATGTATTTGGTATATGCAGTGTGGTATGATGAGTTGAATTGGATCTTGTCTTCATTGTGCAATTTCCTTTGCTTGACGGTAACAAGTGAAAAGAGATGTTAGTTGCACAAAACTTGGATTCCAATTGATTTTGTACTAAGAGTTTGTGTGAGTTGGGGATGGCATTCCTTCTCTTTAGTCCAGTGAATCCATTTGCATGATGGTTTCATGGTTGATCCAACTCCCTCAAAATTTGTTGCATCTACTGATTCTTTCTATTATTTCCTGCTCAACATTTATACTTGATCATATGATTCTGCACATGTGTGAGGATCTTTTTTTAGCTTTTTTTTATGGGGTCACCAACCTGTCTGACCTAATTGTTCTTGTAGTCAGCAACTACTATTACAGATTGAAAGAAAGAAAGGGAGTGAGAATCTGTATAGTATTATATTATTAGGGAGATAGAAAGATGGTTTGCTCAGTGTAAAATGTGTGTGGCTTAGGGGTTTTGGCTTTATAATGATATAACAGTATATATATATATATATATATATATAATGTGTGTGTGTGTGTGTGTGTGTGTATTAGCTTACATCCTTAGTCTTGAGCACCTATGAATTTATATAAGAGTATTGGTTTGCTTGACTAGCTCATAAGGAATGTTAAGGTCAAAAGTAAACATGAAATATACTTGCAGATAATATTTAATTAACAAATAAAAATGTTGTGAACTTTGTGAATATTTCAAAATTTAAAAGCTATCTTCCAGCAAGCACATGAATAAACATTAAAATAACAATCTGCCATTTACTTTTTATTGAGTCAATATACTTTTCATGCATGCTTTTTCATGATTGACTGCGATATATATTTTTATTTTTGCAATCCTGACTTTATCACAACAAATTATTATTTTCACATGAAACAAAGAAGTTTGTTTTGTATATGAAAAAGTGTTAAACAATAAAGATCGTTGTATATATTATTCTACCTTGAACACATTTTCTTTTTTGGTTTTTGAGAAACAAATATTGGGTTGATTAAAAGTTCATTTGATTTGTTAAATTTATTTTTTTCATTTTACCATTAGCTTTATTAAACAATACATTTACTATTTTGTTCTACTATCTTATGTGCCATCATTCAGGCAACTTCAGTATTCTACCTTCTCAGAGCTTATTTAGCATACTCTTCTCAAAGTGCCTTTTTGTAGTCTCCAATGAAATTTTAACATGTTTTCACATCGAGATTTCTCTAAAATAAATTGAATAAATAGTCATCCAAAAGTGCAGTATCTGATGAATACAACAGTGGAAACTTTCCAGTCAAGATGTAACAAATTTACTTACTAAAACATGAAACCTTTATCTTGATGGAATATTTGCACCTTTTTTGTTCTCAAATTCTAGACACATCATCTATTTATTGCTGTTTTCATTTGATCTGTTTGAAAGTAGGAATTGTTTGCTTCTTTCTAGAAAAGCATTGATTCAAACAATTAGGTCAGATTGGAGGACTCCCTTACACCATCACAATTCTGTCTTCTTTAGATAAAGATTTAGCTTTGGTGGTTTGGTTTTGATTGTACCTTAATGTCACATATTCAATGTTGTAAAATATCCACTTTTATTGCTCAATTTGTTTCAAAAACAGTTTATTTTAATTTTTTATATTTCTTCCAATTGTTTCCACCTTTGTGGAAGCCACACAGCAAAATAACTTAATCAGGTGATCAATGATTTCAGTTCTTTATGCATTTGGATATCTTGTATATGTTGACTAACTTCCATATTATCTGGGTTTTTGGGATGAGTTATCATTATTTACACATGGACTATTGTTTTCATCTTGTTATTATAACAATCCAGGCAACCTTCAGGGAAATTTGAACTGTATCCTTTATTTATTGTTCCACTCATCTAGGGTTATATCATCTTGTTTTTATTTTGTACTGTTCAGATATTGTTTATTTCCACAGAGTCCAAGTACAGACAGCCAAACTCAGGGATTGAACTCACTATACTATTTAATTCACAAACTGGAGCCTTTAACCTAACCTGCCTGCTAATGAGGGCTGGTGCTATTTGTCATGCATAATTGTACTCACTGAGGTTTCTTTTTTCTATTGTTGCTATTATTGAAACTTTGCTGTCATTTCTTATTCCTTACTAATGGTTTCCATATCCTATTTATTTCTATGCTAGGCCAACTGAGGAGGTCCTCATAGCCTAGCATATATGCTGATTCTTCCTGGTCTGACTCTTTAGTGTTCCTCCCTGTCCAGAATAAAGGGTTCAGTTCAAAATTCTTTGAGGATTACCTGCATTGACAAGAACCTGATGTAGGCCAGAGGGCACAACAGCCAATATGTTGTGACAACAACAACAAAGGTAAGGGCAATAGTCCACATGAAAATAATAGAAAGCTTTCACATTGTTGAGTATTCTCAACTTATATCAAGATTTCACTGCTGTTAATCTCAACAGATCAATCTGAACAAGTAGCAGCTACAAAAATCTTCCAGAAAAAAACACTTTTAGTACTTTTGATCATTCACCATAAAATGCACAACTTTTTAAAAATCTGAGTCATATTATCTTTCTTAAAATAAAAAAAAAAAACAGACAAAAAGAAATTGTTCTTCCATCTCCAAAATTAGTATCAATAAAAATCTTGCTAGTTTTGGCATTTTTTCAAATGAATGCTGATATGACAGCTGGCATAGCAGAATCCAAAGGAATCCTTTTTTAAGGAATTAGTTTTAAAAAACTCTATTAATGTTATCTGATCCCCAAAACGGAATAAACTTTTCAGCCAACTCAATATTTATCCAAAAACAAAATCTATTTCATTATCTGAACATCTTGTCATGTTCAAAGTCATACACAATTTTATTATCATTTATGTATTTTGTCAGAAATATCTATATATTTTCAGTTTCATAAGGGAGAAATGCAATGAAGTATTTCATTTTTACTTTTCTTTTCATTAAGCAATTATAATTTACCTTTTGGATTTACTTTTGTTCATCAGTATTAAATGAAGTGTTTCAATAATATTAAGCTGTTTTTTAAACAACTGAGATAAGTGTTTAAAGAAGTTTTTTACAGATAAAATCGAATGAATATGAAAAGCTTAAAGAAAACTTTACTTATAAGTTATAAGAATAATGCTTATAAGTTTTCCAGTAACTTTAATTGGTTGTAATGATTCTTCAGGACGTTGGTGATCATGACTCTCCATAACTTCCTATCACTTATGGCTCTTAGGTTTCTATTTTTTTTCTATCTCTCCTAATCCCCATCATGCCAACCAATTACACAAGCTCATCAAGTAGGTTTTCACTGTTTTCATCTGTCTCTCTTGCCTTCAATATGTTCATTGAGTCTCAAATTCTCTAAGCCCTCTTTCCTCATTATGTACCCTAGAAATTTCAAATGTCCCTTTCTGATCCTAAGTATATGTTCTTTTTTACCATTATCCCTAAAACCTTCTGATTACTCCACGGTATTCTCAGCATCCTTCTGTAGAACCACATTTCTGTTGCTTCATTTCTTCTTCATCTGTGAGGAGATTGTCCAGCATGCACTGGTATATAGGAGGGCAGATATTACATAATAGTTCAGTACGCTTTTCTATTTTTTTAATGAAATTTTCTTGTTGCTTAGAACTTTGGATTTTGGTGTTGTAATTTCTGTCTTCCATTAAACAGATTCTAAATATTTAAATTTTTGTACTTGGTTGATTTTGGTATCTAATTTGTAGTTTGTTAAAGATATAAGTAATAGAACTGATACTATTAATATCTGTCTCTGTAGTAATTGATTTTATTAGCTACTATATGATTATTATTGACTAAAATATTGATTACATTGAAGAACTGAACTGCAAAGATCCGAATAATTTAGCATTTACTATTTGTCCTATAAGTTGTTCCATCCTGATCTATTCATAATTCTTTCATTTAATAATATTTATATTTTAGTCACCAATCTTTGTTCTCTGCAGGAATAAGAATAATATATATTTATAAGAAATTAAGAAATTTTATTTATATTCCATTATTATTTCTTATCACTTTAAATGCTATATTTAGTGGATACATATGTTTGAGTAGACATTCCTTCTAAACAGTGAAAATTCATGTGTAGTGGCCTTTGAGAATCATAATAAAGGAATTGTGACTGCCACCCTCTTGTAAGAGAAACAAGCACTATGCCTGGCATGTGGCACCCAGGGAAAGCTGAACTTCAACACCCTTTCAAGTATAAATTTTTAAAATTTTCACAAAGAGAAAATACTGAAAATGTAGAATAACAAGTTTATTATTAGGTTGGTGCAAAAATAATGACGTAATAATGTCGTTTTTTGACGTTAAAAAATACGTCAAAAAACGACGTTATTACGTCATTATTTTTGCACCAACCTAATACAATATAGAACTTAATACAAACTAAAGAAAACATCCCTTATCTTAACTGAAACATTTTTCTAGCCTTTATATTTGCAAATCTTTTCATGGCACTTTCTACACTTATTTTCTTTACAAGATCATTTTCTATTGACAAAATAGCCAAAAAATTTAATCTGTCTTGAGTCATGTTTTTAAAAGCTTTAGTTTTGGAAGATCCCAAACACATGATATGATGTTATGATGGCACCCTAGGCCTTTATGATGCTACCTGATGACTACTTGAGTTGCCAGTCACAGAAGACTTTCACAGGCCATCTCTTGTTCAGCTCTCATGAAGCCCATATTGTCACATGTGTGCGACAAAAGAAATCAGATAAAGAGAAGTAAAGGGAATGACAAGAAGATCAACTAAGTTTTACAGTAAGCAAAAAAGGTTTTATTATAATTTTAGTGATTATGATCAGTGGCTAAAAAAATAAAAAATAAAGGCTTACCAGCATAAAGTTAGAATATGCTTAAGAAATAACTTCAGTCAGGAGTTGCTAAGTTTCGTCAGATCAGAAAATGGTAGTAAATGAACTGCTCTGAAGCAAATTTCTACAACAATTGCCATTGCCAGCCAACTTACTTAATTTTGGTACCAACCAATGAATACAAATACATGAATACCCAGATGAAAGATTTCCACTTGTATGGTCATCTGACCACATCAAATAGTTCTTTGAAGTCTTTTATCTAAATGATTCAGAATTCAGAGAAGTTTCTTTCATAAAAATAGATTCTCTTAACATATCTGCTAACTTTTATTTTTGTAATCAAAATATAAATTAATTTCTAAAGAAGTAGGATACAGGTTCAAATGCTGTTGGAAGATCCTGAAATGCCCAGGCCAGTAGATATAAATTTACACTTTTTAAAGTAAGCTGACTACTTAAACACATTTATCCACTAAATATATCATGAAAAGTAATAAGAAATGAAATATATATATATATATATATATATATATATATATATATATATATATCATCTCCAGACCATGAACACAAACTTCATGGCCTGAAAATTCTATTCAAGTATGCAACAGACTGTTGCCACTACATGTTGATTTCAGTGCTCAAATTTACAATTACATACACTCTATCTCTGATATACTTTTACCCATAAATATAGCATAACTTAAAACAATATTTTTATTATTTCAATATATATATATATATATATATATATATATATATATATATATACACATTTTATTTCATCATTCCTTTATTTACCCAGATGGAAAATTTCAAATTTATTGAATTATAGATTTACACATGTACACACACATTCTTGTAAATCTCTAATGGCCTGACTGCCTTTCAATATGTATTTTTAGTGTTATCATCAGAGAATACCTTGAGATTAGTGATATCACAATTCATGATTAAGGTAAGAAAAATAAGTAGATAGACTCAAAAGAAACTTCAATCATCTTGATTAATCCTAATCTCAGAAATATACTCTTTCTCTATTGATCTCAGATATTTTTTCTTTACCTCTGATATTCAATCGATAATCTTCCTAAGAAGCAAAGAATCAATAATCTTCCTAGAAAATTCCTTTGATTAATGAATATATAACCTTTTTCCAGATCTCAGCATAAACTCATCCTCACACAAAACTTTACTGCTTGCCAAATTCAAAACACTAACTCCAAAAACAGAAGATGAAATGTAAAGTTGATCTTTGTTAAGTTATTACCAACATGGAAAAAGTCTCTATTTAAAGACACAGCTATAATCTGACATAGAAAAAACTTCTATACACATCAAAATATACATATTTCAGTATCAAGTACCTAATATATTCATGTTGCCAAAATAAAGACAATATTTATATTTTATTCATAAAATGTATAAATTATTTACAATGTTTACAGTATTTATAAGTTACCTTTCTTCCAGACTATATCAGATGTTTTCACAACAGAAATGATATGAAGCAAGCACTGTTGATGAAATTTTTAAGATACACTTATATTCATCATAATATACTATGTGAGTTTCAGCATCCTCTCATGTGTGTGTATGTGCATACACACACACACACATATATATATATATATACACATATATACATATATTTATATATACATATATATATATATGCACATATATACATATATTTGTATATACATACATACATATATATATATATATATATATATATATATATATATATATATATATATATATGAATGAATGAAGAGACAAGGAAAACTGTACTTCGTTTTTAGCCAATACATTTTGCCATCATGGCAAATGTGATAGTTTTATTTTGCAACAAGTATATATTTGACAGTTACTCAAGATTTTTAAATTTAAGAATGCTCATAAATATTTATCAGGTTAATTGAAAAGTTTAGGTGTTAGAAACTAGCTTACATAATATAGCATCTTCAAATTTCAGAAATACACATTTCCGTTAACCTGATGAATATTTATGAGTGTCTTTCAATTTAGGCTTTCCCTTTCCAAGATACCACATGATGTAATCTAAGGTCTAAATGCCTAGGCATTTCTGTTAACCTGTTGAATATTTATAAACGTTGTTAAACTTAAAAATGTCCTTTCGAAGATGCTATATGACGTAAGCTAGGTTCTAAACATTTCAGATAACATGATATTTATAAGCATTCTTAAATTTAAAAATTTTGAGTAACTCTCAAATATATTCTTCTTGCAAAATAAAACCATCACATTGGGCTTGATAAAGTCTGTCAGATAATAAAACATGTTGGCTAACAACTAACTATAGTTTTCCTCTTGTTTTTTCATTAATTTTCTCTCTTCTACAGATATACTCCATCTGAGAATATTTACATATATATATATATATATATATATATACATACAGAGTGGCCACTGAAAGACTGAATGTTATAAAACAAAAATAATTTTTACAAACACGTGAGTATCTTGGGGTATTAAAGTTTGACTCTTTGAATCTTATATGGAAAGAAGCTGATGGATCCTCAAGGTCACTCTGCCATTCAGCTTCAACCACTGTGTTGGTGCAGATAGTGCACTTAGAACTTCTTCATGGAAAATCGCTGACTAATCCAGTTCTTTCAAACAACAATTAGGTTCCCAATCATGTTATTCCAAGGAGATAATCTGTCATTAAATTGTTGTTGGTATTTTTTCTGACTATGAATAATTGATCTTTCATTGGAATAGAAAAACAATGAGTTTTACTTATTGCTGGACATCATACATAGTCATTTTTATCTCCAAGGGATGCTCTATAATCTGCAAAAAAAAAAAAAACGAAAATAAAAAAGATTGAGAATAAATAAGTTATGACTTTTCAAACCCATCAGTTTTTCAGTGGCCACCCTATATAATGATTTTCTATTTTTATTCATAATATTTTCCTTTTCATATTTTTTTATAGGTGATGAATTCCAAACAACTGATCCATTTTAACAGAAAACCAAAATTTGTCTTTGACCAAAATAAATGTTAGTATTAAAAACTCACATAAATTTTGATGTGCCTAAACCATACATTTATCTGAATATACATTTTTTATTATCCTACTTCCTTAACATTAGGATGTTTACATGTATAAAAATGTCACAGGCATTCTGATAATATACACCCCACCAACTTATCGCTTCTAGTTGGTATGCAAGAAGAAACATGAAAAATGTCAGACACAAGAAGGGAACAGCTCTCCAGGGCCATTAAATGGCTCGGTTTTACTCACAATATCATGTCATTATCGGATCATGTTATATTCAAAATATAATATCATTAACATGTCACATGTCAGATGATTATTGTCACAGCTGTCTCCCCCGTGACGTGAACAACAGCCATGCTGAGATGGCATGATTGGTCTGCTTGATCATGTAACTCCACCTGATCACATGACTGACACTCTGCCCAATCATTCATACTTTCCCTGATGAGAAAAGGTGTTGCTGATGTCAATGAGAATTCACAGGATTGTTATGTGAAAACAAGGAAAATGTCAAATGTTTGTTAATCTTCTCACTAGCAGTTTCATAGAAGAAAAAAATATATTGCTTCTATAAACCTTGAACATAATTTTGTTTTTGTATTAGATTGATGATTTTGTGTTTTTGTTATTTTCATTCTTATATGTTTGCAGATGTTTTCATAATATAAAATTATACAATATTAATCAAGTGATTTTTACATTTGTAATCTTCCAAATGTGCTGTCATTTTTTGCAGACAATTTTTGTTTTTTCAACACTACTGACCTGATCTTGTTTTCACAATGTTTTTGTTTGGTATTTTACTTTACTGCATAAAAGTTAGAGCAATTACAATAGATTTCTCTTCCTGAAGAGACTCAGTGTGTCATCATCTTCAAAGTGAACTTATTACTTCATGAATTCAAATGTCCCAGACCTCTAAATATCTGCTTCATTAAGCTTCTGAATAATTATAAGGCAATCACATTTACAAGCTTTTACATGATCCAAGCTTTTCTAAAGTCTGCCAAACATGGGACTAATAGGTCTTATCCTGTCATGGTAGCCCATTACATGATTAAAGGGAGTTGGAATTCAGAATTATCTTTCACTTAAACTATCTGCACAAACAAAGCAAAGGTTCAATCTGCCCTGCTATTTAACCCATAGAATGGTTAGGAAGAAGAACTAGATGCATGATTTTCCTAAGGGAATTTGTTTCAATGCAATGAATTTGGACTGAATTTGAACTTGACTTGCCATTTGCATTGTCCACACTGATAACTTTTACCTTGTACATCCCACAACTGACTCTTATATATATATATATATATATATATATATATATATATATATATATATATTGGGGAAAAAATGGGAAAAAGTTTTCATGTGAAACATTTTGTCCTTTAGGACTTCATAAATTTGTTACACATTGGTGTGACTACACATGTGTATGAACAAGGGATTCTGGGAATTTTAAATTTAAATTTTCTTTTTTTTTATATAATCTAGCTGATTTCATTATAGATTCTTTTTCTTTTCATCACTCTTGTTATTAGATAATAAAAGATCTGCTAGGAATGATGAAATGATGTAAGAGCCAGTGCATTAATTTACTGTGGATGACCTTGCAATCAAGGCACTCTCTAGACATTTTTGTCTAAGCAAATTATTTTCTCCTTTGATCAGAGTAGCATTTTTTATGTCAAAATTGTGGTTAATCTCATTATGATGTGCAACTAATGAATTTAATGTATTGTTTTTTAAAATGTCGCTTTCGTGTTCATATAATCTTTTATTTAGATTCCATGAGGTTTCTCCTATGTATTTTTCTGACAATTATTACCGGTGATAGAGTAATTTTCTCCTTCAAGTTTTAACTTATTGTTTTGTTTAGTATTAACTAAGTCTTTTATTGTTTTAGATGCAATAGTAACAAATTTTATGTTGAGTTTAAATAAGTTTTTTCAGTTGTAGTTGTGATAGAGTTAGTTGGTAGGACATTATATTTTTTTTTATTCATTTGGTTTGTGAGGAGGAGTTTTTCTATTTTGGAATATTTTATGAGCCTTTTGTTTTGCATTTAACATATAAAATAGTTAGGGCACTAAAGAAGCTTGAAAGTGTTTTCAATGTATTTCTCCTCTTCATGTAAAACATGGAAAGCTTCCAGTCTGACATAAAAAAGGACACTATAGTCATGGCACTGACAAGTATAGTGACTCAGAGAGATCCAAATTCTTGAAAATTAGGAATGAGTGAGAAATTTCTCCTGCAGATATGACATCTGTGGACAAAAGAAAGAAACATTCTAAGTGGGTCAAATATTAACAAAACAGTCAAGTATATCACGCCAGTTCAGGAAATCATCACCCATAACTCCAGAAATTAGATAAGGGCCACTACCGAGCAGCTTAAAGTGGCAGAGTTCAATATGAGAAATGTGGGACATGAGAAGTGCATGGCTGAAAATTTTACCCCCAACACGTGGCCTCCTAGCTCTCCAGGTTTGAATCGCCCACCTAGACATACCTGTGTCATTGTTGAACAGATTTTATGTGGCTTGGTTATAGACCATTATTTTTTTTGTCCCACATTCTCTAAATGTTATGAAGATTCTTATTGCATTCACTCAAATTATAAATATTTTTTTCTAAAATTAAAAATTTTCTCAATATATTTTCAAATTATTTTCTTTTTTTTATAACATTTAGTTGAATGAACTGATTTCTTAATTAACCGTGTCTCAATGAATTATCAACTTGGCTATTAAAGGAGAGCTTTTCATCTTCTGAAGAGAACAAATGTAATAACAAATCAGTGAGAAGAATGTCTGCTAAATCTGAAAGGTCAAGTGTCACATGTCCTTTAACACAATAGTAAAGAACATAGAATTCGCTTTGGCAAGAGAATCATTGATAATTATTGTTTGTTCAAGTAGTAATTGATAAAAAGATTTATTCACACTTTTTAATGATTAGTCTTTTTCTTGTACTATTTCATGAATACTGAATAAAGGTTATATTTTACAATCAGTAGCATCCTTTAGCATCCATACAGTGAGATTTCTGTTAAATTTTTTTTTTCTTATTACATCAGTGTATGAATTTACATTGGATTTAAAGATTTAATAGTAAAATTTGATGCTTTTCACTGGAAAAATATTTTTCCCTCTTTCACTATTTACATTCCAATGTTGCATTTTGCAATGTTGCAAGATTAGTAATAAAAGCATCAAGAAAATACTTTCATGTTACTTTCATGTTGTATCAAGAAAACACTTTCATGTTGCTTTCATTCTTCTAAAATGTTAGATTTTATCATTCTCTGTTCTTAGTGATTTGTAAACAGAAATAATGTTGTTATAATTTTTTAAAGCCAATGTTGTGTAGATATCACTATAAATATAGATAAATGGACATCTACTATAATACACTAGTTAACAGTATAAATACAAAGAAAAATAAATGGAGAAATAATTTTGTCAGTCATAGTATTTCACAGTGAAATGTTGCACTTAACAGTAAAATAAATCATATAATCTATATTGAAATTTAAAATTAGTAAAATTGTTAACCAGAAGATAATAATTTCCTTTTTAACTAGAATGATTCAGAATAGACTTGGAATTTTAAAAACTCATCAAAATTTTACAATTAAATCATTTCTTTAAATTTTTGTTTTATTTTGCACTTTGCTAACTGAAGCAAAATTTCCACTGGAACATTCTAGAACATTCTCCATTAGAATCAAACTGTATTTATTTAAATGACATTTTTACAGTCAGCTTCTAATAATACACAAATATTTCTTACTATCAGAAAACTCTCTTAAAACCAAGACTATGAATGTTCCTATTCCATATCCCTATACAAGTTTTTTTTTACAACACTAAACCAAAATAGCATAAACTGGGAAAACACTAACATTTGAAATGAATGTTCCAGATTATGTAATATTTCCACATGGGGTATTTCAGTTTGAAAGACTGTTGTTTAATTCAAGTTGACATGTTCAAAAAGTGTATACAAGTCCACGTCTTGCAGTAAGATCTCATTTTTTTTGCACCATGTCAGAATCTCATTCAGTAATATCCTGTATCAAGGGGTGTAACTAGTAGGAAACTAGTTTCTGTGGATATACTACAGATTGCACTTGTATTTGGTACAAAAGAATAAGCTTTGAGATAAAGACAATTAAAATCTATTTTGATCACTTTGAACCATCTTACAATTATCATTTAATGTAGCCAAAATACAATGAGGAAGTGGGATCACTGTTATATTAAGGATAGGAATCAGAAACAGAATATAAGAGGAATTAAATATATGTAGATAATATTATAAAGTAAGAATTCTAAAATAACTTATATATATATATATATATATATATATATATATATATATATATATATATATATCATTAATAAACAATTTAAATTTTGTTTTTTTCAATATCTTATTCTCTCTCTCTCATTTTTTTTCCTTACTATGAATTTTAAAAAATTTTCAAAGCTTCAATATTCTAAATATAGTTAACTCTGACTTCATTTTCTAATCTCCATCTGTAGTTCAGTTTGGCTACGATTAAAATTTTTAAGATATCTCCTTTCAAAGCAGGTTCAAATCTGCTCTTCATGTAAATATGTAAATATTCAGATTTTACCTGTACATTTTTAGTTTGTCACACTATAAAAAAGCTACAAGTATTTCTTGATTTTATACATTGATTCAAAATTTATTTTATTTTCTTCACTATAATTCAGAGTTATTTTTCTCAAGTGGTGAACAGTAGCTTTCTTTTTTTCCTGCTTCTTATATTGCTACAAGACGCCTGCATTTAACTTATAACAATCACAGCAAACATGAAATGTGTCCAATCATTAATTCATTCATTTAAGACAATTTGCCAAATATATATCAGTTAATTTTCATTACACATTCCTCCACGTGGGCTAAACATTTGTATAACTACCAATAATTTATCTGGCTACATTCCTGCTATAAAAACATGACTTGCTAGTAAAACATTTTTGTAGTGTGTTGATTAAAAATTATCTCTATTTATATAAAATGTAATATAAATAAAATAAAATATTTTTTGGTTGAAATCTGAACCCAACTAATTTCTCTCTAAAAAGAAATTATAACTCTAAAGAGACTCAAGGAAGTTCATTTTTATTTCAGGCCACTTTTCCTCTTGTTACTAAAATTCACATCTTTCTTTTTTATTTAATTTTATCTTTATTAAATTTCCATGAAAATTTCTCCACCAAATTTTATCCAGAATTTCTTTTTTTTTCCTCCTTTTCATCTTGTATACAGAATAAAAACCTTCTCTTCAGATGAGGGTAACCATTAATTTCTGATCCCCTTCCTACCACAAATCCTTCTTTTTTAGATTACCTTATGCTTAAATTTTTCTTCTCTCTTTGTATTTTAACATGAGCTTAACTTTAGTCTTTACTCTTTCATGTTTTCATTTTGTCTCTTTTTAAAGTCAACCAACATTCAGCACTTATTTCCTTCTTCTTCTCTTTATAACTTGAAATTATAACTTGAAAACCTTTTTACTTTATTGCAATATGACAAAAAACCCTTCTTATTCTCTCAATTGTCTTCTCACGGATTCACAGATGACCTCCTCCTCCTTTAATTTTTTAGATTTGATTAACTTTTATTATCCCTTTCTTTATTTCTCTTCCTCCAACTCAACAATATTTGTATTTCCAATGAATGCCACCTGTTCACCTTTTCACTTGATTTCTACTTAATAAAGTATCAATAGTATATTATGTTTACTTTTGGCTCATTAGGTACAGTTTTTGTATAGTTGACACAGAAATATCTAAATTAAATTTTTATAAACAAGTTAATATAAATGTGTAAAATGACTAATATTTTTATCTATATATTCCTTTTCAAGTCAGTGATTTGTTCATCCTGCCACATGATCTTTTGCATTTTCTACCATTATACATGTTAATTAAAAATTCATACATGTGAATTATACATGTTAATTAAAAATTCTTCACCATAAATATAGCAACAACAATGGAAGCTTTCAAACTTTTTCAGCAAATGATAAAGACAATCTTTATTCATTCATCTTTTACAGTTTTTTTTTTTAAAGTAAAACAAAGATCTGAAGGTTTTCTTAACTTTATTAATATGCTAAAAATTGACATGTAATGGCAAAATTTTAAAGTGTGATATCCAACTTGTTGATAGTGAACTATAAGATGCCCTCTTCCTCTCTCTCTCTCTCTCTCTCTCTCTCAGATTCATCTAATTATTCTGTTTTGTTATTCAAGATCTTATTTAATTTTGACATAAATTAAGTAGACAAATTTCTTTAATTAGTCAAAGGATTAATGCAGTTGCTATCCTATAAAAATATAATATATTCTTGTATTTCTAATATTATTGAATATTGTATTCATAATTCTACTGGTTCACATGTGCTATAAACTTCTTGGCTTGACCCTTTTTACAAAAATCTAACCAAATTAACAAATATCAGATTTGTTTTAGAATCCCTTCTTGGTTGAACTGATAACTTAGAGAAGTACTGTATTTGATGGTATACAAGCCACTCAACACCTTTTTCCCCAAAATAGCTAAAGAATATCTTCCATATGTAAATTGAGGTAACTCATAGTTTAATATTTATCCAGATGCTAAAGACTACCAATGATTGTGCCTTTTGTAACTCAATAATCATATATTATTAAAGGTAAATAGGTAGGGGATTCTTATGCGACCATTAAATATGGCAATTGTTATGAAATGAGAATTTTTTTCTCTTCCAGTTATATTTTATTGAATGGGAGAATATTCTTTATATAAATATGTATGTATATAAGTTAGAGAAAATAGGTAATAAAATTCTTATTTTGCAGTAAAAATGAAAATAAAATAAATACTGTATAATTAGCAGGTTATTTCAGTTTGATGGGATATCATTAGCAGGTCATTTGAGTCTGATGGGATATCACATTTCTTTGTTGATCAACAATTGAAATTTGAGTCTGATGGGATATCACATTTCTTTGTTGGTTAACAATTGAAATCAAATCAAAATGCAATTGATATTTATGAAAGATCATGTAATCACTTTCAATGCCAAACACTTGAATGGTTTTATAATCTTAATTTTCAGTATCTCTTAGATTGATGCCACATTTTTGGTTGCATTGGGCACCACATTGTTTTCTGATTCTATTTGCATCCTTTTTCCTTACCAATAGAAAGAAAAAAGCAGCATAGAGGACTTGAAAGATAAACACATTTTTAGATTAACAATAAACAAAGCTTATATTTTAAAAGAAATACTAATACCAAAATGTACTTGACAGTAGAAGTGAGTTGTTTGTTTTGATCATTTGCTGGAGCATAAAAACAGTGAAAGAAAAAGAAAATTTTTAGCATATTCTATGGCTTTTGTTGTACTTCAAACTGTTGACTAGTTTAAAAAATGAATTCTATTCAACAAAAAGCTGTCACTGACTCAGATGATAGCTTTGGCTTAGCACATTGTACTGAAGGTCATAACTTTTACAAATGAAAGTCTTTGGAAGGTTGTGCAATATGAAAAGAAAAATATCTGGAATATGAGATTTGCCTTATTTCATTGTTCAGCCTTTTATTATACTTATGTGGCTGTCTTTATTTAATATATATAATATATATATATGTGTGTGTGTGTGTCTGTGTGTGTGTGTTGTAGTATTAGTAGATACTCATACTGTACAAAATCTATATTTGCATATGTCATTCCTTATCTGCTAAGAAAAGAATATGATTCATTGAAATCTTTACACTTGACACAAGGAACATTTTTTAAAAGAAGCCATAAACTGTTTCTAAATACTATTAAGTTATGTAAGTTTAGTATATTAAATAGATTCCTTTTACCTGAGTTGCTAGATGAAAGATTGGTTTGGGCAGCATTCAAAATGACATCAGAGAAATAATTTCAAGTGTAAGTGAGGAAAATAAGCATTTTTCTTCCTTCTCAAAAACTGTAGAAAATGTTGTTCTTTCCAATCAGGTAAATATTGATTTCACTCAGTTTATACATAACCTTAAATTAAAAGGTTTAATGAGTTGATAGCTCTGATTTTATTCCTTTCTTTGATAGGCAAGAACATAAAATTTATTCTGCTCAAAATTAGTAATATCTTGAAAATAATTTCACAACTTTATTAGATTTATAAAATTATACATATAATTATTATAAAAATACACATTTATGCAAGTGGATCAATAAGATTACAGCTTATTTTACAGAACAAATATTTATTTTTCAGCATAATTACCTTCACAGTCAATAGATTTAAATCAGCATTGAATATTAATCACATAGTTAAAATATTAAACAGTGAAATTTTCAGATCTACATATGGTTTATACCTGCATATCTATGAGAGAGAAGTGTTTGATAATATTCTTCTCACTGTAGAAGAGATCATGTATCATGAAATTCAGTAGTACAGTCTATCTGAAGTTATGCAAATCACATAAACTCCAAAAGTCAAATTTGCTTTGAAAAACTTTTGTCAAATTTTAAACAATTAATTTAGACATCAAAACAAAGCTTAAGTTAAATTGTTATTGAAGTTATTGGATTTATTTTAAAAAAACTGTAGTCTGAAGTTATTATGTATCACCAGAAAATCACTAAAATTCAATGTCTAAATTAATTATTTAAAATCTAACAAACACTTTTCAAAGCAAATTTGAGTTTATGTGATTTGCATAACTTCAGATGGACTGTAGTTTAAAAGATTCTAAGATTCTTGTTATGATCTATATTCCATGGAGTTAGATTTTATGCAGGTTTTCTTTGAATTTCCTCAATTAAAAAAAACATGAAGCTGGGAAAGCAGTTCATCTCAAAAGAAAATATATTGGGAGATGAGGTGCTGAAAAGTTTCTGAACAGTAGTTAATTATAATTTAGATGAAGTTATCCAAATAGAAGCAATTATAAATGCAGGGTTAAAGATGATAGCAGAAAAATACATGAATTCATTTTGAGATGACATTTGTCCCCTGTTTTATCTTTGGTCAGATTTGGGGGAAACAGTTAAGCTGTGGACTTTTCAGCATCTCTTTATACTTAGATTTTACTTCTGTAATCAAAATGAATTTTGAAGAAATATACATAGAAATGTAGTTGAATCTATCCAAGTATAGTTACTTGAAACATGTTATTATCTTGACTTTTACCTGAATATTTTATATGGAGTTTTCACATAATTAAAAATATTGATTTCTTATATAAAGATTATTCCTGAACAAAAGAAAAATGGATTTAAGTGATGTGAAAAACTAAACTGACTTGTATGAAATATGAGAAGAAATATAGACAAAGCATGCATGGAAAGATAAATTTGGTTGGAGGAGTTGATAGAAATCATTTTCATACTTACAAATATTGAACTCAAATCATATTTAATAAAATGGAATGATAAGTTATCATTATTTACATGTGGATTATTGTCTCTATCCTCATCTATCCTTGTTGTTATCACAATGTTTTGGCCACTGTACCCTCTGATTTGAGTCAGGTGATTATCAATCCAGGTAACCTTCAGGGAATTTTTGAACTGAACCTTTTATTTAACGAACAGAAGAAGATTTTCCCTATTCTGCTGTCCATTTCCCAATTTTTATTATTTATCTTTAATATCTGTATTTATTAGTTTTATGTGGAATTGTCACCTGTTCCTGAATATAAAATTAAAAAATAAAAATGGACAATTTCCCTCTACATTTTCATGCTCAATAATATTGTTCCATATTGAAAATCTATGAAGAACAACAGTATCTCTTGAATCAAAGACTGCTATTTGATGTTAAGCATGCATCTCAGACATTTTTGATGGAATTGCTCAAGCCATTTTATATCCCTCCAGTATGTTGTCCATGTTTCAGAAAAGCACAACAGGGATGTTAAGACACAGGCTGTAATACACACTTCCTTAAGTTTTGATGGCAATGCCTCTATCTGACCAAACTCTACTTTCCAATTTAACACATGCACCTTCTGAATGCATAAAACAATTTCAGCATCCAGAGCACCATCTTTTGATATAATACTTCTAAGGCATGGGAAAACGTCAACAACTTCCAGCAAGGTAGGGCACACCAGATGGAGGGATGAATATCACTTTTGTATTCTTCAGGCTAATCCTCAGAGTCCAAAACATCACAAGTGGTAGAGAAGTGATCCATTACAAATTGAAAATCTTCTTCCAAGTTTGCCATAAAGTTTGCTTCATCAACATTTCGAGTCAGACACTCACAGTTCTTGGATTTGGAACACCCTTCCAGATGTTCTAAATCTCAATGAAACTCCTGCTTCCCAGTTCTTGTAAAGTAGATTGAGAAAAGTGTTGATGTAAGAATGCCATTTTGCTTTACCCAATTATGGTGGCAAAAAGCCTTGGTCAAATCTACAAAACCTGCTACAATGGAACTCGCTGTACAATGAATTTCTCTTGCAAGTGTCTTACTGAGAAAATCATATTCATAGTACCCCTGCCTGCTCTACTGGAATAACTAGAGGGCATATGTTGTTTATTAGCCTGTTCAACAAGACCTTCCCAAAGACCTTACCAACTGATACAAGAAGGATGATTCTTCAGTAACTATCATATACAGATGTTAAAGCCTTGTCTTTGAATATTGACACCAGTATTTCATCAATTCAATCCTGAGGCACGGGAGTGCCTTTCCAGAAATCAGGTAGATTATATACAAAAAAAATATTTAAAATTTCCAGCATCCCTCATTCGTGCACATGTGTAGTAGCACCAATGTAACAAATTTAATTCAATAACGTTCTAAAGGATGAAACATGTCGTATGAAAGGATGAGGGATGCTGGGAAATTTAAATATTTTTTTGTATATAATCTGATTTCATTTATAATATTTTTATCACTTTTGTTATTAAATATCCCACACTGTGATAATAGAAGATATACCAGGAATGGTAAAATGTTGTAAGAGCCAAGCCACAAATTTACTGTGAATGATCTTATGGTCAAGGCACTCTCTAAACATTTTTGCCTAGTGAATTGTTTTCCCCTTTGATCAGAGGAGCATTTAAATTATACATACATACATACATACACACACACATCTATATATATATATATATATATATATATATATATATATATATATAGATAGATAGATAGATAGATAGATAGATAGATATAATTTCTATGTCTATATATATATATATATATATATATATATATATATATATATATATATATATATATACCAGTGGACACTGAAGTGGTGACAGCCTGATGCTTGAATGCTTGTCAATGATGCATAATATGTGGTAAGGTCTATTGTATTATCCTGATGCTTATTTGATAGGTAGTAACAGTTACATTTTAAATTATTTTAGAGACTATTAAAGAGAAATAATTGTGGATCTGAATGTGGTTACTTATAGCTGTTTTATAATGTTGTTTGTTAACTTTTTACTCATTACTTATTATTGATTACATTGTTAATTACTTTATTTACTTAAATTGTTTATTTATACTTATATTTTTTGTTTATTTTTTTCAGGTTTGTGAATTTATTTTTTTTTACTTTAAAGTGTTGGCTTTGTCGAAAGTGGGTTACATTATCTGTATTGCATTTAGTGTGCATATGTTTGCATTTTTCATGATACTATTTTACAAAGTATTTGTTTTTAGTTTTTGTGATAATGTATTTAAATATGTTTTTGATTTTTTATATAAGTTCTGATCATTTATTTGCTTGGCAAGGTGATTATAGCTATTTTCTTCTCCAGACAAATTTATTGTTGTAGGCTATAAAAGTAAAAACTGTAAAAGTTTCATGGTAATAAACCGATTGTAAGATGCTCAGGATCGTTTTTTTGCCCAGAAATTTTTAGTAACACATATGCTTGTTATCTCTTCAATAATATCTATAAAACATAATATTATACTTTTTGTTGCTCTATCTAAAGAATATTGAACACTGTGTGTGTATAAATAAAGTAACTACTACATTTTAAATCAAACAATGAAACAAAGCTAAATGAAATAAAAATTAACAAACAATACAAAAAAATATTTTTGGAGGCAGTGACCCACACACAGAAATAACTGGCAAATAAGTCCGAAAGTAAAGATCTAGATTGGAATGTCATCAGTATTCATAGAAAGATTGAAACATTACAGGAGAATACTACCTGTGCATACTTAACCACTGTTTTTTTTTCTACAATGCTCCAGAAAGGCTTTGCAAACAATGATCTTTTAGAAGGATTGTGCATCAACATATTACTCATGTCATCAGAGACTTTTAAAATGGAAAATTGACAAAAATAATAGCTTGAGAAAGGAAGACCACCGATTTGGACAAGGTCTGCTGATATTATACTTATAGATATTTTGATTGGGACCATATTAAGAATGCAACTTACAACAGAAAACCCTAAACACTTAAAAATTTCAGGAACTTTATTGAAGAAGGGGCAGATTCAATAAAAACTAAATTATGTCCAAATGCTGTTCAAAGTTTTCATGAAAGGCTGCAAATTTACATTAATGATGATGGTTTAACTATTGAGAAATATAAATTTTACTTTCTGAACAAAAATGACTTCTGAAACTAGTCAAAGCATTAAAAATTACACAGTTTTTTGTCTTTGGAAATTTTGCAGACATTCAGTAATTATGGTTTTTAATTATAATATGATGCTTCCTAGAATTTCAGTAATTTCAGTACAACTTGGAAAAACCCAATAAAATTTAACCTTTTGCAACATTATAAGAGTGACATATAGTCTACTATAATTTCTACATATTACATGAACTATGCATATTAATTGTGTAAATATTCATGAATCCCATGGTTATTTTTTTCAAATTTAAAATGGCTAATGAGGCAAGATGTGATTGAGAAAATTGTGAGATATTACACAAGAATAAAATATTATATATTAATTGAGCATAAAATGTATTTGATCTCTTAAAAAGAGACGATTTTCTTTTTCTGTTCACTTTTCCTCATCAAGTTCTCTCTTCAATACTTTTTTGAATCAATTGTTTAGTTCTTTGGAAGGAGCTCATATCACATTTCCTTCCAATTCTGCCATATAAACATCTGAATATATGTATCTGTATGTTCATATATGAATAATCACTAATAATGTTGAATAATCACTAATATTTTCTCTTTGGGTGACACATATATATAAAGGAAACATCTGCATATGTCTTATTCATTATTAAAAGTAAAATAAAGTATAATTAATTTTCTCTTTGATTTAATTCATAAGGTTTATTTTATAACCATTAAAGAGCACAAAATGCCGATACATTTTCTACAACATCGCACATAAATATATTTGATGATGTAATTCAAAATGGTTCTGTTTCTTATTTTTGCATTCTGAATTTTTTTAATATGAATTTATGATCCAATCTTTTCAATTTTGATAGCCTACTCAAATGATAGCGAGAGTTATATAAGAAGAGTACTAAATAGTTTTACTTTTGTTACAGAGAAGCTATTTGCTTTCAGATTTTTCATTCCATGCATGTACATATGTATCACACTTTCATTTCAATGCTAAAAGAATATTCAAATTTAGAAATTTAATATTTTCATTCTATTATGCATTCTACTTTCTCATCAGTATTTACTTGATATTTACACCAGATGTCTGAGATATTGCCTATAACATTGTGAAAAGTCATTAACAATCTAAAATTTCTTTGGAAAAGTTTACAAAGAATGTGTTAAATCATATAATGAAAGTTGTATTGAATGACTATTTTTCTAAATCCTTCTACATTAATGTGGGTGTCACCCTGTCTTACCCTGTCTTTCAACCTACTTTCTTATTTTCATCAATGACCTTCCTGAAGTAATCATTCTCCAACTTGGTATTTCTGCTGATGCCATAACTATTTATTTTTGTCTTAATAGTAAGTCGGATAGGTCTGATAAAATAAAACTGGCAGCTGATTGTTGTTATCTGGGACAATAAATGGCTTGTAAATTTTAACTTCTCCAAAAGAAAACTGCTATCTCTAAGTTATCTTAGAGAATCTGTTTACCTTCCATCAACATGGCTGACCCTAACCTCATTCTGCTTTCTCAGTCTCACATTTTCCACTGACATGAAGTGGAATGATTATATTGAATTAATTTCTAGGTCTGCTACTAGGAAAGTTGGTTCACTGTGTTGCACTAGACAATTTTCCTCACTAGAATCCATTTTGTACATTATAAATTTATCATTCATTCATGCATTGAATATTGCTGCCATGTCCGGTTTGGGGCTCCTGAAATTCTTGATGAAATCCAAAGAAGTGTCTGCAATATTATTGTCCCTGACCTGGCAATTTGAATTAACCATCGCCATGACATGGCTTCTGTGCCTTTTCTATAAATATTTTCATGGCAATTATTCCAATGAGCTTTCTTCCTTGTTATCTGCATGAATTTAGATGTGCTACTAGACTGGCAACTAGTTCTTATCATTTTACTGTTGAAATAACTTGATGTAACTATTCTAATATTTTCTTTTCTCACTTATGGAACTCTCTTCCCGATTCTTGTTTTCTTGTCACCTCTGATCTACAAAAGTTTAAATGCAACCTCAGTTAGCATCTCCTGAATCCTGTTCTTTTATTGTCGTCTCCTGATTAATGTTTTCTCATTTTCTTCCCCTCTCAGTGAAGCCCTTACATTTCAGCGGCATTATCACCTTGCTTGGGGAGAAATTTTTAAAAAGAAAAATTGTCTAAACAAAACTTTAAAGATGTTGGATGTTTGTCTCTAGAGATAGCATTATAACAATTCTCCTTAGCTTTCAGGAACTTCCTCAGTATTCTTGTTGATCGATGCATTGTTGTGTTTTGAACAGTCTCGATTCTTTCTTCAATCTTATCTTGACTACCAATTATTATGGATCTCACTTTCATTTACTATTATTTTTCTACATTTTCACTTTCTCCGTAGTGCAACCACATCTATTATCTCACAGACTTTCTACCAACAACAAAATTCACTGTTCTTGTTTGAATAAGGTGTTCACTGTAGATTTCCAATGTATTTTTTATTTTCTAGAACAATCTCTATTTTGTGCTCATATCATATGTTTACTTGGATAAAACCATATCCTTTGCACATGTTCTGCCATGCAAGTTTTTATATTCCTTTTGGGCCTACTTGATGAATCCATTCATTATGAGATTTATATTTTTATCTCTATCTTTAAAAAAAACAACAGTTCCTCTTTTTCTTGGTTTGTCTATTTTTTTTGATTTCCCAAAACTAGTTTTGAAGTGTTTGTTTTCAGCTGCAATAATGGGAGATTATATTTTTCTTTCAGGTGACATCTGCCTAACCATTTCATGTATCACATCTAGGATAATGTCATTTAGTCTTTCAAAGTTTCCAGAGAGAGTTATCTTTTCATATTTTTCTCTTCCCTTCTGGAACTATTCATATTTTACTTGTAATTATAGTTACTTACTAAATTACAGACTAACTTAGTCTGGCACCAGTTATGAACAAACACACTAGAAAATTGGCTCTTATAATGTTCTGGCACTCTATATAAAAATTAACTCATACAATAAATATACACACACTATCTAATTGCCCCATACAGTGAGTAGGCATGCACCAGCAAATTGTCCCATACAGTGAGTATGCAAGCACTAATTGTCCCCTACAGTCAGTAGGCATGCACTATCTAATTGTCCCCTATAGTGAGTAGGCATGCACTATCTAATTGTCCCATACAGTCAATAGGTATGCACTATCTAATTGTCCTCTGTAGTGAGTAGGCATGAACTATCTTATTGTCCCATATAGTGAGTAAAAATGCACTAGCAAAGGGTCCTATGCAGTGAGTAGGCATGAACTATTTAATTGTCCCATAGAGTGAATACACACACACTAGCAAATTGTCCCATAGAGTGGAATTTCCTAGCTGGACCTGTCCGTTCACTCTTTAGGAGGTATCAGTAATTTCCTGCTTGTATTTTTTTCAATTTTTTGTCTTTCAAGCTTGTTATTCAAAATTTAAGCTGTTCTTGTGTGGCAAACACATACCAGTACAGATGCAAAAAAGGTCTCAGATGTGGACATTTTTCAAAACCAGTTACATCTGGTTTTTTCCTTTTAGCAGCAGGACAGTTTAGTATGTCTCGATACGGGCCTCTCTGTAACTGGTCAAGATCTGGAACTTTGTAAGATGCCTCATGCCAATAAAAGCAAGGGGAAAATCAGCAGTCGGTAGTTGGCAAGATACGGTGTCTTGTTAAGTCAGTTCCATGGGCATTTTTGTTCCTCGAGTTGCTGTGGTTTCCAAAGCAGTTTTATTTTTATTACCTCCCATCTCTTTCCCTTATCTGCCTATTACCCCTGTAGTTGCTGGCAGAGTAATCAGTTAGGTGTTTTCCCCCAGTCTTGACAGACTGTTTGCTTACATAACAAGAAGCTGAAAGCAACATCAAACCTATTTCTTCAAAATTGAATATTTATTCATGCTGTACCAACTGTTTGTTTTCTTACTAAAACTCATAAAGCTTTCAGCTTTATAAGATAAAATATACAGAGATGGAAAATTTAGTATGTAAAGAAAAAATGTTATTAGTACTTGGTATATTTTTTCCTGTTGTATTAAACTTCTACTTAAATAAAATTAAAATTTTGAACTGTTTTAATTTTTGTAAATTCTCTAGTGTTTGGCTACTAGGGATCAATACAATATCAGTAATGAAAATGTATGTGTTCTTTTGAAAACTTCTTTCATTGTTATTTAAAAGCTTAAACATTATGTGATGCAGAGACTTAATCCATAATGCTGATTAAATTCAGTTGTTTCATTTGCTAACAAAGACACTGTTCTTGTTGAATGTCATAAGAACAGTTGACATAATTCTACCTTGAACTGACAGATTACCAAGAAGTGAATTATGCATGAACTGACAGCCTGGTGAAGACTGATACTGCATGAAGGTCATTTTTCTATGGCATAAAATGAATATAATCCAAGATTGGCAGAATGGAGACTGGGGAAGGGAAAGAAAATCGGGAAAAGCTCACAATGTTCAGATATTTTAAAGAAATTAACTTTCATGAAAATATGAATACTTCCTGATCAGTGGCACACAGAAAAATTTAAAGTGTTTAATTTATTAGTGCTATAATATTATGCAATGTATTTAGGTTTTATATCATTTAATTTCTTTCACTTTAATCTAATGCAATCTGGTGGAAAGGTAATATATATCTATACAAAACATAATCCTACTACATTAAAGAATGTTTTGGTTAAACCATCTCTTTGATTTTTGGAGAATTTCACCTCCAAAGAGGAAACAACAAATACATGTTTAGATTTGTAAGTCAAAAATGAAAAATAAGGGATTCTCATGTTTAGAGTTTTGATGCTGATATGAACAACACTTTGTAATGATATTTTTAAGAGTTCTACCTTTCACCATCTTTGAGGCAGCTTCAGGATTCTATCTTCCTAGAACATTGCATGAAGGCCACAAAAATATCTCACAGAACAAGTTTATCTGATGAACATTTGTCATCTTTGATCAAAGTTGGATCTACACAGACATTCCAAACTGATATGTCGAGAATAGTTTATCTAAAGCAATGTCAATCATCAGGACAACATAAAAATTATTAAATTGTACTACCTTACATTGTAAGTATTTTGTATTTAAAGTTTAGTTACCACTAACTGTGATTAATGTAAGACTGTAAGCTGGTGTTGCCCTTGAGGCTGCAGATATGGCCGTTGTGGCCATCCATATGCCCTGAGTTTGACATGCCTGTTTTATAGGCTTCCAAATTATTGAAGTTTTTCCCATTAAGAGAATTTTGTAGGGATTGAAATAAATAGTAATCCAAATGTGTAAGTTCAGATGAGTACAGTAAGAGAAGGTCAAGCTGTTAAAATTCTCTCAGCTCTGCAAAGAGACATGGGGTTGAGTGTTTTCTTGTCACCAGTGTTCATTTTTTCCAAAAATGGGTTATTTTTGTTGTGTTAAAACAAAATATTTTTCCTTTAAATCATGAACCACCTAAACATGTGTGATTCATGAAACCAAGTGTTTTTGAATGTTTTACAATGCTCATATGAAATATGTGGATTAGTGCCATGATGTCCAATGGATTATTTTCAATTAAGATTTAGTCACCATCAATAACTGCAAGCCTGCCAAAACATTCTTGATCTCCCAGATCAAAATTTCCACTTCAACAAATCACTTACAAACTGGACTCTTACCCTCTCCATAAATGTACATATACAGAGTGTTTTAACTTTTTCAGAAAATTAAAGAGCATCAAATGACAAAAATGTTTTTCATTTACCTGCATTTTCACTTTTACAAACAGACATTTTAAATGCAAAATACACATGAATTGTATTGAAAGAATATTCAGAATATGTATATATGTGATAAATTTCAGTCATGTGTGAAATTAAATCCTATGTTCAAATGCAACCTACTGAAAAACTCTACAAACTCTTGTTCCAACCCAATACATCCCAATGTCTGATACATAAACACATGTGCAGTGAGGTTTAAAACTTACACTTTAAACAAGGAATAACCTTCTTATTTACATCATAAAAGCAATCAGGAAAAACTTAAAAGTTGATCAGCCAAATTTAAACCTTCATTTTGTGTAAAAAAACAATATTAGTAGTAGTAATTAAATTCCCATTAATAGTGATAATTATACTAATTTTTAAAAAAATATAGAAATATTAGAGAATCACAATATAGCAATAATGTCAAGTAAAATGTTAATAAGAAATGAATCCAAGTTTAGTATCATAAAGAAATTACTTTTACTAATTAGAATGCTGATGATTGTTCGTCTTGATGGTGCTTTGAATAAAAGCCACTCTTCAACTATATATATCCAATCTTCCTTTGATTAATTTAGCAGATAATAAATATGAAAGGTGCAAATATCAAAATTTTGATGAAAAGAAGTGACATAATAACAAGAAAGGGATTAAAAAATTGATCTTTTATTTAATGAATGCTGGCTTAATTGTCAACAGGTTTATAGTTTGTTCCTTTATAAATGTTAGTTTTTATATTTTCAGAATGAAAGAAAAAGTATCTTTTTGCCACTGCTTAAAAAATTATAATATTTTATAGACATGTTCATAGAACAAAGTTTTTTTATCTAATATAGAAATTTTTAAGAAGTTATTTTTTACTTTACCTAAAATTTGATCTTCGATTTTTCATATTAATAAAATAAAATGAAATAATGGATAAGAAAGAATATGCAGTTATGACTACAGCAACTTTTTATTTTAATGTTAAACCATAATATTAAAAATATCAAGTAAAAATTTACTATAGGACAAAATTATTGGTTCTCTTACCTCAATAATCAATTGTATAATGTATATTCATAATTAATTAATTAATCTTTAATAATTTTTTATAGTTCCTTACAAGATCACTGCATGCACTGACAGATATTTTGCTCCACTCTTCCCTAAATTCAAATGATTTCTGTCTCTTACTTTTTTCTTCAAATAAGCCCATCATTGGGGTTTAGGTCAAGACTATATGGTGTTTGCCAAAACCTTAATTTTGCTGTCATCTAAATATTTTGTAACAATTTGTACCGTGTGATCATTGTCATTCTAAAATGCTATAGAATCAGGTCAATACTATTTCATTTTCAAAGGGTGCTTGTATTAAATGTCAAATTAAAAAAACAAAAAAAACATGGCAATTGCAATAGAGAAATATTATTTCAGAATTTTCCATAAGGGTGTGAATAATAAACTTTTAGAGAAATTTATAACTATGAATATAATGGATCAGAACTTCTAAGAAATTCACAAATTATTCAAAACTAAACATGGAATAAACTATCTATGGCAAATTTAGTAAGTACTTAGAAATATTTGCATTTTGTTAGGAAATATACAAATATTCAGTAGGAGCAAATAATTCTGACACCAATTGAATAATGGTATGACAACTTTTGTTCTATGATTGTCTAACATAGATATTTATAGCCTTTATATATAAATTTCCTTCTTTTCATTAACTGTTTCATTAAAAAAATCATATGTATGCATTATTATTATTTCAGTCTTAAAAGAATAGCAATTTTGCTATCCCATGTATTGTTTGCATACACAAATATATATTTTTTTTAATTAAACTAACCTTAGTTATACACATTAAAGGAACTATCATAATTTACAATCAACATATACTGAATATACTAATTTTGTTATAAACACTTTCTACAAAAACCTTGTTTTGATTTCAATCCATAATGGGAATGATTATTTATTACTGAGTTTACAGCACAATGCCAAAGGGGAAGTGGGGTAAGGCTGGTCATTAATAACTATCCTAGTCCTAGTTAATCTGAATCATGACCCATCCATTCATTACAATATCCATAATGGAAATGACTGCAGAACACTTGCCCCTCCCTTTTTAGAAGCAGAAGTCCACAAATGCATGCTAGCATATTTTTCTTAGCCAATAAAATAGGCCAGTTTGTAGTTTGACATGACTCAATCAAGATCTGCCTTGTCTAGAAGACAAAATGCTACATTCGCTTGTCTTGTTTTTGTGTGTCAATACCTATTCTTAGTTTGCAAACTTTTGGCCTGCTCAATGTTAATTTGCTCTTCATATATTGTTTGCTTACTTGCTTGATATTATTTCATTTTTGCCCCTTTTTCTTTTTCTTTTTATTGCAAACTTTGTTAATTCTGTTTGTTGGACAGTTCTCTTCTTTATTTTACATTTGACCAATGGCTATACACTTCACACTTTGAATTTTAATAAGCTTCACACAGTTTATTTAATTTTATCTTTTTTCTTCAAAACAAAATCAAACTTTTATATTAAAAATAAAGATGAACACTTATAAATTTAGATTTCATTTTATTCATCCTTAGAAATCTCATGGAATGTCTGTGTTCAGATGTGAATCCAAGAATAAATCTACTGGACTGCATGTCCAACTTGTTCAATACAGAAATCATTTGTAACATTGTATAAACATGACATGTAAATACACCAATTTGATTGGAATATATAACATTATAAAAATACAAAAAAATGATTATTGTCAGATTCATAAAATTTGCAAGAATCTAATGAAATAATTACATTTACATCATTGTAAAGTTAAACAATATTTATTATGATCAATAAATAAACAAATATTTCCTAATTACCAGAACAGTAAGCCTCGCCACATAAATAAAATTATAAATTATTCATAAAACTATTGTAAGCTCTTAAATGAATAAGAAAACTTCAAGAAGTTCAGAATTCAAAACTAGTGTAATTTTATTCAACAAATTTTATTACAAATGTAATACATTATAAATATAAATTTTATTCAACTAATACATTATCAAAGAGATGTGTTAGATCACTTAAGAGTTAATGGCAATATAAAAAGAATCAGCAGATCAAGTTCAAATTCTAGTTGAGTCAGTTTATCTTCTCTTTGCGCTAATACCCTTGGAAAATGTTGAATCTATTTTTCCACCAAACCCTAGCTATAGGTTAACAGTGGTGCATTTGAAAATGTCTATAAAGCAGATCATTAGGTCAGATATAAGGTTAGCAACCCTGGTCTTTATAAAAGTTCACTTGCAATTGAAACTTCAGATGACTGTGGATACGACTCTCTTTATCTACATGGAGCCTATAGAAATAAACAAACAAAAAAATAATTATTACATTACCAAAAACTTATATCTTGATTCAAAGTAATTAAAAACCTCTACATTATTAATAATTACTTTTCTGCATATTTATTTTATATTATCTTTAGAGCTTAAATAACATATCACTTATTAATTATGACATTATAAATTAATAATTAATTACACCAATTAGAATAACTGTATTATTTAGAAGTTTTGTCAATTGTATTATAAATTAAAGTTTTATGTAAACATGTTTGCAAAAGGATTCTAAACCCAAACTGATGCCTTACATAATAATGTACATGCTATATGATAGCATCCAATAATATAGGTATATATGTTTAATGTATATGAAACAATAAAATTTACACAAAATTTTAAAAGCTTAAATACAGTGTCATTAACTTTTCTTCTCTATATGGATTCACTTAATCAAATGCTAAAAAAATTAAAATTAAAATCAAAATCTTTTAAATATTTTAAATACAATGAAATAAATAAAAAAAAACTTGTACTGATGAAATTTTATTGGAAAAAATCATTAATGGACCATTTATGGTAATATTAAAAAATATTGCAAATTACATATTACACTGTTTATGAATGTAATGCATCTCTAAAAAGCCTTTCTTGAGTGTAATGACATGCCACCTTGGAAAGATAATAATTTCTAATTTCTATGCAATCCTTAACCAAAAAGTTTCCAAATGTATTCTGAAAAGGAAAAAATATTTTAATTTGAAAAAATGATTTTTCTGGCAGCTTCTAAAACATTTAATAAATTGACCTTCTTAATGACTCATTATTCAAATACATTAAGGGTTTTAAACAATCCATTTCATATCCCAATATTACCTGCCCATTTACCTACTAAATGAACTTGTCAATTTACATTCAATGAAACAAGGCTTATACTCTTGCTGTACATTAAACCAATTAAAAAGTTTCTCATTGAAACCACTCAGATAAGTTTATACATCAGTATCATTTCCTCTATATGTTATTTTAGATTTGTAAACAAAATTTTGCTTTATAAAAAGCTTCTATCTTTGGTGATGCCTGTGAACTAACAATTTTTTTAAAAAATCCATGCTGCTGTAAAAAAAAAAATATTTGTAGACAGAAACAATGTTTTTCTAAAAATATTATTTTTCATTTTATTCTCTTAATATTGACTACTTGTGAAAATTTATCATGAAAACTATTTATATCAGGAATAATTGACTAGTTTAAAAAACTTTGAAATAAAATAGGTTCACATCGCATACTGGGATTTTCCATGCTCAACTGGAGAGACATTATTCAAAGATAAAAGATTATGATCTTAATCTAAATTGTTCAAGTCAGAAAATTATATACTCGATGAACCAGCCTCTTTATCTATCCAGATTCAAATCAGACTATTATTTTACTTTCAGTCTTTAATAATATCAGTGTGAGTCATGATCTTAACAAAAATTATTATTACTATGACAGTGATTTTATAAGAATTGAACAAATATACTAAATTTTATCTTCTTAATGTCATCATGCTTTCCTCCTATTGATTAAATGAAATCAAAATGTGATAATTTTCAAATTAATAGTAACTGCAACAACTATCATAATTCTGAAGTGGTGTCTATGGCAAAAGTAATTCTTAAAGATGAGATTTTTGTTAATTTCATAAATTAGTTTAATTATATTGTTAAGTCCAAAGTGTTTTATAATCTGACAATGCATAACAAAAGCCATGCACTGTGGTATGTTTTCACTCTTAATTATCCACAAATAAAATAACCTCAACAATAATTTCTATATGCATACATAAATAAAACACAATATTCTAAATTCTCCGACTGGCAGATTGTTTTTAAAACTTATTCACCTGAAAAAACTTAATTAAAGTAAGTTCACAATCTATTACTTTTGAATAATGTTTCCTCAATTCAGCAGAGAAGATCTCAATATGGAATATGAACCCATTTTGTGATAATGAGCACATGAAGTAAATATGAAGGGGGTCAGTCCTAAGATCTAGTAGCTTACAGTCTTGTGCAAATCACATGGCTTTGTTCACAAGCTCAACAAAAAAAGCATGCTGTAAAGATCTGAAAGGATCTCCAATATAACAGTTTAAATGATACAAATGGACAAAACCCCATTAATGTATAGGTTATTTTCTTTGTGGACCTTCTTTATAACAATCTGTTTTTGTTTGTTTTTCTTTTTCTGAAGGTTTCTAAGATTTGTAGCCAATAATTGTCCTATTCTAGAAGTGTTCATGAATTATGGAGCAAAAGGCTTTTGCTTGTGTAGAAATAAATGAAGAAGAAGCCACTGGCAACAAGATTTACACAACTAATGAGATAAGATAGGAAATACTTGTAAATTTGTTTAATACTCTTTTCATGAACTCATGACTTATTGGTTTGATAACTTTCTTCTGCAGATGCCCTCATTAGTGGGCTTTCATGAACAACCAAATGAAAAACTATGAAACATGAACTTAGCTATTCAAATAATGCAAACGTATAGATATCTCGAAGTGGATATAACTGTTTTTATATTCATCAGTTTTTAACATTGTCTGTATATGCATACCCATGAGAAAAAGAAATGTTTGGAAATTGATAATTAGAAACTCAAAGATATGTACACACATGGACACATAGGTATGTCAGCAAGTGAAAAAGAATTTAATTTACACAATGAATATTTATTTTTCAACACAATATCATTCTTTGTCAATGCACTTAATTCAGTAGATATTAATATTACATTATATCATGGTGAAAATTTCAGATAAAATTCTGTTTATAACCATGTATTAGGTTGCAAGCCTCTATTGATTTGGTCTCATATGTATAAGCTAGGGGATAAATATATGTGTGTTTGTCATATTTTCATGCATAAATATAAAAGTTTGTATATAGACATTAATGCATGCGTGTATCTATCTATCTATCTATCTATCTATCTATCTATATATATATATATATATATATATATATAGTAATTCAGAAAATTTCTTGCTTAAATTCCTTTAAAATTGCAGTTTACTCTTAAAGGTAAATCAGTTCAATATATGAAAATAATCTAGAAGTATTTCACCAACAAATCAGGTTTTCTTTAAAATTAAATTTTTTTCAAAATTTAAAGATTCTTATAGCAAGTAATAAAACAAAATATTTATTAATGAACACAATTTTGAAGAAGAGTACATTATTACTTTATTTAGCACATTTTGCATTTACTGTTTTCCTTTCATTGTGGCAATGAACTGGTTAAACGATAACAATCTTCTGGTTTCACCGATGCCTATGCTTCAGTAGTGACTCATTTTTTCAAGATTTAATGGATACTAAATGAATCTACAAATAGAAAACAGCATTCCTATTTTCCTTTCAAAGGCCAGTGTACTAAGGATGAGGGGATTCATAATTGGGATAAGAGTGATCTTGAACAAGTAATCAACATTCTTTACTAAGTGGTCCAAGAAGTAGGACTTATAGTAAACCTTTGCAAAAGAGAAACTATGATCTGGGATAAGAATGAAAGTAGTGATGGTACATAACCTGAACCCATAATAAAAAGTCAATGTGGAATTTATAAATTTTAATTACTTCAAATACATCAATATATGAATGACCTGTAGCAAATTTAGTACCATATCTTAGTCTGTTATTAATTTTTCTTTAGTTTGATTGTTTTTCTATCAGCTATGGCCAGATATTGTGATTTAAACAAACAGATCCTCTTGTCATAATACTTTTAACAAGCAATTCCTGTGCTTGAAGAAAAAACTTTGCACGAGACCATTAAACTATATTTACTCAAAAAGAACTGGTTTACATCAAAAGACTGAGTCCATTTCTTCTAATCTTATATATATATATATATATATACATATATATATATATATATATATATATATATATGGTAGTATTAGTCATTTCCACACAAGGAAACATTTGGCATTCATTGACCAAGAAACCAGTACTGGTTTTGGATGAAGTTTATAAAATCTTCCTCTTAAAACAATTTGTCAGGAAAATAGGTTTTTCAAGTCCAGTAGCTGTTATTCCCCTTTCCAGTATTGATAGTAGGTGTCCTCCCTCACCTTTTATTTGAAGTAATATGAAATGTCAGTATCTTGATTATGTCAATATTTTCCCTTTGAGTTACATGTGCTATCCATTTTAGTTATTGCTGCTGCTGGTAGTACTTACATGATGTGGTTTCTGTTATTTGGTACAGTTCATTGTTTTTGCTTCTGTAGCACCAGTCCATGAAGGTTTGAAGAAGGGTGATCTTTGCCAAGACCATCAAGCTTTATTTTCTCAAATCCTTTTTTAACCATTGATCTTAGAAGTGGTTGTATACAGATAACAGACATTTCTGAATGGGTTTGGTGCTATGCATGACATCCATATGAAAGTCTTGATCTGACAAGGTTATTTAAGAGCATGTCTTCAGGTTGATGTTTTGGCTTTGTAGCAATATGCAGTGTTGGGCAAAACTACCTCTGATGCAGCCTATGTTCAATTTCCTTTTCTCTTGTACTAAATTTGTTATAACTGATTTATATGCCAAGGTATCTGAAGCATGGCCGGCTGTAGGAAGTGTGGGGCCCAAATAGATACAATAGAGCAAGCCTCTAAATCTTTACATTTATGATATTAATCCAAGGATTAAGGAAACTGTATTTTAAAAACATGTATTTTATTAATTTCAACTAAAATATATCTTACTTGTGCAAATATTATGACGTTATTGATAACATGAGATAACTATACACAAATGATCAGAATTTACATACAATAAAAGCTAATCTTTCTTGCTCTTTTCTCAGGATCTCATCTAAACTCAATATTCTATGTCTACTTCTCACTCTGTTGACATGATACACAAAATCTTTAGGTGTTCTTGACTTAGAAAAGTTTTGATAAGCTTGAGCTTTTAGAAAATAACCATTCTCCAGATGCAACTCTCACTGGAATGGTAAGAAAAATTCCAAGGGTAATAATGAGATTTGGAAATGCTATAAATATATTGTTGCAAATGAGAAACTCTAGTATTTCACAGAATTTTGTAACAGCTCTGATGGGATAATTGATTTTATTGCTTCAATTTCCTCATAAACCATTAATATCAGGCATTTTCACTGTTGCAACTGTTTCTGCTGACTAATTTGAAACAAATTAAGGTCCTTTTCAAATCTGCAGCACATTTTCATATGGTTTATTTGAGCATATCTAGAAAATTCCACAAGTATCCAAGCAAATTGTTCCTCTTACTCTGTAATCCTCTACCTTGAGAGGCTCCAGGGCCTTGTACAGGGCTAACTTCCCTGTAAAAAAAGTCATAGTGTTTTGTCAGCTGTTCAAATTGAGGCTTGCAAAGCTTTATCCACAACCTGATTAATTCATCACACTTTAAATGTTACTTTTGGGCATGACAGAGGTTCATCAGCTGCTTCGTAGTCAAGCAATCACACCTCTTCTTATACACTTTCACTTTCTAAGCCTACTTCAACATCCAGGTTTTCAGCAAGATTATTGGCATCAACCAATATTTTCATAAAGCCCTTTTCTCTGAATGTTTCAACCTGTTGCAGAGTTTTTCAAATGCCTTCCAAGTTGCCATTACATTGATATTTCACTTTGAAGCTCCTTGTTCACAAAATTTACCTGTTAGAATACTAGAGTCACGAGGAACTTTTAATTTCTCATTTCATTCACCAAGTAGTGAGTATTACTTTTGGCAAGGAGACTATCAGTAGTAGTAGCCAGCTATTAGCAACACAGGCTTCAGAGGTTGGTATTTATTAACCACCCACGAGGATTAAATGTGGCACAAGGCCGGTTTAATGTGGGTAGCCCGCGAGCCCATAGGTTCGGCCAAAAATATGACCTTTGAACCCGCCTAGACGGGTTCAGGTCCTGTCTACCTCCCCGAACACAACCTTGCCCTTCGGCAAAGCTTCGTCCGAGTTCCTCTCTGCATTAGAGAGTTCGACAGAAGCCAGCCCGGAAGCTCACAAAGCGCAGATACTACACTTTGATCCTAGCGACCAGGCCGGGCAGCTGGTATTTATCGATCCACCCATGAGGACCGAATGTGGCACAAGGCCGGTTTAATGTGGGTAGCCCGCGAGCCCGTAGGCTTAGCCAAAAATATGACCTTTGAACCCGCCTAGACGGGTTCAGGTCCTGTCTACCTCCCCGAAGGAAACCTTGCCCTTCGGCAAAGCTTCCTCCGAGTTCCTCTCTGCATTAGAGAGTTCGACAGAAGCCAGCCCGGATGCTACAAAGCTGTAGTATCTCTACACTTTGATCCTAAACGGGCCGGGCAGCTTGGTAACAGGCTTCAGAGGTTTGGTATTTGATGGCCTTTACACAGTCTATCTGACATTCTCACCTTGTTTCTGACACTGGTTTTACAGAAAAACTAGTATCATTTCTGAAAATTGTACATCTATTTGTAGATGAGGAAAAATGGTGTACATTCATTGAATGTATCAAAGAATAGCATCTGTATAAGTTTTGGCCATGTCACTCAATAGAAGATAATAGTTATGACATGTTGAGGGTGTGAAATATACTCGAGAATTTCTTTGCAGTAGTCGTGCCTGTATACCTGAAGTGTAACCCTTCATGTTTGGCCATGGACATTTTCAAAATCAACTACTAATGCCTCAAGTTTCTTCAGAAGAGTATTAAACAAAGTTTTTCCAGTGTTTCTTTCCAATACTAAAAACTCAATACAGTGTTTATACACTCCTTCTTCAATGCTTGATTTTGTACCATCAGCTGCATATCTGATAACCAATGACATTTGCTCTTGGTGACTGATGGGTGAAAGCAGAAGAGTTGCAAGTGCAGCTGTAGTATTAAAGTGAAAATTTTATAATAGTAACAAAAGACTTTGTCACTTCAGACTGAGAATAATAGCCATGGATGGTCTATGAATTTCAACATTTAGGAGCTTAGTGTGTCAATGCATATGACTCCATGCTATGACCCACTTTGCAACAACTGTTTGTATGAGCAGACATTCAACTCATAGTGAATAGACAAATCTATGTTCAACAATTAGTGTAGAGAAGTTTGATCATTTTTCTACACAACACTCTCACAGTAGGACTTGTTACTTCTGGCCATGATGCATGATCATCAGTTAATTTTGAAAGCTCATCAGTAAAGTTTGAAGTGGAAAGATACACTGTGACATTTTTAACACCAGAAGTGTCTTTACAGTTTTGCTCAAGTGGTAAAACATCTTCCGTGTCACTGTCTTCATTGACACTGAATTTTTCATTATTTTTTGCAAATTTTTGTAGATCCGTTTCATCAGATTTATCTGATATATTTCCGCAAATAAATCTGTCTAAGACACCTTTTTTCTCTTCTTCAGATTTCTTAGTCTTTGCTAATGCTCTCTTCTTACTGCCACTCAAGTACTTTCTGCTTATATCTCATGGTATTTTATTCATATTTTAAGATCAGGAATCTCAGCCCCCATCCCTAGGAAGAAATTAAATAAAATATAAGTAAATAACAAATATAAATATATTTCAAATGGATATTGTCAATATGGCTAGAACTAATGAAAAAGAAATAATAGAAAAATTTTAAAACTCTTTGCTATCTGCTTTTTGAAAATAATTTCAAATATACAGGGTATTTCATAAAGTTGTGACATCAGGTTGCATTTTTTTAAAGCTATGGCTTATTAATGAAATATTGTTTCTATATTATTGTTATTGATTTTATAATAATATTTTGTAATTTTATTTTGAATATGATGCCAAATCAAAATAGCAATAAAAAATATGGTATAGTGTAATTTAAAACACTTTTTTATAGAATGCATATTTTTTGAAATAATTAGCTATTTCCATGTATTTTGCACACACTGTGTAATATGTGTAATGTTACTACCCTGGCCCAATAGGGTGAAATTAGTCAAATTGGTCTAAAGCCAGCCCTGATCTGAAGTGTTTATAATTTACTAAAATGTTACATCCTGAATTATTATGATGGATTCAGTATAGGTTTGCTATCACGGCTTTCATTCCGATTCCAGATCCAATTCTATGTTTTGGAAAGGTTTGAGTTCTATTTCTTGTAATACTTCGTAGAACATGTTGAGTTTCTTTTGAAGATCATTTTAATTCCAACTATGAATACCGATGTCATTAGGTACATTTGGTCTTGGGACGGAAAGCAGGATCATTGTCTTCTATTGGTAGATTTGTTTGCAATGTAGTATGGAATGTTTAAATGGTCAGTGCCTATCAATTCACATCTATGCTTGTAAATGCACAGGGTACAGTCTAGAAGGGAATTAAAGAAACTAGGGTTCTCATTTCTTACTTGTTATATTCCTGCTGAGAATTGAAATGTTTCTGTATTGTGGTTCTCACCAGATATGTAAAATTCTGTAAAGTGATACAATTCCTCTATTAGATCTATGCATCAAGGAAGTCTCTATTGATATGATCATATGCTGACATGAGGTTGAGAAAGCAGATATACAGATTCCTATTAGAGAGGTAAGCAATTTCTTGGAGTTGTTTGCATTGATGCATTGTTGCATGCCTTTCTCGAATGAAAACCAAATTGGGTCATGAGGATTGACTTTCATAAATTGATGAGAGTCCAGTTAATATAATGTTCATTAATACTTTCACCATAATGATATAATTGAGATAGCTCTATATGTGTCACAATCTTGAGGGTTACCTTTCTGTTTCTATAATGAATTAATATGTGATATACCGCAGTTTTGGGGATACATTTCTGATTCCAAATTTCTTTCATAAAATAGAAAAAATTATTGAATTCAGGGGGAAAGTAAGCTATTTTCAAAAATTCCGCCTCAATGTCAAGTGATGCTTTATTCCTTAGTTTTTAATAGCTTTCTTAATTTCATCATAAGTTTGTTATTGTTTATCTTTGAAGATAGATTTTGTAATAATTTGACGAATATTGGTATCTGTTCTATTTCTGAAAGCATCTTAAGTTTAATGTGGTTGATATCTGGTTTTATTATGCAAGTCAATCCTTTCACAGTAAAATTGGTATTAATCAACTGATATGGATAACGTTTTCTAGATATAATTATATAAGCAAAATATCACATGTGCTTCAGCTTATAATATCAATCCTTATTTTTTGAAAATTGATACTAACTTGTGTGTTGTCAGTTTCTATTATGCAAACAGTGCAATACAAATTTTTATTCACAAATATATGTAAATGATATAGGCTATAGAAACATGTATTTGATTTAAAAATATCCCATATGTCTCTAAGTAAATGATTATTTCATGTTATATGCATTCTTTGATTTTTATCACTCTTTTATTCATTGATATTGTTTACTTTTCTGCTGTTTTGACCTTAACATTAACAGTAGATGGTTATTGGTTATTTATTTATTGTTATTTGTTCATTGGTTGCAACAGATCCTCATTGCTTGGATATTATTTTCCATTTCTATATTTTCCAACTCATTTATTGATTGATCACAAGTTTTCTGCTGTATTAATATCTGAAGAGGCTGAGGGACATTCCATTAATTTGTTTTGAAACTTTTTTTTGGCAATGTGGAAAATAGTCAGCTTTACAGAATATGAAGTAACATTTTCTTGCATGAATATATTCTATATCTCAATACTTCTTGGTACCACTTACTGTTCAAGGACTTACTTGATCTATAAATGCAACTCCATCTCCCCAATGTTTTCTTCTCAATCATAATGGTTATTCCCATAAGGGATTCAACTATTTTGTTCAACTAATGTAGTTATACATTCATTACTAAAAATATTGCCAAGAAATCAGTTTTCATGCCATTTTACATGTTTCTCTTTGTGATGTTTATTTAAAGTTGATAGTTTGGTTACTATTAGATTTTTAGCAAATTTCTTTAATATTCTACATATTTTCTCTCTGTTCCCATTTGCAGTTACTTCAAATGTTTTCTTACTGGTCAATACTCTTTTAATTGTCTTTTTGTGACATTTTTAAGACATTTTTGCCAGCATTTTTAATTTAATTTTTTTAATTTTTCTGTCATCTTTTTACCATATTTCATAATATGTCCCCTTCACTAAATAATTTTTCGATATCTTGTTTTTCTTTAGAGATTATATCTTTCTATCTTTCTTACAGAAAGGGAAACTATGTAGAAATGGTTAAACTCATTAGAGCATATATGTACCAACCATTTTCATGCACACTGTAACCAGACATCTATTATCTTCTATAAATACAAAAGAAAGTTATAAAACAGTTGTCAAAATAAACCTTGTTATTGGTATTCAATAAATTTGCTTAAATGATACATTATTGCCAAGATATACATTATCATGCCAAAAGTCCTAGTGTAGCAGTATGTAAATGTTGTGGTTTGTGGCACAATCATTCTTTGATATCATGAATATACCCAAACTTCTATCAGTTATGCTTTGACATCAAGTGAGTCAGTGTGAACACCAGCTAAGCTGCTTAAGGCAAGGCAACATGAATTATCAGAATTCAAATGAGGTATGAGAGAGGGTGCCAGACATATGGGACATTACGTTTCTGAAATTATAGGGACATCTTATCATAACCATAAGCATTGGGCTAGAATTGTCTGTGGTAATGAACAAGAATCATTGGCTCAAATCACATCTACATTAAACGCAGGAGTCCATTAGCTTCCATGGGACATGGGAGCACAAAACCCACCAGAGTGAGCCTGTTAACTCTACAACACTGGATAGTACATCACAAATTGGATGCTGGAGGACTGATAACATGTGTCATGGTCACAGTTCCAGTTGTTTTGGGTTGATGCCAGAGCTCCTAGGTGAAGACCCCATGTGACCATGGATCTCAGTTGTCAACAAGGCTGATGGTGGTTCCATAATGGTGTAGAGTTTGATCATATAGCATGTGTTTGGTCCACTAATCTGTCTAAACATGTTATTGCCCAGTGGCTGCTTTTCACCCATTCATGGTCGACAACAACAATGTGTTCTCCAGGAGGATAATACATTGTATCATCAAGCCTAAGTTTCCCATAATTGGAAGATTTCTGGTGTCCACCTTGCTCACCCATCATTAATTCAGCTGGTAGAAAGATATATGTGCACACAAATATCCAGGAGCTATGAACTGCTATCAAGATGGCATGGTCCAACATCTCTCAAGAGGTATTTCAACCACTTGTGGAATCAACTCCCATGTTGAGCTGCCATAATTTGCTGGGCTAGAGAGAGTGCTACCCAATATTAGGCACCTATCCCATTAGTGAACATACATACATATATATATATATATATATATATATATATATATATATATATATATACACAGAGAGAGAGAGAGATGAAAAGATAGAGAGTGCATTGGGTAAATTGTTGCCATTTTATATTATAAATTTTGTGCATTTGTTTTTGATTTTGTCAACTGCACAGTGTAGTAGGGTCAGCTAGGCACCATCAGTGAGAAAAAGTGCACCATGAAGCAACTTACTCCACCAAAAATTTGGAAACAGCATTCTATAATGCTTGGCATTCATGCCAGAAACTCTAATACAAACATTTCAGGGTGTTTGGGTGTCAATCTAAGGACAGTACAGATGATTCAGAAAGAGTTGGATGAGAATAATGGTGATTACAAAGGTGTTTGCAGTGATCACTAGTGATGGTGGGGATTATGCCTTCATTTATCTTCCCACAGTGCCTCAGACACAACACAGAGGCTTACATTAAGTGCCTTGAGGAGATAAGTACTGCTCTGGATCAAGAGAGTGGCTGTTGGAAGATCCTATGTCTGGCAACAAGACTCTGCACCATACCACACAAGCAAGAGAACCCAGTCATAGCTGTCAAACAAATTCTGTGATCACTCCTTACATCTGGCCACCTAATGCCCCAAACTGCAACCCCCTTGATTATTATGTGTGTGGTACAATTGAGCGAGAGACCAACAAAACTTCTTGTAACACCAAAGATGGACTGAAGGAAAGCATTATGGCAGCATTCACCATATTAAACAAGGAGAACATGTTGCAGTTTTTTGTGTATATATATATATATATATATATATATATATATACATATATAACTAGGATATTTATTCATACCAGAAGTACAAATTGTGGCACAAGGCCGAAAAGGGGAGGGGTAGAGGCTGGTCCAAACTAACTATCCTATACCTAGCTAATCAAATTTCACAACCCATTCATACATTACAATTTACCCATTCACCACAAAACCTCATCCGTCACCATTCAATCCTTCATTCACCATAATACCACATCCCCACAAGGGAGATCTACAAAACGTGCCCCACTCCATAAAAATTTGATGATGAATAAATACTATACATAAAATTCTAATAATTATAAAATGAGAGGGGAGGGAGATGAGCGCAATAATAACTAAAAATAAACACAAAATACAAACTAAACATAATTGATGTTAGTAGGGACCATCCAACCCTCAAAATAGAGAGGCCGCTGTATTCTGCCCAGGGGACAGAATCAAGAGGCACTCTTGCTAAGGGAGTGAGAAAAGGATAAAATATTAAACGAGAATGGGAAAATATAAAGTTGACCCAGTCGAGATAAAAGGAGGCCAAACAAACTGGGGAGGTTGGGAATCTCGACTTGAATCATAACCAAAGAGCAGCCGGGATACAGGCCAGGAACTACATTTACTCACATTAACTAGGTACGCTGAAGCTTGTCTAACCTAACCAAGGGGATGGTTCCACAGGAAGCCACCCCAATGTGCCATAGGTTGACCTAGAAGAGAAAATCAAGGCTAGCCTCGTTCACACGAACCAAGCTCACCTCTTTTACCCACCTTTCGCTAAAGACTGTCGAATGCAATTGTTTTCTATCAGATCTAATCTTCATCTTGAGCTGATGCTCAAAGAATCGGATTAGATCACCATTTGAGCCGTGGCCAGCAGTGTCAGAAACACCATCCGTTTCACCCCGGAATATGAGGGCGATACATTGTCACACGCGTATGCACGACCAATGGACACAAGCTGTTTGGGAGCAGGACGAGCCGTCAGCTCGCCGACATGGTCCCATAAGGGGCGGACCCGGGGGCAATGGTAGAAGGCGTGCAAAGCCGTTTCTTCTAAGCCAAGACCACACCGTTCACAGTCTGGTAAATCCGCCAAACCCCATATGAAAGCCTTGTCATTGAGAGGCAGCCGATTTTGAGCCAATCGCCAGCTAAGCAAAAACTCAGAGTTACTGAGGTAATCCGCCGCTGGCGCCCAAGACAAGTAGGAGCAATACTCCTCCTCCGACAAGCCGAGCATATTTCGTAGGGGATCCTTCGCGGGCCTCTCCACTAATTCACGATAGAAGACCTTCCTAGGCCGTGAAAGGTCACTGGACCGGGGAACGGCCCTCAAGGCCAACCGACACTCGCGAAGGAAAACCGATTGATCCCGGGGTTTATGACGGCGCTCAACCCACGAGATGTGGGGACAGATGGTAAGGCCAGGGAACGCATCCCTAACAATCCCCTCCAGAATCGGATCACCTCCAGTCAATGCGCGGCGTAGGAAAGCCAACCTAGAGGCACGGATGTGACTCATCAGGTGCGGCATTCCCAGCCCCCCATGACACGGACGTTTAGTGCAGACTGGTCTGTTGACCCTATTCACGTGTCCCCTCCATAAAATGGAGGATAGCGATCACTCGAGCACCTTCCTGCGGGTCTTACAGAGCAGAGAGGAAGTACGGACAATCGATAAAGAATCAGGGGGAAAATGTATGTAGCACACACCTCCTCTCTGCCCTTCACGGACAACCCCCGTCGATTCCAAGTCTGACCAGCAGAATCGACCTTTGCTCGTACTTCAGACCAATTCTTCTCCAGCTGGCGGTCGGGTCCAAACCACACTCCAAGAATGCGGACAGTACTGTCCGTCCAACCGAAATGGCCCGGAAGAGGGACCTCTTTCCAGGCACACAACCGCAAGCCGGACGACTTGTCGCAGTTTATCTTGGCCCCTGTCACCTTCTCGTACCGATCAAGCGCCTTCTGTACCGCCTCAATGTCGCTGAAGGACGACACGAAAGCAGCTGGCTCGAGAATGGCAATTCCACGTAGGGCCGGACTGCCGGTCTCGTCCTTCAGCCGGTGAAGGAGAGGCTCCAACGCCAAAGCATAAAGGAGAGGCGACAGCGGACAACCCAGACAAACCGACCTAGACAGCACAAAAGCGTTCCGACAACTTTCCGTTCACCTGTACCACAGCTCTGGGGGAGCGATACAGGAGGCTAATCCAGCGACAGAAGTTAGGTGCAATCCAGCGGCCTGCAGGACAGTAGCAAGGAAGCAATGGTCGACACTATCAAACACCTTGGACTGATCCAAATTGATCAGCACAGCTTCTTCATCGTCTTTTACACCCTCTATGATCGTGCGGATCAGATGCAGGTTGCTCTGAATTGTTCGGCCCCTCACAGAACAAGTCTGCTCAGGACCCAACAGAGACTCGGCAACTGACTGCAAACGCTCCTGCAGGATCTTGGCCAAAATCTTTAACTCCATGTTTAGCAGAGTTATGGGCCTGTAATCATCTAGATTCCCCCCACCACCTTTGCTCTTATTCAACAGAGTGATCACACCCCTGGTGATCCGGTTGGGGATGGACCCTGACCGAAACCAGTTGTTGAACACTGCAGTCAAAATTGGAACAAAGATGTGCGACAGCCTCAAGTACACTTCATAGGGCAAACCATCCAGACCGGGCAACTTGCCTCTGCCGACCTTCTTCAATGCCGCGTAGACTTCTCCCTCCGTAATCTCTCTGTTGCAGCTAGCCACTTCAGTCGGCGAAAGCTGAGGAAAGTCAGCCAAATAGCTGCAAAACTCTTCCTCACAGAGACCAGGCTCCTTGGTAAACCGGTTCTCGAAATGGCGCCGAAATGCCTCACACATGTCGTCAGTGGCCCGAAGAGTACGCCCCTCCGGGGATTTGACTTCCCGAATGTAACGATCGCCACCTCAACGGACCTCTTCCCTGCGCAGATCTGCGCCCAAATTCACGGCTTCAGAAGACATCTTGCTTATGTCTAATTACTTGGCCCGTGTAATGCTCGCTATTCGAACGATCCAGGGCCTCCCTAGCTAAGGCTATCTCTAGGGGATCCCCCCAGCCACCGTCTGGCAAAAACTAGCCTTAACCGTCTTCACCTTGTCAGCTCTATCTAGATCGAGCCGTTTGCTGAAATCAGTGGTGAAAGAACTAATCCTACACTTAAGTCGCTCCCATCACTTATTCCCGATAACCGCCCCCACTAGCTCCCACTGCACTAGTCTAGTTAGCTGTTCCTGAAAGTCCCGCCTGTCCAGTAAAGACAGATTGAACTTCCAGTACCCAGCTATTCTAGGCCTATGATCTAATGCCACCCGGGCACAAACGAGTTTGTGGTCCGAATAGTCTACCCAGTGGAAGGTAGGGCAATCTAGTAGATCTATGTCGGCTCTTCTAACTAACATTATGTCAAGGTAGCTAACTACCTTGTCAAAAGGCCAATTAAGAGCCCACGTCCACATTTTCCCCCCGGGATGATCGACCCGGTATCTATCGACGAGACCATAATCGTTGATCAGATCAACCAGGCTGCGATCGCCCCTTCTCCCACTAGCATCCCGCCCCCTGTCTAACTTGGGGTCCAGGATGGCATTACAGTCCCCCATTAAGACTAGCTGCGTCGAATCGACTAGGAATGGCCCCAACCGCAAAAAGAACGAAACCCGCTCCTCCCGGTCATTGGGCGCATAAACCGCAACGACTCGGAACGAACCACTTTTCACGGCAATATCGGCCACGATCAACCGGCCCTCGGCATCGGTATGCACAAGGTCCACCTTCGCATCGAGAGTACGTCTGACAAGCAAAGAAACTCCTCTGGCAGATCGGTCCCCATATGCTGAATAAACGACAAAGTCATCCTCCAGCACACACGCATCGGAACTGCAAAGTGGGTCTTCGATCCACACCAAAGGACAAGAGGTCCCGAAGCAGGCGGGCAGCCTTACTCCAATCCCTCAAGCCCCTTGCATTCAGCGTCGCTAACTTAATTCCATCTTCTAAGCCTGCGAAAAAAGAAAAGAATAAGCACAAAAACCTATTCACATACGGGACGGAAATCTGCGGGTGAAAGGACCCCGACGGATTGTTCCAGGCTTCCGGTCCCCAAATTTGTCGTCAACAACCATCTGGGACAATTCCCCTGACGTCCATTGGGAAAGTTAATTTGGCTGCCCTATATACAGAGGGGTGGAGTAATACGGGGACACTCCCTGCACAGAAATGAAAAAGTTTTTTTAGGTCTTGCGAGCCGGTTTCGAAAATCCTAATCCCCGGGAATACCTCCTTGCATTCCTGAAGATAATGCCATATTTTTAAATGCCCCCCAGTGTCCCTAATAAAGGTAATAATACCAGGGGCTTGAGGGAAATTCCTTGGGTCTTCTACGGACTTGCCATCCACGGCAGTCAATTTGAACAGTGGACCTAGCCGGGCCGTTTTATGCGCCGACAAGTCCTTTTACAGCTCTATCCTGTCCACCTTGCAGATAAAGTCGGGGCCAGGAAACATTTTTTCTTTTTCTTTTTTTTCCTTTCTTTATCTGGGGAGGGCGGGGTAGATGTGTGAGGTGGGGGAAAAGAGGGAGGTGGGGTGGATATAGAAACAAATGAGGAAATGGGCGGATCGGGAATCGAAGCACGGGAAGGGGAAGAAGGAAGACTCTTTGTTTTAAATACTGTTGGTTTCGGGGACCCAAGGACGGATCGGCACCTGGATCTATCCGTGTCCTCATCTTTCCTAGATATATGATATTGGCTTGGTTCAGTGTCTTCTTCCTCCTCCCTATTCCTCTTTAATGAAGAGACCCGAGGGGGGGCATTTGCTCCACCTGCATTCCACTGTCCGATTCCCGTTGTTTGCTCCTTTCTTGTGCTTTGTGTTCTTGCTGCTGCTGCTGTTTCGGGGCTTGTTTTTCTTTTTGCAGCCCCTTCTGCTTTTGTGGCAGTTTTCCAGGACTTTTCTGCACCTGCCCCTCCTTGGGTTGCTCCTGGGGATGCCGTTGTTTTTTTGGGGACGACACATCTTCTTTTGGAGGCGAGGATGCCCTTTCCTTCCTACGCCCTTTCACTGTCTTCCACTGCCTGTCAGGAGCCTTCTCATTTGCCACTTCCGGAACTGCCGTTTTAGCTGCTGGAGTTGTTACTGTTGTCGCAGGGGACGCTGGAGGCTGAGGGTTCTTAGCGGGATACACCTTTGCCATGTGTCCCAAAGTTCCGCATGACCAACAATATGGTCTGCGACCCTCTACGACCACCAACATGCGTCTTTTCCTACACGTCAGCACGTTCGGTACCTTCCTAAATGACTCTCTGTTCATCGTCATCTGTAAGACTATGTCCTCAGTTGCGATGGCCGACTTGCTCTTGATTGACTCCACCTCTTCTACTAATCCATATTTGGAGAAGAAGGCTCCCAACCTGTCTTCGTTGATATCCACGGGCACTCCGTGAACAGTTATCTTCGTTCGCCTAGTGCCCATGTACTCGGTTTGGAGCCTCAACGTTGGAGTAGTTAGAGTGCTCCCTGCAAGTCCTTTGGCTTCCTCCTCGCTCCCGAGAAGCATCTCCCACATTGCATGCGATTTTCTAGCCAATACTTTTGGAGCAATCCTCAACTTCTTCAAGGCCTCCTCAATTGTTTTCCTACTGACCCCAACCAGTTTCCGACTTTTTATGTCAAAGGTCAGCAAGGAGATTACTTTTACTTCAATTGCCTCCGGGATCGTAAGAAAGTCATTTCCCTGGATATACTTGTCCAATTTCGGCCTCAGCTCTTCATAGTAAGCTGCATCTGTTTTGGTCCAGTTTCCCGTCCAGGCCGTATTTCCACTCGGTGACTTATCTGGTGTAGACACCGTTGACTCATTTAACTTGTCATTTAAATTGTCCACCATGGTGGAATTTTCTTCCACCATGGCTTGAAATTCTAGCTGCGCCTTAAATGTTTTGTTTTTTTTTTTTCCACGAGAAACAAAAGAAAAAGTCAAAGGGAGAAAAAAAAAAAAGAAACCAAATACAGAATATGGAAACTAAAAGTTAATACGTAACAATTAAAATAAAACAAAAATAAAATAAAACTGAAATTAAAAAAAAGGAGCAAAACAAAGGATTAAAAAGGAAAGGAAACCAAATCAAAAACAAATATGTACAATGGAAAGAAAAACTTAAAAAAACTGAAAATTTCAACAAAATAAAGAGAACAACTTATCAGTTCCTTGGTAGTCTTTTGGCGAAAGTTATATAGCGCAATAAATACTCCAAACTACTAGAGAGGGGGGTATATATATATGTAACTAGTGAGCCAGTCAAAATGACTTAACTCACTTTATAGTCCACCAAGAGAAGGTTAACCAATCAGAAGACGTGGAATATTCAATCCGTCGTGTATAAAGGCGGCCATTTTGTTCACTCCACCCGAATGTCCATTCCAGCTTGTTAGGCGAAGAGAAACAGAAGGACGAACTATGCTCTGCTACCTTTTACCAAAATATCCACTGCTAACCTGAACAACGCTTTCCTACTTTCTTCGAAATATTCACTGCTAACCTCTGGATTCTATATTCGAAGACGACCGTCATCATGACAACATTGGTTATGAGCCCAAATCACGACTATATTTTGACGGGAATGAATCAAGATATGAATTGTGGGAGACGAAGTTCTTGGGCTACCTCAGAATACAAAAACCCATGATCACTCTGACCCGGAGTGATAGTGACTATTTTAATAGTTCCCAGCTATGGGTAAAATAACAATTCTTTCCACTATTTTGTTGTGATCACAACCCAAACTTATAATATTATTTGTTAATGTTTATTAACCTGAATACTTAACTGTGGACAAAGTGATATGACTAATTTTTGTGGATATTAATTTTCTTTTAATAAATAAAAAATAAAAAAAATAAAAATAAAATGTATTTTATTAATGCTAAAAAAAGAAAAAATTTAAAGTATTTGTTACATATTAATATTGACTTTACTAATATTTTGAAGCAAGATTCCATAATATATACCCAAAATAAGGGGGGTGTTGCAGTTTTTTGTGTATATATATATATATAACTAGTGAGCCAGTCAAAATGACTTAACTCACTTTATAGTCTGCCAATAGACGGTTAACCAATCAGAAGATGTAGAATATTCAATCCTTCATGTATAAAGGCGGCCATTTTGTTTACTCTACTCGAATGTCCAGTCCAGCTTGTCAGGTGAAGAGAAACAGAAGGACGAACTATGCTCTGCTACCTTTTACCAAAATATCCACTGCTAACCTGAACAATGCTTTCCTACTGTCTTCAAAATATTCACTGCTAACCTCTGGATTCTATACTTGAAGACAACCGTCATCATGAACAACAGACCGTTCAGAAGAGTTGCAGGACATTCTGAAGTTGTCTGGAGGCTGTGAAGCCAATGGTGATTTTTATTGAATAAAATTACTTGTTAGTATTTCAAGATATGTTTGTGAAATTTTGGTAAATGATATGTCAATGTTCATCCATCACTTTCTCTCTCTCTCTCCCCCTCTCTCTCAATATATATATATATATATATATATATATATATATATATATATATATATATTGAAGGTCTCCATTAACTTTTTTTTCTGGTGATTGGACCCCAGTTTTTCAAGGATTAAATCATCATAACTCCCTAAAAAAACAAAGGTGTTAAGTTATACTGCTCTGATTATAGGGATATCACTGTACATTCCCATTAAGGAAAAATCCTCATTAAATTAATACTAAATAGACTTGTCATTCAAATCACTGAATATAATCTTCCTGAGAGCTAATGCAATTTTGCAGCAAACCAATGTGCATCTGGCATGGTCTTTGTTTTAGGACTGATCTGAAAGAAATATTAAGACAAAGGGTTTTACATGATTTTTGCTGACATGACATTTGATATGATAAGCAGGTCTAGCTTTGGAATAACTGAGTTGTTCACCAAAATTTATTACTATGATTATTCCCCTCTCAAATGTACACATAGCCTGGGCAAGTTAAATGCAGCTTCAATTTTTCCAAATCCTTCTTAACTGCAAAGTGTCAAGCAAGGCTCTGTGCTGACTCCAACACTGGTTTCAATATTCTTTAGCATAATTTTGAAACAGGTTATAGAAAATTTGGATGACAGAACCAGATTTCACACACTAAACCTGTTCAATCTGTTCAACCTAAACTATCTTCAAGTCTGCATGAGGACTTTAGTACAGCTAGTCAAATAATTCTAGTTTATAGATAATGTGGTTGGTTGCTTATACAGAATTGGCCATCCAGCAGTTAATGATCTGCTTTGCAAAGGTCATTAAACTCTTCTGCATTTAAAAAGATGGTCATTTTCAGCAATCTACACCAAAACAAACCAACCTTCTATATCCATACGTCCAACAAAGCTAGAACTTTACCACCTCTGTAAGCAGCATCATATCCTTTGACACCAGACTAGACAGAGAAATAAGCAACAGGCAGATCAAGATTAATCAAACCTTTCATAGACTACACAAAAATGTCTGTGACAACAGAAACCTTACAAAATGCATAAAAACCAAAGTTTACAAAGCTGTCATGCTGCTCACCCTTCTATATGGTGAATAATCCTGGGTTGTATACTTGAGCTTCCAGCATCTTCTTGAGCACTCCCATTAGTGTTGACCCTTCAATACTCAGAAAGTACATTATCTCAGTATCTGGTTGGAGATATGTTATTTTTACACATTTCATTTTTGTATCAGCCCTGAAGTTTCTCATGTTTATTATGCAAGAAACTAAACTTATAATAAATACTGAAAACTTAACATACACACACACACACATATATATATATAATTTTTGTATATACAATGTAGAAATACATAAGTAAGCATTTTAGTTTTGCAATTAAATTTGCAAGTAAATCTATGAAATGGCCACAAATACAGATAAATTTTGCATAGCCTGATCATAAAATGTCACTTGCAAATAGAGACTCATGCACTTGTTGAATCACACTTCCTTTGTGAATGTAAAATTTGCTTTCCTTTGATATCAGTTGTCCTCTTCTTTTGGCCTATCCAATTACCAATGTGTGTAAACTTATCTTCTGCAAAAACAGTAATACTTTTTCTCTCTTCACTTAATTCCTACTCAAAAACTCTCTCTCAACTTAGTTTCCTTTTTCTACATCAGTCTAGCTATTTTTCATTCATTTTTTGCTCAAACACACTCCCTCACTTTATCACTCCCTAAATTCTCAAATCCCCACACCTTCTTCAACACTCTACCAATATTTGACACTTTTCCACACTATCTTTTTACTTCATCATTCACTCATAGTCATTTTCCTGTCTTTCACACTGTCTTTTACCTTCAATTTTGCTTATCATTTCATCTCTTCTTTCGTTCTCTCTCTTTCTCTCCTTCCTTATCTCTTTCACTCTCTCTCTCCTTCATATTTACAGAAGTTCTGACAATGTTTAAGCTGTATTTCATATGAAGTCTCAGAACACAAGAAACTTGAGAATTAATCACCTGTTGAATCAAATGAGGGTAAAAGAAATGAAGATTTTTCTATGAATTCTCTATATATAGTTTCAGTGGAAACTCAGAATTTAAACACGGAATGAAGATTCTGAAAATATATCTATATGTTGCTTAATTTAGGTTTTCATATTTTCTTATTCTATTGTATGCAATTATATAATCACAGAGCTGATTGCCATCCATCAAATAAAGGCCAATAATTGCTGCACCCATAGAAAGTCAATTTTTTGTATTTTTACCAAGACAAGTGACTATTAAAATTTGTTTATTAGTACAGGGTATTAATACAGGTATACAACAAGTCAACATCCTTCACCAGATTTTTCCAGCATTTCTTTCATTCACAACAAAGCTCATCTTCTGTGTTAACTTTCCTATTACGGGCATGCTTGTCCATTATCGCCTAAAGGTTTTCAATTGAGTTAAGATCAGGACTCTGGCTAGGCCACTGGAAGAATTGCAATTTATCCTCGTTGTGCTTCCTCACTAGATAACTTTTATTAAGGCAGTATGCTTAGGATGATTATCATATTGGAATGTGAAGCACTGACCTTGGGAAAAACTTTCTTTTAGCAGAAAGCCACATTTGATTAACAAGAATGTTGTCGTATTGATGCTGGTCCATGATTGCCTTGATTTTGTACAAATTATCAACTTCTGCTGCTGAGAATGCACCCCAAACATTGATTTTTTTTATTGTGTTTAACAGTGCCCTTGGTAGTCACTGGAGTATTCATTTCACTGGGCATACTCTAAACATATGCATTTGTCCTTCATATCTAAGAGTAAAGGGGATCTCATCACTCCACATAACATCAGATTTAGTCCAGTGTTAATAAGCTTTGCACCAAGACAACCATGCTCACCAATTTTTCCAGATACAAAAAGTATCTTTTTTTATGTATTTAGAAACAATGCCTTTTGTTTTAAGCCTGCATCTGACTGTTCTTGAAGAATCTGCCAAACTAGCTTCTTTGGAAACATCTTGTGCTGTTGCATTGACAAACCAAGTTTCTATCTCCCCTGCCAGAATTTTTTAGCAGTCAGCCAGATCTACTATGTCTATTATATGTACCATGTTGAGTTCTCTTTTTGATTAACACATGACTCATTTTGATTAATCTTATTAGCTATCGCTCTATTCAACAGTGCCAGATCATGAAAAGCAGTGACTTGGCTTTTCTCAAAGTCAGAACAATGTTTAGGCATGTTAATAAATATAAATATAATAAGCTTTATATTTTGTCCATCATAATTTCTATGGGTGCATCCATTTTTTTTGCCTCATACTGTATATATATATATATATATATATATATATATATATATACACACAAATATACATTTTGTTCCTCATTATTTCATACAATCCTGAGTTTCATTCATGTAGCAATTGGAAGGCATAGATTGAAAACTTGCTGTGCACTATTATATATATATATATATATATATATATATATATATATAGAGAGAGAGAGAGAGAGAGCAAGATAGATAGGCTGCGATGGATAAATTGTCATCTAAATTATGTAAAAATGAAAATAACACTGACATCTCATTTCAACAGATAGATACCCTTGTGCAAATTAATTGAAACAAAATGAATAATTCAATTATTATTTTACTCTTTTTGTATTTTTCCAATGAAACATGACCAAGTGCACATGTTAGTACTTCATATGTCCATTCCACAAAGTCATCCCTTGCAGATTGACCACAGATTCTTGATTGGATTTAAATCAATAGAGTTTCTGGCCCAATCTATAGTACTTTGATTTGCTCACTGGTAAGGCTTGCCAGTATGTTCTTGCAATGTTACAATTTTTTTATGCTTCCTTGAGTAATGTCCATAGCAGACAATAGCTGTAGAACAACTAATCGACAGTCAAGATAATAGTGTTTGGGCATGATGCAAAACTGTCTTGGCATAATGCAATCACAGATGATGTGATATTTTTCAAGGCTAAACAAATTTCCTCATGCACCCCAAAAATAGATTCGTATTTACTGCTAACCACTGCAAATGATCTAATCTGAGGAAAAAATAGAAATTGATTACACCCTGTCTGACAGCCATGACTGGTTTCTCCTGTTTGTTTGCCATGGTGCAGAGTCCTATTACCAGACATAGTAACTTCCAGCAGCCACTCTCTTGATCCAGAGCAGCACTATCTACTCAAGGCACTTGATGTAGGCCTCCATGTTGTGTCTGAGGCCCTCACTAACAAATTCAGGATTTTTTTTCTTATCAGAGTGAGTTTTTTCTGACCTTACATATCTTTGTAATCACCATTAGATCCACTCAACTCTTTCCAAATCCTCTGCACTATCGTCAGATTGACACCCAAACACTCTGAAATGTTTATATTGTAGCATGAATGCCAAGAATGCTATTTTCAAATTTCTGGCAAAGAGAAATGCTTCATGATGCTCTTTTTCTGACAGACAGTAGGGTCAGTTGAGTACATAACGCATATAGCAACAAAGATGAGGTCAACAATCTTAACATTGTAAATAATGTAAATAATTACAATACCTCATATGAGAAATATAAACAGACATCATAATGTTTTTTACTTTATTATATTCTTTGACTATGTTATATGACATCTCTTGGTACTAAAAGTGATTGTGCAATGTGTACATTATTATAATGCAACATGATTATTGTTGAAAATGTAACCAACGGTTCTAAAGACCTTTGCAAAGAGATTGAAAAATTGATGATCTAAGCAACAACTAAGTTTATGGCTGAAGTCTGTAAAGAAATGAAGAATATTTGAGATCTTTATCCTCACTGATGATCACCAGATATTCCTGTCATGAAAATAAGCTGTTGTTACTGCTGCTTTTTGATGTCTTTTGATGCAAAGAAAAACATTAGTTTTGAAAATCTTTATTCTTTATGGTTGTCAGATATTTTCATAAGTTTCTCAATTAGTAGAGATTTTGCAAATGCCTTAGTGAAGTCTCTATTTTAAATTGAATTTAAGTCTGCATAATTAAAGTGTTACATAATTAAGTGAAAGAGAAATCGGTGAGGGTGCTATCAACTTGGAAAGAAGGAATGAACCAAATGTATAACAAGAAATGTTTAATAAAGATGAAAATAAAAGATGGAGAAAAGAAATTAGAATAAAAAAAACTTGAAGGTGAATAAAGTGGTGGAAGAAGATTTGAATTTTCAAATCATGAAATCAAACAAAAAATGGAAAAACTTATTAAATTACACACATGTAAGTTGATCTAATGGTGAAACAGGGGAATGAAATGAAGAATTTGTTAGTGAAATGCAAAATTATAGAATATAAAGATCAAGATGATGTCCATAATGATTAATGCACTGGATATATTTCCAAAGACCTTTGCAAAGGGATTGGAAAATTGATGATTTAAGCAAGAACTAAGTTTATGGCTGAAGTCTTTAAAGAAATGAAGAGTATTTGAGATCTTCATCCTCACTGACGATCACCAGATATTTCTGTCATGAAAATAAGCTGTTGTTACTGCTGCTGCTTATTATTATTATTATTATTATTATTATTATTATTATTATTATTTTACTGCAAAACAGATAAAAGAAATAATCTTTTCTAAGGATAACACGTTTTAAGTACTCCAATTAGCATCAATTACTAAAAGATTCATCTTCAATTAATTCTTAACATTTCCTCTTTTCTTTCCAGGTTTTAGTTATTCTGTCCTCTTAATGATTTACACATGATATATTTTCATTTATTTATTAATTTGTGTTTTTTTTCAAAGATGGATGCTGTACATCAACATGGAGCACTCCCAGATTTCATATTTGTAATAAATTGCTGCCCTCTTTCCCTACAGCAAATTAAACCAATTTGCTTCAACTATATTTCTTTATTTTACCATAGTTAGAAAAGTTTTCTAATCTTCTACATGCTTTTCTCTTACATTTTTCACAATCCCTATGGATAATAACATTATCTATGCAACCCATTTTTATATTCAGCCATTTTTCGATAATGAATATTGCTAGATATCTACTTCATGAAAAAGAGCAGAGATGTTTTGTTAAGGTTACTATATTCATGGTCCTACTTACATATGGCTGACATCTTTATCTTTTAAATACAATGCACCACCATACTGACACAGCACCTACTTGCTTAAGGAGACCAAAAGAACAATATGTCTTTTCTTTTTTGTAGATGAAGAAAACTGATCAGTTTTCATTGATGTATAGCTGCAACTTAGAAAAACGACCTTGACCTTCACACCCCCTGATCTCACAGCAGCATGCGAGAAACTGGACAACTGGCCAATATGATTGAGTCCAAAACCGTACCCCGTGAGCATCAGATTAGGCATTGCTTCCCAAACATCGAACAACATGGGGAGTAATTTTATATCTACGGTTTTCGCCTACATGGTTGATCTGCTCTGGAAGTCATATCACTACTCTGACTTGGCCCTATTTAGGGACTCTGCCTTTGTCAAGTGCTACATATCGGCGTGATCCTGTCTCCACAGATGATCCGCCCTGGAAGTTGTATCACTACTCGGCCCTGTTTAGGGACTTCGCCTTCGTCAAGTGCTATGCTTCAGCATGATAGTCATATCATTACACTGACTTGGCCCTGTTTAGGGATTCGTCCTAACCGTCCCAATGAATCTTAGCTCGTCATCAATCAACCAGCTGCCGTTGCTGACAATTCTCCCATCCAGCAGTCAACCAGCTACTGCTGCCGATTAACTATACACTCATTTCACCAATACAACTGAATCAACTTCCCCTGAAGGAAACCAGTCATTCCGGACCCGACACTGATTCAAACATATTTCTCCATTAGTAAACTCTTGTACATTTTGTATAAATAAAATCAACGCTTATTGTTTTTTAAACCTCTGTCTTTGTCCCCTCATTTGTCTTGGCTGTTCACTCTTTTCTTCTAAAAGCTTGTGGTGGTGACATCCTTATTAGCTTCGCAACAGTATAGAGATCTATTTAAAATATTTAACACTTTGAAGAAATTATATCAAGCCGTTAAGTTGGAATGCTTGGTATTATTCATTAGATACTAAAATCAATGAGCAAGATAACATTTTTATTTTAAAAAATTTATATGCACAAAAAATAGATTCTGATATAAAAATAACTGGTTGCCTGTTTGTTATTATTTAAACTTTTTCTACAATATGATAAGTTCTAAACTAAAAGTTAAAAGGATTATATTTACTTTCCTGAAAGAAAATGATTGAAATAGTTTTAAAGATCTCATAATTAGGTGCTTCCATATTCTTGTGATTAAAATAGTGATTGACACTCAATGGGATAATTAGGAGTATGAATGTGCACTCCAGATTCCCTGGTAATTGTACTTGTGAGTCATATGGAAAGAGGTAAATTTAGAGAGAAAATAATGTGTCAGACTAAAATTTTTTTACACATTTTATAATTTAATTTCAATAACAGGTTTATTGCTTAAAATTATAAATTGTTTAAAAAGCTTAAGAATTTTATAAACACTTTTAGTATTTCAATGTTTATAGTCCTATTTATTGGATAAGAGAAAAATATATTTTTTCAACCAGATCTAAAGTAATGGTTGCCTCAGAAGATGTAAATAAATGAGAAGAAAGTTTCAGAGAACAAAGTGAATAGTGAAGGGAAATCAGAAAATGAAAGAAAAATAAGAAAAAACTGAAAAGACATATTGAAAGTAAAAGGTGCAGAACAAAGAGAGGAAGAAGGTAAAGCAAAAAGATGAAACTCATAAATAAAGAAAGGAAAGAGAAAGGTTTTACTGAGAAAACTTTGCTGTTTACAAATCTAATCTTGTGCTAAGACAGCCAAAACAAACAGAATAATCAATATTAGTGGAGAATTCAGAAAGGACCCACCCACATAATTCATGGCTTCCAACTCAGAAATGAATTTAGGCAAAACTGATTTTCTTGCAATTAAAGAAAATCTCTTTTTCTTACTTAACAAAAAAAAATAGATTCTGATATAAAAAATCCTTTCACTAAACATTCTTTCTATTAATGATAGCATTTTTAAAGTCTGTTTTCACGACACTCTGATGTTAAATAAGTTTGTATATATTTACACAGATATGGCAAGCAAATAAGACAACTTGGAAATTGTTTACTTTGACATGTTTTTGTTTTACCAATCAGCTGATATTATCAGAGAAATAATTTTATTTTGCAAGCACAAAATCTACATTAGTGAAACAAAACATTATTCATGTTAAACATCTGAACACTTGATTTTTAATTTAACTGTGTCATTATATCTATATAAAATGGAGTTTATTTGAATGTGCATATTAAAGTATATAAATTGTTCTATGTATTTAAAAGCATTTGAAATGGTTTGTATATGTAAGTAATTATAAAATTTTGACAAAATAAATTTTAAAACAAAAGAAATTTCTGTTTTCATTTATTTATGAATTTTTACCACTGACCTTTGCTAAACTCTAACAGAGTAAGTGCTTTAAACATGAGAAGCACTTAAACAAAGAATTTATGAACGTAACTCAAGTAAAACCAGAATTATTTTCCAAAGTCTTTGATAAGGCAGCTTGAGCATGATTGGCAATGGTCTGAATGACAAAACCAGCACCAGTCGTTACCATTGTCTATCAATCTTAGAATACTTCACAAACATTGGAAGCATAACAAAAATCTGTGCTTGCTTTTTTTTTCCTCCTTTCTACTCTTTTTACACAGTAAGAAACATCTGTTTTCATGCTTACCATATATTATACAATTGACAGCACTTAAAGCTTTCACTTAACTTTGAGTCTTTTTACACAACTGCTCATATGCCAGTTGTTGATGCTTTTTTTTTTTTTTACATCAGATTAAAATTTAATGAATCCTGAAATCTACTTTATTCTTTACTTATCAGGATTATAAACAAATTTCTCCTAAAATATTTCAGTAATATTATACACAACATTTCTTGAAACATAAATTGTGTAATTCAGTTTAGATTTAACACTGACATAAATTAATACTTGAGATACAACAGGTGTTTCTGCTTTTAATTCTCAAAAAGTAATATTTTATAAACATACTCATGGGAGTATCACATATGCCTATGTCAGCAGGAATTTTTTCACTTTTTCCAAGAAGAATCTCCTTCCTACTATTCTAATATAAATGGAGAGAAGTTTTGGTAGTATAAATTCAAAGCACACACACACAGATATATATATATATAATATTTTTATCTAAATACATGAGGACTTCATTTTTTTTTCAACCTTCTTACCTTCGATATTAAGCTTTCTAGTGAAAATGAGAATACATATGAGGAAGTGCTGAAAATTTTTTGTTCCTACCCTCTTCTCCAAAACGTAAAGCTAATTTTTCCATCACTATTCTTTGCTATATATAATACATTGAGCACTACTGAATTAATAAGAATTCTATTTAAAAGTTGATGTTTAAAATTTTAATTTTTAATGTTACACTTTTCTTTCTTACCACTGATTAAAACAATTAACAGAATCCTAATTGTTACTTATAGGAAAATATAGGATTGTACAAAATAAGCATATTGTTGCATCGGTCATTTATTGGATATAGGCCTTGCTAAGATCATGGGAATGAATGAGCCATTACTCTGCCATATTAGGCCAATACAAATTGGTAGGAGTTGATATGACCTGCTTGAGTGATCATGTCTCTTTTCGATTCATGAAGACCCAAGAGTATTTGTGCATAAGTGAATGGAACAAACCCGACTTGAATTTGAACCCAACTCTGCAGTTTCTCATTCTGAGCCGTCATCCATTACACAACTCACACATCCACACATCCAAGCTTACAGCACCTAGTATTCCCAAGTGGTCACCCATACAGGCACTAACCAGGGTCAACATGCTTAACTTCGGTGATTGATGAGATCCAGTGTTTCAAGCAAGCCTGTTATTGAGAAAAATGAATGAGACTTCATAATACTACTGTATTATGAAGTCTCATTCTATTTTTCTCAATAAAAATAAATACTAATGTTTTTTGTTTTGTTTTTAAAACAACATAGCTAACAAATATTTTACCAATGAATAAAAAATTAGAAAAAATGACAGATTGCTCTTCAAAATATCAATGATTTATAAAATCTAGGTTAGAAATTAAATTATAACTACTGATAAAAAAAAAATCTTGATATATATGTTCAAATAAGAGAAAGAACCAATAGAGTAAAAATCTACAGTTCATAGCATTTACTTTTTAAAAAAGTGCTCAATACAAAGTAGAGCAAAATATTATTATAATATTTTTCTTATAAGAGATTTTACATCACTACACAAAAACTTTCATGTTTCAATACTATGATTGTACTTCCTCAGGTGATGGTAGGTAACTGGTGATAAAAACGATTTATTAGGGAAATTTTAAACAAATCATTACCTCTTTTCAAAAGTTAAATGTGGTACATAAGTTCAAAATTAAAAATATATGTCCCCATTCATAACAAAGAACAATGGATTAAAAATAATTCGGTTGACCAATTTGATATTCCCATGGGATCATTAGACTCTGATGAGTCTTCCAACCATGTTGGTTTATTAATTCTATATACTTTTAGTGCCCACCAAGATATCAGCATTGACAACATAGCCTTATATAGAGATGACTGCCTTATGGTGATGAAATTAAAAAAAAAAAAAATTAAAACTGAAAAAATCAGGAAGTTAATATATAGGTAATTTAAAAGTCTAAATCTTAAAGTTAAGATGAACACAAATTTTAAAAAAGTAGATTTCCTTGATGTTATACTAGACCTAGTTAATAATACATACCAACCCTACATGAAAACAAATGCAAATACAATATATATCTACCCAAATTCTAATCACCCTCCATCCACAATCAAACACGTACCCTCCTCCATAGAATATAGAATTAGTAAAAACTATTCCAGTGAAGATGTATTTTACAAACATAGTAAATTTTACAACACTGCCTTAAAAAATATTGACTATAAGTGCCCTGACATTAAATATATTAAACATAATAGCGTTAGTAGAAAAAAATAGAAACAGAAAAATCATTTGGTACACACCTCCATTTAACCAAATGGTTAGTACTAAGTTAGGGTAGAAGTTTCTCATTTAAATTGAGAAACACTTCCCCAGAAATAATCCTCTTAATAAGATTTTTAATATTAATACATACACTTAAATTAAGCTATAGCTGTACAGATAATCTTGAAAATATTATTAAAAAAATAATAATAATAAAATTTTAAATCAATACTTAAACCTAAGTAATAATTGCCATTCTAAAGCAGCAAATGCTAATGATACCAACATGTGTAATTGCAGAAATCCTAATGAGTGTTCATTACAAAATAGGTATCAAACTGAATCCTTTTTTTAGCAAATTACTATTTCATCTAGAGAAAATCCAACAATTAAAAAATTTATATCAGCAGTACCAAGAATTCCTTTAAAACTAGGTGGTATCAACATATATTGTCTTTTAATAACAATGCATAGATCTGACTTTTAATTGGTTAATCAAGACATACCCACAAGTATATTTTTAATTCTGACCTTATGCCCCCACTCTTTAACTTTTAGAAAAGAGGTAACAATTTGTTTTTAAATTTCCTAAATAAATCATTTTTATCTACTATCACCTGTGGAAGTACAATCATAGTATTGAAACATGAAAGGTTTTGTGTTGTGATGGAAAATATTTTTATTATAATCTCTTATAATATATATATCCCAATTATATATAATTGGGGCATACCATATAATTTTGTCAAATTCATCAAACAATTTATTCAGCACAGGAGAAACTCACCAAAATATATTCTATTCATGATATTTAACAATTTACCAGAACATGTTTAAACAAAGAATTGTGGCCTAATATACTATGTTTAAAATACAATACACACACACACGTGTGTGTGTGTGTGTGTATGTGTGTCTGATTGTATATGTATAAATATATGATTTTGTCCATCATTATTTAATTTTTGGAGAATCAGTATTCTTGTATTTTAAAACTGGGCATATTCAAGCACTGACAATTTCTCTGTCATGAAAGGATATTGAATTCCTCCATGCAAAACACTTGCACCCACTGACATTCATTGATATTTGCTGAGTATTTATGGAGACCAAACAGGTTTCCATAAATGCCTAGGTGGTCATAAATGCATTTCAATAGTGGCAAACACCATTCTCTTCAGCCCTGATCAACTGAACCTATGAGATGATGAGCAGTTCAAAAATGGTATTGACTGTGTGAAAAAATAGTTATTTTGTAGCTGAAAACTTGTCTAATTCAATGGTCTTAATATGTTCCCTGTATCTGTTTTAGGCATTAAAAGTGAGGCATTATTTTTAAAATGTCTCTTGTATATGCACAAGTTTAAAGAAAACATGGTCTCAAATAATAAAGATGACAAGTAAAAAAAGGCCAACATATTTTTTATTGGATTCTGCAAATTTTTGATTAATACTAAGAAATTTTTTTATAGTTATTAACTTTTTATTGCATTAGAATTTTCAAAATTGAACCAAAGACAAAAAGGAAAAAGTCTGTAAACTCCTTTAAAATGTTTAAAAATTTAAAAAAAATACCAAATAACCTTAATATTGAAATCAGCTTGGCCAAGACAAATGTATAAAGTAGCATAGAAAATGTGCTCAAAACTGTGCTTTTTAAATTATCTTAATGTATAAACTTTTATGTTGACAGATATATTTTCAATGATTTTTATGAGAAACTTCAACACTTTTACAGTTTTATTTTTAGTGTATGAACTAATATACATACATATATACACATGTATATGCATACACACGTACACACACACAAGTACAAATCTATCTATATCCCACTTTTCTGAATCTATGTGCCAATTTCTGTTATTCTTGTAATGAGTTTGGCAAATGTGAGTATAAAATGGAAGATAATTATAAAAGAAATGAAGTACACATAAAGCATAGAAAAAAGTAAATAGCTTAGTCTAGATAAAAGTTTGGGAAACAAAAACAGCTTGTTGCCTGTATTTAATAAAAAATATATTTTTAAGGTAGAGTTCAACTAAAGAAAAAAATTGCCAGATATTTATTTATCTCTTTTTCAGTAAATGTTTTTATTATTAATAGGCACTTTTAGAAGTTTATTAAACACCTTTTTTGTAATATTTTATGCCATTCTGTAGTTTCATGCAAAAACAGGTTTCAACTTTTCTAGTAGACTATTTTTGTTCAAAGCAAAATCCTCTTCTGAACATAATTGTTTTATTAATTCACTGAAAAAGAAAAAATAACTCTATTCTAAAATCACTATTTATTTGAACTTATAAATACTTTTCTCAAATTTTGGGTAATTAATACAGGAAATGCTTAAAAAGTTTATTTTGTTCAATTATTTCTAATTTTTGGAACATTTTAAAGAAAACTTTTTATTAAATTCTTAGCCAATATGGTATGAAAATTTTTTCATGAATATCCTATCATTCTCCCTTGAAGTTAGTAAAAACTGAATGATTTCCCTTTATGAAAATGTGTGGAATTCATTTATCTCTTTTTAAAACATTATTTGAAGCATAGCATGCAGAATCAAAAGAAAAAGACTTTTTATTTATAATTTCTTGTCTAAGAACAAACGATATCTGTTTAATTATGCTATGGAATATTTACATACATTAATGAGGAAAAAAGTATTTCATGCAATTTATATTTATTTTTTTTAAATAATCTCCTTCCTTGTCAATAAACTTCAATCAGTGGTGAATATTAACAGATTGAACATTATATAATGATAATTTGAGATTAAAAATTCAGCTAGTAACTACATATCTTGATACAGATTTATTGATTCCCCTTTCTAGAGATTAGGTTCTATTATTTATATCAATGATTTATTTGTTATTCATTATAGGAAACTATCAAATGACCAAGTAAAAGTTTTGTAGTTTGTATTTGTTGTTGTATGTTAGCATTGACATTATTTATTTTTTGAAAAATAAAATCTGGTATGAAATTTTATGGATGGAATGGATTAGTAAAAGTTGCAACTGTATGCTTTTATGTCAACTCAAAGCTTCCATAGGTTCAGTTGGCTGGTTGGTTGGTTGGTTGATATTTTCTATGGCTTATCAACACTTTTTCAGGTTATTTAAAGCCAGAAAATACTTTTAGATTGTAAGAATTTTTCTTTGAGGTAAGAATGGTTTAGTGATACATATTTTCCTAATTAACCCATAAGCTCAAATATAAGCAATACATCTAAAGTACATCTTTGAATAATATAGTTAAATCATTCCAATTTCAATTTCCAACCATATAGAAATATGGTTGGAATTTGGATTTGAAATGATTTAACTAAATTATGTTTACCTTTTTCATAAAGAAATTAGTTACCAGCTAAAATAGGTCACATGGGATAGTTTTAGTAATCAATTGTATTTTAATACAGGCTATATAATGTTAATATTTTAATATAAGAGAATTTAATTGTAACTTGATTATTGGAAAAACATTTTCCTTAAAAATGACAATAGTTACTAGATGGTGTACAATACTTTATTTTTATGTCTCACAATAAAAATTTGAATCAAAATTATTAAAGCTTTTTCAGATTGAAATCTCTAATTTAGTGAACTTCCATAGCAAACAACATTGAAGCTACATGTTCCCTCTTGTTATCTCTTGGGTGATGGGAATCAAAATACAAAGAAAAGAATGAGGTGAGAGAGAGAGATTAAGAGATTAAACAGATAAGCATACTTGCCATTTTAAGGGATTAAAGGTCATTCAACCTAGATATGATATCTGTGGAGAAGTATTTTCATTCAATCCTCAACCTCTTTTTCACTCACACTAACACACACAGCTGGCAGGCAAACATTTAAAAACTGAGATTAGTGTTCAGGAAAGGTGAAAATTGAAGAAATAATATGCAAAGGTAATGATAAAATAAATATGCAAAATTATATGCAAAGAATATTATTTTATGCCATGTCTCTACAGAATGTAGGCAATGATAGCTTTCCACAGATTCCTTTTTTCATTATCTGGGAATTTCCCTGACTTCCTGGGAAAGATAGTGAAATAGCTGTTTGTTGCTTCTCTTTCTGATTTTGAATTCAGACTTTTTCTTCTTCTAGACTGGCTGCTACCTAAGGCTAGAGTGATCCCATTTCACCCTACTTTTTAATCCATAGCTGGGAAGAGATAACATAGTAATTACTTTCCAAGGACATTAGTATGAAAGTGAACACAAAAGACTGGGCTAGAATTTAAACTTTAACAAATATTACTATCTCAAAAAATGGATAAAAAGAAAACTGGAGAAAAAAACATGAATTTGGAATCTTTCTTCCATAGGTCTTAATGCTTCTGCATCATTGAAATTTCAATACATTATCATTCAGATATTTTAAGACAGGTTAAAATAACTTGGAAGTAGAACTGTGAAGATAGGAAGACTAAATTTATTATGTAGTACCTGAAATAAGAGATGAGACTCAAAAGTACACTAATAGATTTGATCAATCTGGTGAGCTGTCAAGTTAACATATGTTTACTTTCTTTTACCAGAAATGTTACCTGAATCTCTCAAAATCACTTGACCAGGAATTATAGAACTTCATTTTCTATCAACTTTGCCTTCTTTAACAAAACTATTTCATGCTTTTCATGTTACTCATATTTTTGTGTTCGTTTTCATAGAACAGAAGAGAATTGATGTATATTGAGAATAGAATGAGAAAGTGGAAGTTGAAAACAATAAGTGATGCCAAGATAAAGAATGAAATCAGAATAGAAGCAAGGAAAAAACGTTGGAATTAGAAACTAAAACAAAAGATTCAGACAGCAATGTTAAAACATCTATATAATAAATGCAAGTGCCAATGTGTCATTGTGTCACACTCTCTCAACTTTACTCCTAGATGCCATAGTCCAACATATCATACCATTTTGGGATCAGGCCAACTCCATAAGCAGACAGAAAAACATTCTGGGCCAGATCCAGACGTGCAATCCTGAAATTTGGGATTCTCAATTTGTCCTTACTGCAATTGTTTTTGGTGATGTTTTTGTACGATAACAATTGGAAATAAATTTGAGAATAATCAAAATTAATTGTGAAATCCAGTGAAAGTCACCCATGAAATAAAAATAATTGTTTGTACAGAAAGTAAGGACGTACATACATTAAACTGCTTTTAAGGTGTGGCAGAAGAGTTATTGTTGAACTTTTAAAAGGTAAGCAATCAATTTAAAATCAATTTAAAATTTTTCTGTAGTTTATTGTTGCCTATTCTATTCCTCCCTACCTATTGTGATGAAGCCCCAATCAAGAACCCTCTGCAGGAGCTATCTTAAATGCTACCCGATAGGGCAGCTTTAAGCCAGTTTTAAGAATAAATGAATTATGTAATGAGATAGAATCGTTAGAACAAAAAGGCATAACAATCTACACTAAGCTTTATTGTTTTCAAATTTTATTGCTTAGTTCACAATAAAAGATCATTTGAACTATTATTTAAATTTGTCAAATATTGTTTTGAAAAAACAATGCTACAGCAAAGATCAGTAAATTTAATAGGCATCTTCTTTTTGCAAACATGTTTATTCATTGTCATCGACTGTACTTTTTAAGTAGTTTATCTGATTATCCAAAGTCTGATTTAAAATACTATTACATCTGTATATGAATATAAAGCTTGAATAAAATTGATTTCAAGCTAAACTGCTATGAAATTATCAAATTTAAAAGATTCCAGGCTCTTCTGATATGAACAGATATTTTGATTATAAAACCCATTTCACTACAGTGTTATGGTAACATGAAAAACTAAAATAACGAAAGAAGAAAAACATTACACATAAAAAGTTAATGATATAATACAAATTTAAATATCACCTATTTTCTCACATTTAAATTGTAATCTATTTGTAATTTTGAAAGAGTTGCTGTAAAAAATAAAACCATATTTCATTGCTTGAATGTGGTGTAATGCATAATTAGATTGCGTTTTAGTTTAAATCTTTGAAAATGTTAATTTTTTTGTTTTAATTTATTAAGCATTTCACCCCAAGCAAGGGGTTACAGAATTTGTAGAGAGAGCATATTGGAGTGATAGAGGAAAAGGATGAAGAGAAGGATAGTGGATAGATCAAGGCAACTGGAGATGTCTATTGACATTACATTTGAATAGTTGAAGATTATAGCTATCAGGGAAACAGAAAAAGGGAAGGAGTTCCAAAGGTGAGAGGTGCAAGATACAAAGCTATTGGAGCAGAAGAGACAGCTACATTTAATGGTTTCAACAGTGAAAGGGTGAGAGCAGGATGGCAGCCTCATACGACCCTTGAATTCATGAAGCCTGTGAACCAGCGAATGCAGCTCCTCGGAGCAATTGCAATGAAAGTATTTGTAAAAAAGACAAAGAGAGGTAACAGCACGTCTGTGAGAGAGTGACTGCAGACGAGATGCCAGATCAGGGCCAATTATATTGCATATCCATCTCTGGATCTTATCAAGAACCCCAAGGCAAACAGAAGGGGCTCCAGACCATATATGGCAGCAATACTTCATGCAAGGGTGAATCGTTGATTTGTAGATTTGAAGGATTGATTCTGGGGAGAAAAATTTCCTGGTGTGGCACAGAGGGTCAACTTTCCTTGCGGTGGATGAAGCAATTGACTCAATGTATTTGTTCCATCTTAGGTCAGCAGACAATGTGAGACTGAGCAGCTGCAGAGAGGTGCTCTTGAGCATCAGACATTCTAATGGGGGCAGGGAAGGATCTCTGTGGTGATTAATAGAGAGCAGTTTTGTTTTTCAGGCATTAAAGTTAACCAGCCAAATCCTGCCCCGGTTCACAACTGATGTCCTTTTCAAGACAAACGGCCAGATTAGTTTTGACAGCGACACTAGATTTGTTTTTGAGGCAGGAGTAAATTGTAGTGTTGTCTGCATAGATTCCTACTTGAGAATCTGTGACATCAGGAAGATCATTGAGGAAGATAAGGAACAGAGTAGGGCCTAGGATTGAGCCTTGGGGAACATCTGCATTCATGGGATAGGAGCTGGAGGAGAATTCATTGAGAATGACCTTCAATTCACAGTTTGACAGGAATGATTGTATTAAATCAAACAATCAACCTATAATATCATAACCCTGGAGCTTGCAAAGAAGGCTGGCATGCCAAACCCTATCAAATGCTTTGGAGATGTCTAGAGGCATGGCATGAGCTTCTCCGTTATTTTGAAGACCTTGGTAAACAATTTCAGTTATGGTTGAGAGGCACATCAGCTGTAGAACGGGTAAAGTGGAAACCATATTGCTTATCGGAGAACAGATCATGGGATGTAAGGTGGTTAACCACTTTGGCGTTGATTAAAGCTTTGAAGACTTTACCGAAGAGTGGTAGGAGACTAATAGGATGGTAATTATAAAGGTCAGAGTGCTTGCCAGAGTTCTTAAAGACAGGAACAATCAATGAGGACTTCCAGCAGTCTGGAAAACAAGATTCATTGAGGCAGTAGTTATACAATTTGGAGAGGGTTGACGCCAGTTCAGGTTCACATTTCTTCAAGACAATGGCTGGTATCCCGTCTCTACCACTAGCCTTGTGGGGGTCTAAATTAGAGATAAATCCCAATACCAATGACGGAGTTATGTGCAACCCAATCAATAGGGCCTCAATTCTAAGAGGGAAATCGGGTATGGGTACACCAGAAGAGTCAAGTATTGACTTGAATGAAAATTTCCAAGCAAAGCATTCAGTCTTGTCGGCAGAGAAGGTCAAGACCTCAAACTGGTTGAACAAAGGAGGTATAGAGGTTTTGCTATTGTTCAGTACGCTCTTGCAGAGATGCCAATAATCCTTGGAGCCGAATTTGTGAGATGCAATACGTTCCTTCATTCAAGCAGCTAATAGTGACTTAGCTTCATTGAGGACACACTTACACTCATTACTGGCAGAGGCAAAGAGACGTCTATTGCAGTTGGATATGTCGCTACAATATAGATGGAAGAAGTGGTTCCTATGGGCAATGGTGGCTGAGCAAGCAGCGGAGAACCATGGGGAGGAGCATGATTTGACCTTATATTTCCTTGAGGGGATGAAAGCATCTATTCCAGCTTTAACCCAGGAGACCTAGGAAGCACATTCTTGAATGGTGAGTGTAAAGACAACATCCCAGGGGACATCGTGGAGGAAATCATGGAACGAATCCCAGTCAGCTTGTTGATAGCAGAATGAGGTTCTAGTTGTAGGGGGGTGGAATATAAAGATAACTGATATTTTTTTATGAAATATCAGTAAGATATTTTGAAAGATTCTTGATATCTTTTATAATTCATTAAAAAATGATAAATTTTTTGTTTTATTTTGGAAAAGTACTTTAAAAGGAAAATAAAAAGAGAAATTGTTAACAAATAAAGTGAGAAATGAAAACATAAAATCTATGTAAAAGTCATTTCATAACTGCTAACTCTTGAGGACAATGATTTTTACTATCACTTTTCCTTGATGAAAAGATGTGTGGTAACATAAATATGCCAAAAGCATTTAGTTATAAACTATAATGAACTCATATAAATGATATTAAAATCTGCACCGATATTGTCAGTGTCAACAACATTGATTTAATATGTTATCAGTTTGCTTGTTAAGAGTGGTACATATGAATTTATTACCTTATAAAACAGCAACAATAATCACAACTAAATACAAATGAATGAAAGAAGAAAATATAAAACAAAAGAACGAGAGATTTAAGGAATGAAGAAGCTATGTGAAATATATAATAAAAAATGGTTATAATAAAAAAATGATAAAAGATGGAATAATCAAATGAGGAATCATGCAAAATCAAAATGGAAATGAAACTAGAAAGAACTAAAAGATATTAAAGAAATAAGAAATGATAAAGTGAGAAGAAATAACAATAATAAAAGGTCAAATGTGTGAAAAGGAATAACAAAAACTAGAATTAAAATAAAAGAATGATGGAATAATCTGAATAATAAGATCTGTACAACAGACATGGGAATAAAAAGTAACATGATAAAGAATGGTATGAAAATAATGGTAATAAAAAATAATATAAAATAAAACTTTTCACCCCCACATAATTATAGAAAATGAAAGAAAAAAATATTTTTTGCAGAAATAAAAAGAATTATGGAAGGAAAATAAAGAATATTAATATAGAAAATTGTGAGAATTATGAAAAAAATTCTGCCAAAGTGAAATAATATTTCAAAGTAAAGAAAGTAAAATGTGAAAAGGGAAAATTTGTAAAAAGTGTCATCTGAAAGAAAGAATAGGAATGAAAAAATGATCCAAGAATTTAATTTCTACTTTGCTGATTGCTTCCTTTATAATAATGCTGTTGATGACTAAATTCACTGCCAATGAGCAAGTTCAGGACTAGAAGCTTCCAGTTTCACCAGAACTGGCTCCCATTATCCATTCCTTATTGCTGTTTGGCTTTGCAAGTGTTGGTTGGAAGTGAAAGAATATCAGAGTAAAAGAAAGTACTTATGGCTTGAATTCATTTATGATGGCCCACACACTTGATTTTATGACCCTTCCTTTGTGGCACATATGGAATGAAACATGCAGAATCCAGTTATGAACTGCTACTCTTTTGAGTAACACCGCATCTGTCATAAATAGCCCTCTTCAACCATTGAGATCTGTTGTAATCATCAGCCACTTGTTCCACTGTTGGGGGTTGGTCATGCTTAGTCTTGGTCCTCATCATCGATCTTGCCACAAGGATTTTAGAACTCCTGACGACATTGCTCTCAAAGTCATTAGACAATGCAAGCACCTCCACCATGACAAGGAGCAGCCATCAGAGATATGTACATAGAAACATACCCACATGAACACACATATATATATTTTACACTGGATGTAAGAGTAAACAGTACCACATTATTATTATTATTTAGAAACCAAACAATAAGGAAATAATAAAAGTATAAAATTATTATCAAATATGTAAGAACATTTTTTATTATTGTTGTTGTTAAAAATATTTTAAAGATAAATAGTAGAGGAAAAGACTGACTATTCTGAATTGAACCAATAATAAAAAAGTATACAAAACAAAATAATGTTACAACTTGTAACACTTTTCTTACAAATCTGAAAATATGTTGTCATCTATAAAAAATGTTATGCTACCACAATGAATAAATAAAAAAATGGATAAAAGAATAAAATTATCAGTAAAGGTTGTAAAAAATGTTTGATAGGGGGAAAGAAATGACACTGAACAAATAGAAAAAAAGAATTTCAAAAATGATGTCCTCTTTTTCTTAAAAAAAGAGAAATATTACTATTCAATATTATCAATGGAGCCAAATTATTCATGACATTTTCTTTTTAAGCATTTCACTTCAAGCAAGGTGGGAGGGCCACTAGCATGCAAAGGCTTACAAAGAAATAAGAGTAAGAGAAATGACTGGGTATAGGGGGTGGGATTGAGGAAAAGATAAAAAGAACAGGGATCAAAGCATCAAAAGATGTTGATTGACATTACATTTAAATTTTTGAAGATTATAGTTATCAGAGAAGCAAGCCAGAGGAAGGAAGTTCCATTGATGGGAAGTGCAAGAGAAGAAGCTGTTGGAGTAGAAGAAGTGGTTACATTTAACTGTTTCAACTGTAAACGGGTGGGACCTAGATGCTAAACTAGTAGCATGCTTAAATTCATGCAGTCAGAGTACCAGGGAAAATAGCTTGTCAAGAGCAGTTGCCATGAAAAAACAGAGGGACGCCACATCACGTTTGTGAGAAAGTGACTGGATTTGAGATGCCAAGTCAGGACTGATCATATTGCAGATCCGTCTTTGGATTTTGTCAAGAACCTCAAGATGAACAGCAAGAGCACCAGACCATATATGGCAACAGTAATCAATGCATAGACAAAAGGTAGATTTGAAGGATGGACTCAGACAAGAAAACCTTCTGGCACAACACAGAGAACCAACTTTCCTTGTGGTAGATGCAGCTATTGATTCAATGTAGTTATTCAACCTCATCAGTGGAAAACATGAGGCCAAGAAGGTACAGTGAGACACTTTCATGGAATCAAACATTAACTATGCTGATGTGGGGCAGGGAAGTTTCTCTATGGTGGTTAAATGAAAACAGTTTTGTTTTAGAGGCATTAAAATTTACAAGCCATTTCCTGTCCCGGTCAACCACTGATTGGAGGTTCTTTTTGAGACCAACATCCAGGTTAACTTTGTCAGCATTGCTGGATTTACTATTGAGACAGGAGTAAATGGTAGTGTCATCTGCATAGATGCCTACTTGAGAACTGATGACATCGGGAAGATCATTGATGAAGATCAGAAACTGTGTAGGACCCAGGTTAGAGCCTTGGAGAATACCAGTCTTCGTATGAAAGGAACTGGAAGGGCACCCATTCAGGACGACCTTCATTTCACAATTTGATAGGATGGATTGGATTAAATCAAATAATCATCCTGTAAAACTGTAGCCCTGAAGCTTACATAGAAGACCAGCATGCCAAACCCTGTCAAATTCCTTAGAGATATCTAGAGCCACAGCTCACGTTTCACCGTTATTATCAAGAGCGTGGTATACATATTCAGCTATGGCCGTAAGCACATCAGCAGTATACCAGGCAAAGCAGAAACTATATTGTTTCTCAGAGAAAAGATTATGGGAGGTATGATGCTTAACCACTTCAGCATTGATTAAAGCCCCAAAGACTTTGCTGAAGAGTGGTAGGAGAGTGATAGGGCAGAGAGGTCAGACGAGTCTCCAGAGTTCTTAAAACAGAGATGACAGAGGAGGACTTTAATCAGGTTGGAAAGCAAGAATCAATGAGGCAATGGTTGTATAGTTTGGAGTAGCAGTCAGTCATCAAATGTAACATGAGCAGAAAGTAACTGACACAGACTGTAATATAGTGTGGCCTCAGGGTTGGCTACCAGAGATGCATGCAGGGTCACCGGTCCTTGTGCGACATGGCACTTCAAGAACCCTGTTATTATGCAACTGTTAATTAGAGCAGCCATTCAAGATACTATGCAAGAGTTTGGGTTATAAATAATTTAACAAATACAATGTATTCAATGTTCTTAATATACTAAATCTTAATAGACATCCTTAATAAAGTAAACATGCTAAAACACTTTTTAAAAATAAAATAATCTATGTTTACCTTGACTTATCTTAAAAAATAAACAAATATGTATTTTAATAAATGAAAATTATAAATGCATAATAATATAACAGAAACTATAATATCATAAACAAAAAAACATTAGAATAAATGGATAATTAAATAATCAAGACTTCTTTGTGCAATGGAAAAACACGTCCGTTCACTTTGACATAAGTTCTTATCCAAATGAGAGAGTATGACTAAAATAGTAAAGAATAAATTACTGATTCAATATGGGAAAATATACAAGGATTTGCTGAAAAGTTCTCAGTCTGATCCATTCACCAAAATCTGATTGACTAAAGCATACAAATATTTTTCGAAGAGATTCTTAGTTGGGCCTAGAATTTTTCAGCACCTCCTCATAAGCATAAAGGAAGATTGTGTTCAGCAAAAGGCACATCAGAAAAATAGAATCAAGGAATTATAAAAAGAGAAATTAATAATGTAAAGCAGAGAAATTAAACAGATTGCATTAAGAAATTGACCAAAGAGTAAGGCTTCAAAAAGAAAATTCTGAAGAAAAGAGAACCTTAAGGAAATATAAAGAAAGAAATTAATAATGAAAAGGACTGAAGGAGAAAGAAAAACCATCTCATTAATGAACAAAGAAGGAAATTAAAGAAAAAAAAATGATGAATAGAAGTGACAAATTGTAAGAAGTATAAGTCAGTGAAGAAAGACTGAATGAATGAAAAGGTTATAGAAATCAAAACAGAGGGTAAAGTGACATGAGGGAAAACTGATTCTATTAACCTACACATCCCTCTATTACATTTGGAATAAGCATCCAAGGGTGAAGATTTATTGACTGCAGACATAATAAATGTTCCACACATATCATTTTGCTTCAGTTAGCTCACCCTAATCATGATATTCACTGCTACCTCTAACTTCTCTTCTACTTTCTTCTGAGATTTTTTTGCCTTTTCTCATCATCCTTTTAACATTACTTTCCCTCTCTCATCTTCTTTTTTCACACTCTATTTCTTTTTCTTTCTGTATTGGCCTTTCTTTTTAAGCATCTCTTATCTAAGAACCATATGTAAAAACTATTAATAGACACCACTGCATATCCACCAAGTGTAGATACGGCTGTCCATTTGTAGCATTTGATCTCTTGATATTAAGGTCAAAATCCTAATGCAAAAATTTCATAAAAACTGACCTGCTATCATAAATGCATTTATCACAAATATTTAACTTTTGAAAAGTAGCATTTTATTTATTTGATATTAATAATCTAAGGAGCATAAGAGAAAATTGCAATCTGAATGACAATTGTTAGAATCAGTTTGCCAAGTATTCCAGATTTGGTAATTATTATTGTCATTCTTCTTATTGCTGTTTATTTCTTTTGAATTACACTTTGCTTCAATCATTTACTAAATCTCTCAATTGAGACCAAAGATAAATTAAGTTTTTTTTTGTTTTTTTAGAAAATTACAGAAAGACATTTTTCTAAGTGAGCAGTACTTATTCACATAAGCTTTTGTATTTCAGAAAAACATGGATTTCTTGGGCTTTTCTATATGAGAAATTATGATTTATAATATTCAGAGAGATTTTTTCTAGACTTTATGACCTAAGTTTGAAATTGATAATGGCAGACCAAATGAATGTGTTTTGTGTTGATAAAGTTTAGAATTTATTTTATTGTTTGAGGCTTTTTCTTTTCAGTTTTGTTTTCACCTTTTGTCTATCAGGAATTCAGCCGCATCAGAAAAAAACATATTGCATCTTTAATCATTCTCTGAGTCTTTCAATAAAAACAAATGTATCTTTGCAAAGCTTTATCATCCAAGGATTTTCATTGCAATAGGTCTTATTTCCTAGTTACAGGCCACCCAAGGAGATCTTGAGCTGCGTTTTAATGGTGACAGGAATATTTTGCTAAGGCAAGTAATGCTTATTTATTTATACAATTATGTCTACAGCTGGTACACATTGTGTGAATGATCTCCAAAGCTGAGCTATTTCTTCCTTTCTTTTCCACTGAATTTGCCATTTGGGCAAATGCCAACTGCCCAGAGAAGCAAGTGTTAGCTCAGTGGTGAAAGTATTGGATTCATATCCAATGGACTATAAGGCTCATTATACATGTCCTTGAAAGAAGAAAATATCTTCATTTAAACAGAGATTTTAAGCAAGATATTTGGATTAAATAACAATTAAAAAGTACTAAGCAGATTTCTTTCTTGTCATAATCTCTAAGTTTAGACTAATATATTGACAAATATTTTCCAAATAGAGTGAACAATTTTATTTGTGAAATTTGACTATTGCTTGGCATATGAATGTCAACTGATGCAATTGAAATATACAGGACTTCTTGGTTTAACTAATTTAACTAATAAATAATTTAACTAATAAATAATAAAGGCTAAGTTAGATATTCGACCGCTTTCCAAACTGAAAGAGACAAAATAATACCAATAATCTGTAGATAAAAACACATGTTTTTGGCTTTACAAATGTCTATAATTAAATGCTTATCCTTTATTTTGTAAATTTTATAATCAGAAATAAACATGATTAAAAGCCACCTGTACTTTTTTTTTTGCTCAGATTACAAATAAAAAATGCATGTAGTGAGTGCATCAAGAAATTGAGAACAAATTATATTGTTAAGAAAAACAATATTCAACGGAAAAACTCAGTGTATTGTGAAAAATATTTGCAAATAAAATATTCAATAAAACTGTCCTCAGATGGTTTGCAGTTGTTATTTTCTTGGGAAAATATTGCTTTACAAACTTTTAAAGAATCTATAAAAATAAGTAAATTCATCACACTAATTATAAAGAAAATAATAAGTAATATATCATTATAAACAAAACCTTTCCAATTCAAGAATCTATATTTCCTAACCAATATTGGGTAATTAGCAAATGTGATGCATTAGGCAAAAGAAGGGAAGAATTTTGTGCTCAAATTTTGCATCCAAGAAAGTGATAAATAAATATTTTCTATGGATTAGTTTCTATTTTGTACATATCAAGCTCTCATTTTCATTTCTTAATTCATACATTTTATCACATTTTTTTTCTTTGGTTGTATTAAGTCGGTCAGATTTGGTGTACAGGTAAAGATGTCATAATATCATTCAAAGAACATTTTAAATAGTTATAAATACAGGTGTTAAAGAGGTATTAAGTTGTAGAATCATTACTCGCCAAATTCTGTAAGTTGATACCTGTCAAGATGATCAAACAGCCTATAAATAGTAATACCAATGAACATGCATTAAAATTATATCTCTTAAAAGTAACTGAAATATATCTTAATTCATTAATATTTTTCAGTCAGGTTGATAAAAATTTCAGCAAATACCAACAGAGCTATTAGTTTTATTGTAACATATCAGCAAAAGCAGTCAGCATAAATGTTTGAAATTTCATTTCAGGCATTGCCTTGATATAGTTTATCACTATAGATTCATTCAAGGTGTAAGATTTCCTGTTATCACTAATGATCATCACTTTTACCAGTTGTTTATATTTTAGTAGAAATCAAAAATAAGTGAAAATGAAAATTTGAATTTCATCAAAACATATTTTACTATAGATCACATTGTTAGATGACCATATATATTTAGTCTTCAATAAAATAAAACTGAAACTCATCACATGGTGCCGATTGATCTCTAGTTTACTTTTAACCATAAATTCCTCACGATGAAATGAAAATGATCATAATAAAAACTGACAACTGGATTAAAATATGTGAGTGGAAAGAGAATTATTTGGATTTTTCATCAAACCTTATGTTTTCAGAAGAGACAATAAAATTAGATCATAATATCAGCACCAAAACAGCTGAATCATCAATTTTATAAGACAAATCAGAAAACAATGCTTACTAACCCAACATGCAATCTTGAAACAACTGTCATTTTCATTTTCTTATATCCAATCAAAAAATGATGAGATATTTTTCCTTTTTTTTTTAACCTTATTCAAGTCAGTTAATCATCAGTCAGTTTCTTGAATGTAATTTTTTCATATCTTACTACTCACAGTTAATAAAAAAGAAGCAATTCAAAATCATTTGACAAACAATATTTTTTTTTAATTTTAAATGTTTTGCCATTTTTACCATAGCATGAAAGCAGATAATTTACAATCCTGGGTATGAGGATAAAGCACATCCAGCAGCAAAAAAAAAAAAAAAACACTATGAAAATATAAAAATACATTTTTATAGTAAAATTATCACTAATACATTTTTATATAAAAAATTACCAACAATACCAAATTGTATTGTTGATAATTCTACTATAATATTCATAGTAGAATTATCAACAATACAATTTTAAAGCAAAATGAGCAACAATACATTTTATCTGTAGTTGAAGACATACAATTACATTCAAAATATATTTAGTTGAAGCCATAAAATTGTGTTTAAAATATTTAGATTTCATCATTAAATAATCCAGAGAGATTGATATGCTGCTAAACAAAACCAAATAACCAACAGGAAAGAACTCTTTCATGACATTAATCCCTATAATATCCTACAATTTCTTAAAGATATCAAACTGTATTCCAAAATATAACTTCATCAAAACTACAACATAAAACATGCATATCACTGCCTCTAGTAATTATGTCTACACAAACATGTCTCTGCACAAAAACTGAGTATCATCTACCATGTGTTCAATTTTGAAAGCTGAATGACATATATCGTATTTTTATTACTTCAAAGCTCCAAGAAAATTAAATTTTGACATTAAATGACCCATAAGGATATGCCATTAAACAAACAAAACAAAGCAGGTAGTTTATATAGAAGATAAAGGATTACATTTTCTCAGCTATTACTTTGAAGTGCAGTATAGTATTAGAATTGATACTCTTCCATGGAACTTTCCTAATTCTAAATGCTTTAATGCTTTTAATTCTCTGATAGAAAATGAAATTCAAACAGCCTGAATATGTGCTTCAATTTACTTGAGATTCAATTACAATAAATAATCACATGTACAAATCCATTCCTCTTCAGTGAAGGACAGCTCTAGTTATTGTATCAGCCAAGGACATTGTCACATTGTTTGCAAGGCTAATTAAGTAGCACATGCCTCATGTAAGCAGACATTGCTGGAACAGGAATGGCAGCAGAATAAAGTGAACAATATTCTGGACAGGCATCATGGTGTTCAGTGTTTCCTCCACACCATGAATGCCCTGTCTGCAGGGTTTCAGAATACACTGACTGCACCTCTGAAGGGCGTAAAATTCCCCCAAGTAGGCCACCAGTTTGTCATGGTTGGGGACTTGTGTTATGTGTGGACAGGATCTTTGTGGCTCAGCAGTTGATGACCCTGTAGTTTAATAGGCCATTAACTGTAACATTCCATTTTGCCCCTTACTTGGACTAGACAGGCAGTCAGAGAGGCTCGATCTGATCAATCAGCTGTTCATGTCAAGCCCTATCATATATAATCCACATCAAACTTACAACTAACACCATATATTTTCCCCAATCCACCACTAATACTTGATTAATTTATTCCCAAATATATGATACAATGCAGTGGCTAAGAGTCAGTTGGTTTGAAAGAAAAAGAACTCAACATGGTCGATTTACCACTGACATTCTGATGTACTTAAACTGAGGAAACTAAGGAATTACAGATGCTTGAAGTTTCTCTCAAGGTGAGTATATGATCTACATATTCCTGTTATGGCAAGGCAAATCAGTTTCCCCCTTGCCATGTCCCAATTTTGGACTCCAAGGTTGGTGGATCAGCATGATGATGAATGAAAAAAATAAAAATAAAAAAAGAGACTACACATAAATTCAAGATCAGAAACAGATTATAATGAATTCTCTCATCAGTTCCCAAGATTCATTATACTTGTCAGAGGGAGACACTCTTCTAACAAGTATATCACACTTTTAATCCAAAAAGTGATATCTATGAATATCACCCTCACAAATGTGAAGAAACTAAAAATGGGACTCTACCTGGTGGAGGTAAGAAATAAAATGTATGCAGATTCCTTATTAAAAATGACTAAATTTTACAAAACCAATATAAAAAGTTACCCACATAAAAACTTGAACACCTACAAGGGAGTGGTAAGAAGTGGGGAGTTATGTCTATGCACCTTGAAAGATATTAAAGAAAATGAACTAAAGAACCAAGGTGTCATGGAACCAAAAGATTGTCCTTAAAAAGGGATGGAGGGCAGATGATCGAAACATAATAACATTTAATACCTCCACAAATTCCAACAAGCATAAGAATAGGGAATGAAATAATCATAGCGAAGCAATTTATTCCAAGCCCTCTCCAATGATATAAATGTCAAAAGTTCGGACATCATGAAGATGTGTGCAGGGGGGAGTAAATATGAAAAGACCAAAATTGATACACCAAAAATGCCAAATGTGCAAACTGTCGACAGGGACCATCCAGCTTATGCTCAATATGGCAAAAAGGAAAAAAACATAATGAAGTTGAAACACACAGAGAATCTCTCCTTTGCAGAGGCCAGGAAAATCATAGAGGCACAATCTCAAAAAAAGAGTTATGCTGATATGACTAGAAGGAAAATAATACAAATAAAAGAAACTAAGTCAGTCAACTACTAAAATCTAGTCACAAAATTACTGCAACTAGGACCAAATGACTGGCAAACACTCATAAATGAAGTGAGGCCTAGTCTTATTATGAAGAACCCACCCATAAATGAATCTTACCAAAAAGATAAACCAACATTCCAGGTTCCACAAAAAAGTGAAAAAGAAAATGAAAAGTCAAAGGTAACCAATGATAAATCAAAGGGACCACCAACCTCAAAATTAACTCCTCCTGAACAAGAAAAAGGAAAAAAGAAGGAAACTAATATCAATGAGGTCTCCACTAAAAATAGATTTGATGTACAGAGACCTGAAAAAAAGTGATCTAGCAAAAATAAGCAAGAATATCATAAAAGCAAAACAGAGAGTATGAATCAAAACACACCAAAGCACTATAGTAAAGATTCTCAAAAAAAAAAAAAAAATCCAATAGAATAGAATAGAAAGTATGATTGCTGATAACCAAACTTAAGATAATGGCAAAAAAACATCTTGCAATGGAATATCAGTGACATGAAACCCAATCTGATGGAATTGATACTACTAATTATGAACATACACACTGCCATCATTTATCTGCAGGAAACTCATCTTAAAAAAAATAAGAAAATAAACATAAAGAATTACACAGCCTACAATTATATTAGGTTGGTGCAAAAATAATGTCGTTTTCTCACATATGTTACTATGTGAGAAAACGACATTATTTTTGCACCAACCTAATATATAATCAAAAAGATACACCTTCAGGAGAAACCCCAATATTAATCCATAATAAAACTCCACATAAACAATTAAATCTGAACACAAACTTACAGGCAATTGCTGTATCAGCAACAATTAAAAACAAAACAACTGCCATATGTTCAGTATACATTCCTCCAAACAATATTAAAGAAACAGAATTGGTAGATCTAACAAAGCAACTTCCAAAGCACTATATCTTAATGGGAGAACTTAACAGTCATAAACTAATGTGTGGCAATAAAAATACCAAAAAAAAGGTAAAACAATAGAAAAACTAATTAACAGAAAGAACCTTTTCCTATTAAAACCCCTACATATCTACATCCAGCAACTAGATCATACTCATCTATTGACCTTACCATGTGTGTTCCAACACTAGGCTTAGATTTTAAATGGAAAGTGCATGAAGATACATGTGGGAGTGATCATTTCCCAATCACACTTGAACAAAATGACCCTGAACCTGAACATATAACTCCCAATTGGAATCTTTATAAGGCTGATTGGGAAAAATACAGAAAACTCTGTCAAAATCAACTAATCCCTGAAGCAAACTCCAACCAAAATAATCATATAATATTCTTCCCCAAAATACTATTCTCTATTGCAAAAGAAGGCATTCCAAAATTTCAGCCTGCAACAAAGCATAACAAACGTTGGTTTGACGAAGGATGCAAAGAAGCTATCAAGAAATGCGACACAGCTTTAAGGAAATTTGATAAAAATCAAAGAGCAGAAAATCTGGCTCGCTATAAAAACTGCAGAGCCTTAGCAAGACTGACAATGAAAAAATCAAAAAGAAATGCTTGGAAAAACTTTGTAAATAAGATGAATGCTGACACAAAAGTAAAAACAGTATGGAAGATGATCCAGAAAATATCTGGAAAATACAACAATACCCAAGTGAAACACCTTATCAAAAACAATAAAACAGCCACCAACAAGAAAGATATAGAAAACCTACTGAAAGATAACTTTGAACAAAACTCTGCTAATGAAAACCAAAATCATATATTTTAAAACATTAAACACTGTGAAGAAAAAGAGAAGATAAATTTCCTATCAAAAAACCAGGAAAACTAAAACCAACCATATTCCATAAGTGAACTCCAAGAAGACCTAATCAAAATGCACAACACAGCAGTTCACCCAGCAGATGAAATAAATTATGAATTCCTGAAACAACTACCACAAATATCCATGACATATCTACTTGAAATCTATAGCAATATATGGTTCAGTAGTGAAGTACTAATACTGTGGAAAATGCCACAGTAATTCCACTACCAAAATTCACAAAAGATCCTACAATCACAATAATCATAAACCTGAGGACTAATCTACTGGACGTACAAATCTACTAACCAATAGCATTGACCAATTGCATGAGCAAAGCATTCAAAAAGATGATAAACAATAGACTAATCTGAGGACCAACAATCTGATTACCAAGTACCAATCAGTGTTTAGAAACAATAGAAGTACTATAGATCATTTAGTACGACTTGGCACTTTCATACATAAGGTGTTTATCTGAAAGGAACATGTATCAGCAGTATTCTTTGATACTGAAAAAGCCTATGAAACAACATGGAGAGATGGCATTATGAAAGACATGAAAGACATGAAAGATCTAGGTCTGAGAGGCAGAATGCCCACATTTATCGGTAGTTTCTTGAAAGATAGAAACTTCCAAATGCAAGTTGGATTCACGCTCTCAGATCTCAAAATGCTCAAAACAGGGGTACCACTAGGCAGAATATTGTCGGTTACTTTTTTGTAGTATTAAAATTAATAATATTGTAAAAAACATAAACCCTAGAATAGATTGCTCATTATATGTAGATGATTTTCTCATCTGCTATCATTCAAAACATATCGACACAATAGAAAGACATGTAACGGGGGTCAAATGTTGTATTGTGTAAGTTACCCCATTACTATATATATTTGTAGTAGTAGTTGATAGAAAAATCCTTTTTACTTTTTTATACTGAAAATTAAATGAGTAAAAATAATATAATCAATAATACTTGAGACATGTTGATATTATTAGCAAGAATTTGCATTTTTTTCCCTGATGTGAATTACAGATATTGGTATGGTGTGTGATTTTTTGCTTGTTCCAAGAATTTTGTTGGTGAGGATAATGTTTGAGATCGTCAGTTTTCAATTTTCCAGAGGGATGAGTATACATGTGTGTTAGGCCTTTTTATTACTGCAACTCTACTGTTCTCTACTCTACTGACTGCTGTGACTTGTGGTTAAGGTTTTATAATCAGATTTTAGTATGATGAAATATATTTCTCATCTTTCATCACTGGTGGCAAGGTTGTTTTTAGAATTATGAAATTTTTTATCTTTATTTCAGGGATAATGAAATATCCTTATTTTCTACCATCATTGATGGCAAAGTTATTTTTAGAATGATGAAATATTATCAATATTCTGAATCATAACAGACAATTAAAATTATACTTGAATAAAATTAACAAATGGTCCATTCTGTCAACACTGTAAACCCCACAATGACTCTGTACTGAAATTAGAAAACATTGAAATACCCACCATAAAACACAAATTCCTAAGTATCATATTTGATAGCAAACTGTCATTAATACTCCACATTCAAAACCTGAAAACCAAATGCAACAAAGCCCTACAACTGATCAAAGTCCTATCTCACACTGACTGGGGATCAAATTAGAAAACCTTACTAAAATTATACAGAACACTAATAAGAACCAAGCTGGACTATGGCTGCTTTATTTATAGAGCATCTAGAAAATTATATTTGAGGGAACCAAATACTTTAAATCATCAATGACTCAGACTAGGCCACAGAGTATATAACTCCTTGCCTGTAGAAAGCCTATACATAGAAGCAAATGAACCTTCTTTAAAATTGAGACACAAAAAACTTGCTTTACAATACTACATAAGACTGTCATCCTGTCCACTAATCCCAGACTACAATAACACTTTTCACCCACAATACACTGTTCTTGCAGTATTACCTTAAGGGAGCAGCCTGTTTCTCCTTTATATTTCTTACCACAGCTGCATGGGATGGTATACACACAGTTCTTAATCATGTTCTCCACTATTGGGGAGGGATCTTATTCAGAAGAGGTGTCTGCAAAGTGTTGAACCACTTTTGAAGGTTGTCCTGATGTTATAAGGACTACAGATCATTTGTATTTTCTCTGATAATATCTTCACATAGGGTAGGTAGACTGAAGCAGTTTTCTGAGTGCTGCTATCCCTGTGTACCCTTCAATCCCAGTTTGTCAGAGCTGCTGCCATGTACCCAGGGTATTTATTACATTGTAGGGTACTGCTTAAACTGACCATTTCTTGTTTGTATGTCTCTGGGTTTAAGTAGCAACCCAGAGACATACAAACTTTTGTTTGATATATAATGCAAGCCACTATTCACCAGACAATACCTCAACTTCAACTCCCACCATCCACACAGTGTAAAAAAAAAAGGTATTGGCCAGTGCTACATCCTCAAAAACAGTGTGTACGCCAAAAGTTAACTTCCAAAAGCTAAGCAAAGTATTAAGAAACAGAAAAAAATAATTAGAAACAAAGAAAAGAGTGAAAAGTTATATAATATTGGTCCTCCTATATGGCTGTGGATGCTAGACAATCTCCTCACAGATGAAGGGGGACTTGAAGAACAGAAATGCAGTTCCACAGAAGGATACCTAAAATGCCATAGACTGTACATATGAATAACGAGGAATTTCTAGGATGCATAATGTGGAAAGAAGGCTTGGAAAATTTGACACAGGACATAGTGAAGAAAAGCAGTAAGTAACCTACATAAGGTTGTATAAATGAATGGAAGTACAGAGACGAGGAAGGATAGTGAAAAGACAAACCTAAGAGCTACAAAAAATAGGAAATTGTGGAGAGCCATGATCCTCCACATCCTGAAGGGACACAGTACACAAAAGAACAAGAAATTAAATTAGATTGAAGAAAAAGTTCAACAGGTTTTATCTGGATTGCTATTTAGATAAATAATTATAGTAAACTCATCTTTTAAAATGATTAACTGAGAAGAATTATTAACCAGTTCCTAAGTTATTGTCTAGCTTTGAAGTTAAGAAAAGATACTGGCAAAAATAGGTTGTTCTTTTATCAAATATTTGATCAAATTTAAATGCAAAAAGAAGTTAAATATTATCATGCTTATGGTTCTTATATTAGAGCACATATAGGTATTTACTTGATTGTACACTCGATGTTGTCTTGTCCTGGGAATGACAATAAACTACATCCAGCAGCAAGGCCTCTGATCAGGAGGTTTTGAGAAACACTTCTTAATTGCTATTGTTCCCAGGTCCACTCTGACCGAGGTTGGTAGCACCTACTAAGGTCCCTGCTATGGGCAAATAATTAATACCCAAACTGGGATCAAAACACTATGAAAGTATAAAAATAGATTTTTTATAGTAAAAATACCAGCAATACATGTTTGAAAAAATATATTACCTGCAATACATTTTTGAAAAAAAAACAATAAAAAAAGATTACTAGCAATAGATATCTCTCGACAAAATCCCTCTTTATAATAATGTCAATGAAACCTGATCTACAAACTGATTTCTTACAAATACATATTCAATTCATGCAAATCTATCTTAAAAATGTATGACTTTGTGAACTGATATATTTCTATCAGTGGATTCACAGCTTTTAATGGATGAGAAGAGGGGGGTCTCTATTAATGTGGTCATATACTGCTGTAAGCTAAAAAAAAAAACAGGTATACAATTTTCTGATGAAGAAGTAAGCAGTTTCCTGCAGTCGTTTGATGACATATCTATCATCATTATACCCTTTAACCAGAGTGAAAACCAAAGTGAGTCTTGAGGAGTTAATGATTAGAGCCTATTTAATACAATGTTCATTAATACTGTTACTATAATAGATCCAGTTGAGATACCTCTGTATGTGGGAGGGTCTTGGGGATTACTTTTTGCTTCCATAATGCATTAATTCATGATATCCCTCACTTTTTGCACTTCTGATTCCAAACTTCCTTCATGAAATTAATCAAGTTTCTAAATTCAGGAAGAAGGTACACTAATTTCAAAGTTCAGCCTCAATGTCAAATGATACTTTATTATCCTTTATCTTTTTATAACCTTCTTTATTTCCTCAAGATTAGATTTCTTATTGTTTATGTTTGGAGACAGGCATTGTAATGCTTAGATGTATATTGGTGTATGTTCTAATTCCACAAGCATTTTCAGTTTAGCATGATCAGTGTTAAAATGTAGCCCAAAGTTTTAGCAGGCCAGGTTTTGGTTTCAATCATAGGATACTAATATGATATGGTTTTGGTTTCAATCATATGATTTCTCCACATTTTAACACAATGGTTATGTGATTTGTAGTTTGGTTTTATTAATTTGATTTCCAATTTTTCAGAGATATTGGTTTCTTAGGGTGTTAACTATTTTTATTTTCTTCATTAATTGTTTAATATTCTCCCTTTCCTTTAATTTTCTTCCTTCTGTTTGTTTCTTTCAAGATCAATCGTTTCAAATTAGTATTGTTATCCCATGTGAGGATTGTTTTCCATAAAGATATTTTAGGAAAAAAATATGCTTTGGATAAGGATGATAAGATAACATTATTTGATTTCTCTATGTGATTATGACTGAGATTTAAGGACATTCATTTGGAATCTATTTTACTACAAAATTCTAATCTTGTATTTTCATATTTTTGCATTTGGATATTATATCTAGGTGCTGGTTATAGTAACCAGAAGTAAGCTATTATATTGGCTGAGGTTGTAAGTTTTGCCATGTGAAGTTTCCAATCAGATTCAAAATAATAGTTATAAACATCTGTGATAAACTGCCTAAGCCAAGAGTCTTTTCTCTTTCAGGCTAGTTTAAGTTGTATACCAAGTCAATGTATCTCTTACATACAAGCATCAAGTTTTGCATTTTTGCATTGTTCTAAAACAAAATGCAACCTGAAATCATCTGATGCTGATTTGACCTTGATCTCTCCTATATTCCAGTTGAAATTTTTATCTAATTTGTTGATAGGCTAGATGGCTGGACTAGTCCTTTCCTAACCAGTAAAATATTTTTCAACATCAGCCTTCTATGTTACTGAGGAGATTCACATGCACACACACGCACGCACACACACACATATATGTGTGTGTGTGTGTGTGTATATATATATATATATATATATAAATATATATATATTGTGGTCAAAAGAAATTAACAACTCTGTTTCAGGACACAATTTCCAAGTGGGTGTTTCTCTCCTCTACACCGGTCTCTCTCTATTTTCTTTGTTCTTTTCCCCATAACTGCTTTGTTGTTCATTCATTCCTCCTCTGCCTATCACAACTGTATGTATGGTACAATGTACCCAAAGAGAGTGATCGCTCATCTCAATGATGGTCTATTTATAATGGGAAATCACCAATCACTCACCCAGACAATAGACATATGGGCACCTCAGAATGGAGCACAAATACACATGGATATCCCTCCTCATGATTCCATCCACACACACACACACACATATATATATATATGTCCAGGTACGAATCTTACAATGTTCAATTTATCAGGAAGGTACTTCATATCAGCCCCAGCATGTGGCACCTTTGGAAAGTGATTGAAAACCAAACCATGGGTTGACCAAAGCCTTGTGAGTAAAATTAGGTAGATGATACTATTTGGGAATGATTGATGGTTGTGCTAAGTGTAAAGTTCACAAGTCATTGTGATCAAAAGTTTGAGTGTGCTGGCCTTGTTCAGACTGTTGATCATACCAGATAATGTGCTCTTTCCCAGAATCTGTAACTAAGGTACACTCAGCATAGTTGAAGTATAAACTACAGGTGGGATCTCTTGAACAAACACAAATGTGACTGCGCAGGAATCTGTAACAATGACTGGTTAGCCAAAAGGCATACTTGGATACAAGTATCCAGTGATTCATATATATATATATATATATATATATATATATATGTGTGTGTGTGCATGTGTGTGTACACTTATTTCTCGCCACTTCATGCTTTGTCTTTTGTGGCTTCATGCTGTCACGGTTTTTTCAGATCTTTTCATTTAAAAATAATATTGCATTTCCTCGCTGCTTTGCAGTCTACTACAGGGTAAGGAAAAAGTTCTTGCCCAGATCTCAGGAGCTGACTCACAGCCAATCCTTCAGTTGATTGAGACAGTGAAAATGATATACTGCATGCTCGATTGTTTGAGTCAATTATACACCCCAGTATTAAAATTACTGTAGGCCTGTGTATTTGAGCACCTTTGCAAATCATTCAATGCCAAGTGTAGCTGCTTGACCACTTCCTGAGTGTAGGTAAGAACCTTTTTCCAGGTTTGTATTATTCAAAAACTGGGTGTGATGAAACCAAGGCAGTCAGAACGTGCTGTTCACTGATTGGCTATTGTTGCGGGTGTGCTGTGTATCACTTGTTGGCAATGAATTTGATTGCATTTTGGTACAAATGAATCTACAAAAAAAATAGTTCTGAAAATAGTAAGTTAACAACAAACTGAGTACAAAACAACAAGGTAATAGTATTTGATTAAAATAAAGTCAAGTTTTATTTTTGGCAACAAAACCAAAACTACATACAAAGATATTTATGCAAATAGGATAATTGATTTCAAGGATGTGCTGAAAAGAAAACATCAAATTATGCTTATTAGTCCATCCAAGGTATAAAGAATGTTTATGCAGATCATTTAAAGGAGCACTAACCTTTGTTGTGCAGTACACACTAACCTAGGAAAATAATGCAACTTGTTCATTGATGAAGCAACTTACACATAAAAACTTTGTCTGTGATTTTAAAGTACATTAATAAAAATATGATATTTGTAACATCTAATATATCTTATTTTGTCTAATACTTGGGGTAATATATGTGTACAGGTGACTACAGGTGTGTTATTTCATGTCTAGAGAGCTCTTATAATGTCAAAAACTGTATTTAAAAGGTTGTAAACAGGTTTTCTATGCTTTATGAAAATATTCAATTTATAAATAAGGAATCCTACTTTGCAGAAATTCACTTATCATAGTAGGGCCTGGAACTGATTAACCGCGATAAACGAGGGATGACTGTATTAATAAATATACATTTTATTTCCTCACTGGTGGCACAATTCAGAATTTCATGCACAATGCAATCTTCAGGTGCTGACTGTTAAATAATTTCAATTTTGTTAAATATATCAGGTTATCACAATGGCGATTTTGCATGAAACTCCAAGTTGTGCTACTGGTGAGGAAAAAATGTATATTAATATACAATTTATAACCCTGTTACATTGAGCACTATTTTATTAACACCAGTATTCAATGGGTGATCTTATATATATATATATATATATATATATATATATATATTACGATGAATCATTCATACAAAAAGTAAATTAGTAAAATTAATGATAGAAAATGGCAAAATCCCTTTGCTAACTAAATTTTAAAGATGCATTAACCCACTAATAACTCGATGAATGTTATGATCCTTGTTTTTTAAAATTGTTATGTATGTTACTTACTATTTCTCTCTGCCTCTCATGTCATCAATATGCCTTCTGGTTGTCAAATTCTCCAAGCCCCCTTTCCTCATGTGTTCCAAAAAATTAAAAAATTTTCTGATTCTAAGTATAAGTGACTTTTTGATCTCCTTTTCCTTAAAAATTTCTTTAGTATTTGTATATTTAATATGGAGTTCTAAATGTTTTTGCAATATATATAGCATGAATTCTATCAATCCATGCACTTTGGAGATTTTGTCTGTTTCCTTGTGTGTAAATATATAAAAAAACTCTCTCTCTCTCTCTCTATATATATATATATATATATATATATATATATATATATTTGAGTGCATTATATTCATGATGTAAAAAAAGGATATTTTAATTATAAAGATACTTTTTTCATTAGATTCTTTATATCTGTCAATAATTCTCATTAATTTTTTTGCCACAATCCTCAGTCACATCAACTGCAGTCATGAACATAAAGACATTGTGAATGCTACCCTCCTTTTCAAGGCTGCATAGTATGTGCTTTGACAGAGTTACATAAAATTTTGAATTCAGAGTTCTTTTTAACCTATAGCCATTACAATTAATTTTACATATTCAAGATTTCAATTTCATAAAATCAAATTTTGAATTCTCCAGTTATAGGTCATATAGTCAGTATATTATATTTATTAGTAGCTGGGACTTTTGTAGGCTTGTTTACCTGCTAGTATAGAAATGCATAAAACCATGCTGATATTTTTTGTAAAAACACAAATATCTTTTCTATCCTATTTTTAAAGCTTCTGATTTTCTCTTGAAAATAGCTCCTGTTTTCCTGTTAATTTCATTTTTGAATTTTATTATATTCTAAAAAATCTCTTTTCATTGCCATGACTGAATTGCAATTATTGGTCTAATGTTGCATTTCAATATCAAAAGATTTTGTTTGATATTAAGTTTTATGATTAACTATCATCAGACATCACAAGCCAAATGGCTTCTGTGATTTTCAAACCAAGCATAAACATTTGAAGCAAGTATGTTTCATCAAATAATAGAATAATCCAATTATATTTGTTTGTAGATTATATAATTTTAGTATGAAAATGGGAAAATGATTTCGTACATACAGCCCAATGTGGGCATGTGTCCGTTTACACAAGATTATCTAGAAAACAATTTTTTATAAAAACACTGCTAAATCTTTTAATTCTGTGTTTTCAAATCCTTGCAAGTATATATATATATATATATATATATAATCTTCTTTGTACATACAATTATATATGTATAAATGTTAACAGGTTATGCCATATATAAATTTGAAATTTATCAAATTTTCAGTGCATATAAAATTTGATTTTAATTACATATGGATAACCACTTATGAACTTAAAAATACATCACAATTCACTATAATAAACTTTCTATTACAAACATAAGTAAAAAAAAAAAATGGTGAATAAGAAAAAGCAATAACTTGTGTAAAGTGATTACAATTACAAATGATACAAATCTGTAAACAGTTCCTACATGCAAATATCAAAGGATTAAATTGTGCATCAGATATTTGCAAAATCACCTTGCACTGGCTGTAAATGGAAGAAGAGCAAATGGAATATTTATGTGGCCTGCAGCAAATGTTGGCATTCACATTTCTCATTCACACACATTATGATATGGGGCATTAAAATGGAAGCTTCCAATCTGACACAGGAAATGCAAAAGAACACCATGCAAATAATGACACTAGCTGCAAACATCAAGGGACTCAAAGAGAGTTGGTTTCTTGAAATTGGCCAGGTGAACAAGAGGAGTGACAGTGCCCTGAGCAGACTCCATGGTAACACACACTAAGTTCATGTTTTCTGTGATGGTCTTAGGGGTTGTGAGCAGCTACAGCCATGACTTCACTTCATCCTGTAGAGTCTCAAATTCAATGCCACCACACCTACAATGAGATGCTGGAGTGCCCATATGCATTCCAATCATAAATTGCTCTCCCTTCCACTTGATCAATGTAACTCAAAAATGGCTGCTGGTTGAAAATTTTCATAATCATGTCAATCCTAAAATTGACTAATTTGTATCTCTACTGCTTTGAATTCCCATAATATATTTAGGGAATAGTTGAGAGGGAGACACACCAGCAATCACACAGTACCAAGGACTTATTGAAGGTTGCCATCATGGATATGATTGGATAACAGAATAAAGAAACACCTAACTTGCAGTTGATGCTGCATCAAAACTGCCAAGTGATGACTGTATTTTTTTCTAAAATGAACGCATGCACAAATTTTCTGAAATCTACTGGTTTAATTTTATTTTGAATGTCTCTTTGTTTTTCCTTATATTATAATTTGTTTTCAATTATCTGACACATTCTATCTATAAATATTTCTTTTTAAGTGCAAAAATCTATTTTACATGAAAAAATAGATTTTTTGTACATAAAAAGAAAAGAAGGTAGTGTTATCTTTAGTTCTTCTTCAGGGAAAAGAAAAGATTCAATTAACCTGTTGGCTGATCTAATCTAAATCACCCAAAATATCATTGATTTATTGATAAATGATTAGAAAAGAAAAACATTGTATCATGCACTTTTTTTCTTGAAAAAAAAAAAGAAACTTTTTGCTTCTAAATTGAAATATTCATTGAGTTTCAAGATTAATATGACGATAGTTTCTATATCTGGAGAGAACAGAATTTAAACTTTGTTATGTTAGAAATTAAACTTAAGAAAAATGCACATAAATAGAATTTCTGGTTTGGTACATATGCAAGATTCTATTTGTGTGTGCAAATGTATGTGCAATAATGCATATATGCATGTATTTATATTAAAAGATTAGCTCTATTCAAATATAAAACTTAGTAAATTGTTTATAGAGAGATACAAGTAGAGACATCATTTGGTATTTGCATATAAGCTATTCTTCACATCCTTCTGTATACTGTAAATCATCTCTAGATTCCTTATAATATAAAGAGTTGTTATAATGTCATTATCAATAAACTGAGAAAAAATACTGTATAAAATAAATTCTATTCATTCTTGCATAGTGTGTCTTTGGTAAGAAAAGCTTGTCAAAGCATAACTGATGTCCTCCAATTTGAAGGCTCACTTTGGTCATGGACATGTGACCATGGATTCCATTAGAGAAATTCTCCACCATGGCAATTGACTTTGGTTTTAGAATCCCTCCACTCAGTAATGCCTTATCATCACTGCATAGATATGGAACCCTTTCTATTCGATTGGGTTAAATGACTGTTAACCCTACAAGAAGAGTTATATGTAAACACATAAATCTATATCTGTGCATATGTGTTGAAGATAATTAAAAGATAATTATTTCTTAGGTTAATATGGAAATTTCATTTCAAACCTGTTTCAATTGTACCAATATATAATTCGCTTTTAAGAATCTTTTTATTCTTGTTGCTGTCATATTCACATTTTCTGTTTTTTAAATATTTTTAGCAAAAGTCTCATCTACCCATTAAATTTGGTTCTTTTGTAATATGTCATTTTCAAAGAACAAAGAATTTACTTTCTATGCTTTTGTATCAAATATGAGATTAATTGAACATTAATGTAATTAAATTAAATTTATAATCATTTCTTGAATCATCTTAAAGACCATGCATACATACATGTTAACCAAACCATACCTACATACGTGTGTGTGTGTGGTTTTTAATATTCCTTTTAAGTAAAGATTGTATTGAATATCAAAATAGAGCAATTAATTTGATTAATGACCTATCAATTCTTTACCAGCTACAAAGCAACGGCCATAAAATTGCCATCCAAGACTCATGTTACTACCGCCATATTGATCTTTCTTTAAGTAACTCAGCAGTAGAGCATATAACTGAAAAGGCTAAATGGTATTCTAATCTGAATCATTCCTACACACTCATCAAGAAAGATAAGCTATGATTTAAAGAATTTTCTACTAAACAGACTCTGTTAATCTTTTGTAATCTATAATAAAATTCCAGATAACTATTGTAATTATAGTACTCACCATGTATTGGGATATTTCTGTTCTTTAGTTTTTTGCTTCTTCCTGAATTTTACTATGCACAATATGGATGTTTCTTTTTCACTTAATGTTTATTTAGCACTAATTTAACATTGCTTTAATGGTGTAAGGTAAAATTTCAAAATATAATAACATCTGAAACAGACATTTCTACTATTGTTATGATCATTGCTTGATGTCTTTGTCTTATACTCCACACCAATCACAGTATTATTATATTTAAAACATTCTACAAATCAGTCAAATACAACAGTAAATATCATTCCAACAGTTTTGCATTTGTTTGTGCCAATAAATACTTTGAATTTCCTTCATTTCTATAGCATCCCTAGAATTATCTTTTAACTCCAGGTCTCTCCATGATGTAAATAATCTTCATTCTCAACAGATTTCTAATATCTATGACTTGTCATGACTTCTTGGGAAAGATGCTTTCCCATTGTATTCTCCTTGGTTTTGAATTCAGACTTGTCCTTGTAGCTAAGGTTAGATAACCCAGTCTTCCCTGCTATTTAACCCATAGAGACATATTCATGCCTTTCCTAAATATATTAGTGTAAAAGTGAATGCAACAGATTAGGCTAGAATTTGAACTCTGCTTGTCAATTTCATTGTCTCAGCCAGTAACAGTTATATGACCATCAGTGACCTTTAAGAGAAAGATAAGTTCAACTTTTCTCAAGCATAATCTAGAAATAAGGATTGTGATATGATTGTAACTCTCAGATAACAGCAAAGATTGAATATAATTAGGAAATCTTTCAGAGTAAGATTTAAGGAGATATTTTTTGTAGGCTGAATTAAAGTTTTCATTCATGATAAGTAATATAAGAAGACTTACACCAAAATTCAAAGCAAATTTTTCATTTTGCATGTCAGATATTAAGAAAATTTTAAAAAACTAGCAGAATTTTTAAGAAAAGGATACATTATGTATCTGTTTGAGTATATAAATAAATCTGTTGAATCCTATTAACTATTAAATGTAATAGATGCTCAGAAGATAAGAACATTTAGAAATTATCATTATTTTCTGAAATAAAAATTCATGATATATAAATGCAATATGGAAAATATAATGAAAAATGATTCTTTCTTTCTTCTGTCATAAACATTAGGAAAAATTGAAATAAGAAAATGTTTGTCACATAAAATAAAAAAGGAAATCAATAAATTAATATAGAATGAGGCAAGTAAGGTTTTAATCAGGGATAAAAAATATATTGAGAAATTCCAAATATAGTTCCCATCAAATTTTGTTAGGAATATGAAAAATAATATACATAAAAAATTGTAAAAATATCAAATTAGCAACCAATTCAACCAAATTTTTTTAATATATTCAAATGTTTGAATCTTAGAAATTGTTTTATATTAATGAGGTTAAATCATATGCAAAAATGTATGGTTCCCACTCCCTCTCTGATTATCATTATCTAATTAGTAATACTTATTACTAGAGTATGTTTTTCCTTAATTAATCCATTTGGAGAAATAACATAGTTATTCAATTGGATTTATGTTGATGTAAATCAAGTTATGCTACAGAAATAATGAGAGATAGAATATGTGTGTATTTTATCATTAGATATTCTTGCTTTAGAACATAGGCTTAGAAAAGAAATCATAAGAACCTATGCACACTCATACAAATACATACACATTCATAGTTATGTGCCTACATGCATATACACATGTTTTTGCATGTATGCTTGAGCATAGGTTTTTATGCTCATTTCTATGCCAGTAGTCAATCATTTTGAATAAATAAATTCATGTTATTTACATTTACCCAAGAGATTTTATATATTTTTGCTCATCCTACCAAACAAAATGATTGATACAATTTGACAAGTAAATGTTACTTCATTATTTTCTTCAAAATGAAATGCTTCCATCTTCTAATAACTCATCTGTATGTATGTTCTGAATTATAGTTTAATGGTAAGGATATAGAATTAGAATTGAGAAAAGCTCAATGAGATACTTGGACTTGGATCCTGGGATCTAACAAAGAAAATAATTTAGACTATATTCTCAATTAAATATCCAAGTATTTTCTCTCTTGATATCAAAAGTTTTGTAGTTGAAGACTAGATTGAAGTTGATAATACAATTTTCTCAAAGGTGACCTCGGAATAGATAGAGCAATATTCAGTGATTTCAGATATCATTGATAAGAACGAACAAACATAATGAACAATGAAAAATGAAATTTATATAAATAAAATATAACAGAAATATACATTGAATCAATCTAGATAAATCTACACATTGATTCCCACAGAATATTATCAGAATCTACAGTTTAGCTAACTATTCAGTTTAAATAAACTGTACTTTTGTTGCTGTATACATGTCTTCATTTTGGGAATTGAAAATCATCTACTCTGTCTAAAAACAATATACTTTTCTTTTTTGGCAAGTCACAGTCATGTCAATTTTTGTCTGAAAAAGCAGTTTTTAAAATCAAATTTGCAGATTCTTATTGGTATAAAATTTTCTACTATCAGTATGCCTCAACTGAATGAATATGTGATTACATGCACAATATAAACAAAGCTTCAACATTGTGCAAACAGTATGTGATTCTACTGCAATATCAGACATTGTTTTTGTTTGTTCAAAGATCAGTTACATTGGAATAAATCAACAAAGGCATCATCTAAAAATTAGGAGATATCAGGAAAATCAACAGATAGCATAGATAAATTAATAGGTATATAAACAGATACAAACAGACTGAGATTGATGTGAAATATTTTCTAAAAATCATTGCTTGGGTAGCCATTAGGATAAATTTTAAATCAACTTTGATGTTCTTATGACATTGATGTGTGTCTGTGATATATTGATCTAAATACATGTTTCTGCTTATAGCTTAACCCACAAAAGGTTGATAAACTGTGAAAAATTAATCAACCAGTCAACCTGTTTAAAGTTATGAATGTATGTATGCATTATTGTGTTAAGAAAGAGTAAAGTAATTCTAACCTTATCATGACTGTTTCATGTTTTTGTGGATTGGCATTAATATAAAATCTATTAATATTTGTAAAACATTTTAAATAGATATGAGCATGACTCTGACATGAACAGGTGATCAATATTTACCAATAATTCAAATACTATCATTGCTTCACAAGAAGAAATCACTAGAATTATGTGATTACAAATCCATGGAAAAAAAGTCACAGGAAAAAAAAAGAAACAGGATAATGTAAATATTGTTTCTATGTCTTTCTTTAATATTTGTGTACAGAAATACACTCACATGTACACACCCACCCACCACATACATAAATACACACACACACACACACATACTCATATACATGTCAACAGTGTAGGCATAGAAACCAACACTTTTACATCATTAGCAGTCATCAGACCATGTGTCACACATGTTTATTAATGTACATATAGGGAAAGGAGGAAACTGGTTTTTCCTAATTTTTGTTTAGACATAAAATTTTACATTATTTATAGTCCTGACCTTGAGTTTGTGTATTTTATTTATTTATTTTATTTTTATTTATATTTTGTTTAATTTGATTTGATTTTTTGCATATTTTTCCTGTTTTAAAATATTCAATAAAGTTTATTAGTGTTAGGTTATTAGTTATTTACTCATTGGAAATTGTTGTAGGCAACATAATGGGGATTTGACTGCTTTTGGAAATGAATTTCTATAACAAATTCCTACTACACTAACTACAACATCATAACTAATCCTATAATCCTATATTATAATGCTATAATCCGAAACAGCAAGTCTTGATTTCTAATGAGCATAAACATAGCAGATTTTAAATAATATAATCATATATTGCAGTATTACATTTTCCTAAAATTACATTGACAATGTCTCTTAAGCCATGAGAAAATCTGGACTGAGATTTTATATTTATATATAAATTTATATATTTATATGTTGTATGTAATACATAATGCTGGATACAATAAGCTTATTGTTCATTTGGACAATAGGTTCATTGTATTCAGCATTATGCATTATATAATATTTGATTCATTATTTTTTGCATTATCCTGAATTTATATATTGTATAAAACACATAATGCTGAATACAGTCATAGTAAATGAATACTAAAATTTCAGCTTTTATAATCTGCCAATTTGAATTTAATCAGAGATTCATAAATGATTTATATTTAATACAGCATGCAATACATATTGACATGTGGGTTTTTGCATGTAGTTTTAAAAAAAATAAGCATTCATAAATTGACCGAAATCACTTGAACATACCAAAAGATTGAAACCATGTTAGTGGAATCGGCTGATTCCCTATATATATATATATATATATATATATATATATATGAAAAGTAAATCAACTGCTCTCTTGAGTGGTTTTTAACACACTATTTATCATCTTTCAGTTGTGTGTCTGTCTTTAGGCAGAGTGCATTAAGGACTGACGGAGTTGAAACTGAGGAAAATTATACTGAGAGGTGCTGGCCCTGGGGAACAGCTGCTCATGTCCACAGCCTTTCATTGTACCAGAGAGAGGGATCAGTGCTTGCACCAAGTCCAGTGCAACTGATGGTTGCAATATCTGTGGGCAATTTTTGTTCCTAGCCTGGGTGTACATGCCTGGGTCCCTACTCTGAAAACTGACCTTGTGTCCCAACTCTTAGTGGGGAGACAGAGTAAATACCTGGTGTGTAAATTGCTCTCTTGAGTAGTTTGTAACATATTGATATTTACTAGGCACAAGGATCCATCCCTGTGCTGGTAGTTTCATGGCTCTGACTAGCTTAGACCAGCTTTGACAAACTATGACCAGCTAAGGCCAGTGGTCTAAGTGAAGACACTTAGTTCCCCACATTAAAAACTGACCTTCTGTCACAACCTGACTCAGTGCAGGGGGTCAAGTAAATACAAAATGCTCTCTCGAATGGTTTGTAACACATTATTTATCATCTCTCAGTTGTGTCTCTGTCCTTGAGCAAAGTGCACTTAGGAACAACTTCATCAAAGGACAGGGTCACAACTAGGAAGAAATACTGAGGTGCCCAGCCATGGGGAACAGCTGCACAAGGACATGCTCTCTCATTTCACCAGAGAGAGGGATCTGTGCTCACACCAAGGCCAGTGCAACCGATAGTGGCAGGGACTGCAAACAATATTTGTTCCTGGTTCGGATGTAGTAGTTGGGTCCCCACCTTAAAAAAAGACCTTATGTCACAACTCATCTTAGTGGGGAGAGTAAATACCTGGTGTGTAAACTTCTCTCTCAAGTAGTTTGTAACACATTATTTATCATCTCAAATGAGGAAAATTATACTGAGAGGTGTCAGCCCTGGGGAACAGCTGTCCAAGGCTGTGCACTCTCATTGCACTAGAGAGAGGGATTGGTGCATGCACCAAGACCAGTGCAACCAATGTCTGTGGGGCTCAGGGAATTTTTGTTCCTTGCCCAAGTGTATGTGCTCAGGATCCCCACATTAAAATTACCATGTGTCACAACCTGACCTTATGGGGAGTTGAGTAGATACAAATTTCTCTCTCAAGTAGTTTGTAACACATTATTTATCATCTCTCAGTTGCATTTCTGTCTTTGGGCAGGGGCAGCTCAGTCGAAGGACAGAGTTACAACTGAAGAAAATTATACTGAGAGGTGCCTAGCCCTGGGGAATAGCTGCCTGGGGCCATGCCCTCTCATTGCACCAGAGACAAGGATCAGTGCTCACATCAGAGACAGAGACAGGGATCAGTGCTCACACCGAGACCAGTACAACCAATAGTTGTAAGGGCTCAGGCAATTTTTTCCCAGGTGTATGCACTTGCTCCCTGCATTAAACTGACCCCTTGTGTAACAACACAACTTTATGGTAAATACCAAATTACTATAAAGTAGAATGGGGTGTGTCAATCACAGAATTTGCGGGAGAATTGAGCTCCAATTTCACATTTATTCATATAGATTCAATAATATAGGTTTTACTTAATTAGCTATTATGTTTCTCTAACTCTTCAAATATTGAATGTATAACTAACTCTAATTTCTATTTTCCCATTTTTATACAATATTAATTTTATCTTATAAATTGTCCCCTGTTCTGTTACCCATGAAATAAATATAATTGTTTGTATGGAAAATAAATAGGGTGGCTTTTAAGCTAGCTTAAAAGTTTAAGCTAGCTGCAATTTTGGATACAAAAGGAAAATAAGAGGTACTGCCCTTGAACCATGAAAGCAACAATAATGGCTAGTATAATATATTAATATATATTTTTAACCTCGCAAAATCTGGCAAGCCTGAATCTGAGCTCAATGAAAATCATTCCCAGCACCTAACTTTTCTGACTGAGCTATGAATCATTGAAATCAGACCAGTGGAAGTGGAGAAGTTGCTTGGACATACACATGCACAAACACACATGCACAAACAGACACACACTGTATTTTATATATAAGATAATATTACTTTTTAACATTTCTTACTTTATGTAAAATACCAATATGTTTGATACTCATTAGATAAGTACTAATTATATAATAATAAATATATTACAATGAATTGCATAAATTTTTCAATAAATCATAGTATTTTTATACCTAATTATGAATTAAGTTTGAGATTTTTCAATGAATTAACATAATAGTGACAAATGATTAATATATGATTTTATATATGTCAGATTGCATATGTTGATATATAATTATGGGTTAAACTTTAGACTTTATAGAGATTTACTTTCTTTAAAACATTATCCTTAATCATCTCTTGAGTATAACTCCTAGTTTGATAGGCTTTTACCAATCAAAGCCTGTCAATGAAATTAGCTTTATCCAGAGTTAGCAAACTGAAAAGGAAAACTGAAAGGAAAAATAATATTTCAAGATTCAGATAAAAAGCATAATTTGATTGACATTATTACATTTGGGCAAAGAATCTGGAAATACTACTTTATATGCCAAAGATTGATGTGTAATACTGGGGCCTGATGAAACAATGATCAAAGAGCAAATAATGCTGCCTGGTAAAAGAATGTTTCTAAACAAGAATAATCAGTTCATCTTTCAATGAATAATTTTCTGCTCAGTGATTAGAATTTTGAGCAGATCATTTTTAATATTTAACCATTTCTTTTATATTTTTAATCATTTTTGATTTTTTATTTGTTTCCTGTTTTTGTCTGTTTCTATTATTATTACCTTTCCTTACATGTGAATTACTTAAAATATGTTTTGTTTTTTTTCATATTCTCAGTATTATTATCCATATTTACTTTTGTGTCTTTCAAAAATTTAATTTCTTTATATTCAATATTTTTCTGTTTTCTCATTTTTCTAATTTGTTCTCACTACTTTTTTCATTTTTTATCTTAAATTTTAAATTTTTCTTTTACTTTCATTTCTTTTTTTCCTATTTTTATATTTTCTTTTGTTATGAGATTTTTTTACTTTTATTTATCTATTATTTTTAACATTCATTTCTTCTGAATAATTTTCTATTATTTTCTTACATTTCTTTATATTGTTATTACTTTTTTCTTTTTTTCTTTTTAGTAATATTTCAATTTTTTTTTCTTTTTTATTCACATTTCTTGATTAACTGCTTTCTCAGGAAGTTTTTAATGCCTTTTTTAATATAAATTTACCATTTTCACATGATTTTTGTTATGATTTTTAACTAATTTCCCCTACTCTACGTCTTATATATGAAGTACAGTGTATGTGAGTGTTTTTGTGCAGGTATGTGTACAAGCAACATTTTCACTCCCACTGGTCCAATTTTGATGAATTAAAAAGCCCTAGAAAAGTTAGGTGCAGGGAATGATTTTTGTTGAGCTCAGATACAGGGTAGCCAGATTATATGAGGTTAAAAATATATATTAATATATTATATTAGCCATTATCATTGCTTTCATGGCTCAAGTGAAGTAACTCTTATTTTTCTTTTGTATTTAAAATTGCAGCTAGCATAAAATTTTAAGCTAGCTTAAAAGCTGCCCATTTAAGCTAGTTCCTCTTGGTTTGGCCATCATCACAATAGCTTGGGAGGAGTAGATGCAATAGGCATCAATAAACTACAGAAGAACTCAAAATTGATCACTGCATCTAAGTATTGAATTAATGTTTAAGCTTACCTTACGATAATTCTTCTGCTGCCATTTAATGATGATTTGATGTATGCTGATCCTTATTTTCTGTACAAACAATTATTTTTATTTCATGGGTGACAGAACAGTGGACAATTTATAAGATAAATTTAATATAGTGTAAAGATGGCAAAATAGAAATTGAAAAAACTTATACATTCAGCATTTGAAAAGTTAGAGAAACATAATAGCTAATTAAGTAATTAAATTCTGAGATTAAAAACTCTCCAGGCTGAATTCAATACATTCACTTTTGTACAAATACCCTTAGGAAATATATGAATCGCTTTCTTCTCTTGCTAGCTATAAGTTAAATAATAGGGCAAATTAGGAGGCTCACATGCTTTGAGGTATCAACCAATCTAGAAAAAGGAAAACTAATCCAAAACCATCCTGAAGACAGATGACCTCTGTCAAACTATTTTGCCCTAGACACACCCACTGCTGCTATGGCTTCAGTACATGTAATGCCTCTACAACAATAAGGGAGCTATGGGACTCATGACATGATGATTTTTTTATTTAAAAAAATGTTGTTGTTATATTTTTATTCATGATGTGATGATTTTTTTTATTTCAAAACAATGTTAAAGTAGACAATTTTCCTGGAATATATTGAGCAGTGAGAAATAGCAAAAGTACAAAATTTTCATTCATCATTAAACTGCAATCAGTAGTGCATATCATATTTATTAAAAGTACTGATACTGACTATTAAATATAGAATTCATAATATTTGATATAATGTCCATAATATTAAATATAAAATTCATAATAGATGAATTAATGCAATTACTTTAAACTTCATTAGCCTTATTTGATATAGGAATCTAAAATATTTGGATTATCTTCTGCAAACTGTTTCCATCCTTACTTGGTGGCTTTGTGCTTTTATATAACAAACATGAAAATATATGGTATAAAGTAAAGCAAAAACCTTATTTTCATTTGCCTGCAATGAATTAACCACAAATGATATTGAGTGAAAATGAGGGTAAAACATAAAATTATATTCATTTTAAGGAAAATTTTATTTTATATTTAGACAAATAAAAATTAAGAAATAAGTTTTGAGTAATACATGCACCAACATCACGCGGATTAATTAAAATTATATAATATTGATTTCATGGATAAAACCTGTAATCAATTTTGATTTTGATTTTTTTTGTCTCATCAATAGTAATGGTAAATGTTGGCTCTCCACAGCTATGTTGCCTGCAAATATTGCAAGTTCAGCCCAAAGTATGCTAACATACATAAAATGTTTCACTTGAAACCTTTATTCTGCTTCATGCAAAGTGCTTACAAATGCATAAAGGCAAAAGTTGATTTTATGCTGATAATAATAAATGTAAAAGAAGACAATTTGGAATGACAAATAAGAAGCATTTCCTTTCAGTCTGTTTCATTTTTCTTCAAAGGTTTCATCCTTACCAATTTACTACTGTGACCCCAGCAAATAAAACAAACATACTCTAAAGGTTAAAGAAAACTTCAGCTAATATGATGATTTTTCTTTTTTCATCTTCCAAGTAAAGCTCTCTGCTATATTCACTCTTCCATTTAATATTCAATCTATAATCCCCCTCACAACAAATTGCATCACCCTCAGACTGCAGCTAATCCATTGTTGAGCATGAATAACAATATCAAAAGCCAATTAATGGCCTACAGCTTTTGCCATTCAAACATTATTTAGATAAACACTTGATAATGAAGATGTCAATGTTCCTAATTACACAGACAAACCATTTGCCCAGTAATTTACATCCTCTTTTTTGTGTTTATCTTTGATGATTTAGCAATCATTTCTTGCTGCTTTCCCTAGCTAATCCTCTATTGTAATCCTATCCAATTTTTATTGTGGAAACCCAAGTAAATCTCTTTCATACTCAGCTTATCTCTGTATCCAAAGGCCTTTGATTATTATCAAGTAATCAAGGGAAAAGGAAAGAAGGAGCAAGAAAAAGCATATCAAATCTCCCATGTCCATATTATGAAATGAATGATAATGAAAAACTATAAGGTCCAAATTCATTGTTTCATGTTTCCCCCATAACAGCAACTTACCACAGAATGGTATTATGCTACATGAAAACAGTGATCTGGAAATTTTAATTTCTCAATTATTAAAGATTTAAGAAAAAAGAGGATTCAAAAAAAATAATAATCTCTCTTTTATTTCTTATATTCTCTCAAATAGAATCTCCCCAATTGCCTGCTTCCTTTACATTCATTTTCTCTTACACTGTATTTGGGTACATGTATTATATGTGTAAAGTATAAAAATTATATAATAGGCATTAAAAAATATTAGTGGTATGTTCTTTTTGAGACTACATTAAATTTAATTTTAAAGATTCAAAATTTTGGTTAAAATGGATTTATTATTCAGTGAGAACTTGAAAATGCAAGAAGAGTCATTCAAAAATGGGAAGAAAAACAACTGTATGGGCAGAAGATAATTAAGGGAATGGTATATAAACTGACATACACATTGCTATATAGATAAAAATCTAAGCATAGAATCTGAATCTCTATTAATGGCTGTCTTAAGAACAAATAATAAAAATGGCTCAGACAAATAGGATACAAGGGAGGATGAAATACAGATGAAACAATCAATTATTTAGTAAGTATATGTAGTAAAGTAACTCAGCAAGAATACAAGAATAACTGGGTAGGAAAAGGGAACTGTGCAAATGGCTTCATTTGACCATGCAGAACAATGATATATGTACTAACTAGAATCTGGTTTAGAGAATGATACAGATAAACTCCTCTTGAAATTTGAGATTCAAATAGACCACACAATCCATGCAAGAAGACAAGATGACTATGAGTTATAATTCCAAAGAAAATAATATGTGAGATTGCTGATTTCACTTTTCTCAGTGATCACAAATTAAATGACAAAAAAAAAACAAAACCAGAGAGATAAAAAAAGAGTGAAAGGTCCAGTAAAAATAAAAAATTTGACAGAATGCTGAGGAAATTGTGGAATATGCATTGATGAGAACACTGTCTGTAAGAAGCAAGAAAGGTGGAAGTAGAAAATCAGGGAGTAGATAGATACATTCTAGATGACAGAACTGTTAAAATCAGGTAAAATGCTGAGGAAAGTCCTAGAATACTAAGGATACTTACTTGCTATCAGTTGTACTCTAGTGAAAAGCATCAATTAATGATAGTAGGAACCCCAAGTGAAAAAAATAATAATAATAACAATAATGATGACAACGACAACTATGTCAAATAAAAGATATTTTTAACAAAAAGTGAAAGCACAAATCAATCATAAGCAAAAGAAGAAAACATTTTTAAAGTGCATTTTGAATATTAATTAAAGACAATTATGACCATTTGTGATGGTGCATCCATAAGTCTTTAGCCTGGCTTGAACTTATTAAATGTATTTTGATCTGACATTTTTACAATATAATGTTGAATCTATATGATTAATATTCAACATTGAATTAAGTGCATTGACAAAAAAAGATATGTAGAAAAATATTTATTGTGTAAAATAAGTATTTTATAATTAAGCTATGGATATCGATTTACATTTATGTGTGTGAATGTGCATGAAAATACATACATATTCTTAGAGATAATATCTGTCAATGTCATCCAGCACTAAAAAAAGAAATAAACAACTTAGATCATAAAATGTCTTTGCAGTCTGACAGTATCCTTACTGTCAATGTACAAAGTCATTTTTAGTTATGTTAAGAGCTTACTAATTATTACATTTTCATTATTTGAAAACAAGAATTAAATTTTTTCTTTTAATATTTCAATTTTGAGAGTCAAGAAAAGTTTTCTTTTTCTGTCAATTATATAAAATGTTAATCTGATTTGGTAAACTGAAGAAAATTGTCAATAAAACTTCAAGATTAAATATTATACACATGATTATATTATGGATTCATTTTACAAAGTAGGCTATATATATATATATATATATATATATATATATATATATGCTAGTTAGACTTGTATCTCTTAAAATTTGTCAGGATTCTTTTCTGCTAAGTGGTCTTCATGTTGTTTTTTCTTTGCTTCTCAGTTACTAAGAGATTTCTTGCCCTGTAGTTCATAGATGCTGCTTTGCTCACCTCACCTTAAACATTGAAGGAAATGGTGATGTTGCGCATTTAGGGGAAAAGTAATTAGGATATTGATAACATTAAGACCCCCTCCAGATAGAATCAGATAACATAAGATGGCATTCACTTTCTCTAATTTACCAGAAAAGTAATGATACCAATTATTATTTAATCATTTCCTTTTTCTTAATCAAATTTAGCATGAGGTTAGTACATGAAAATAATTAGAAATCATCTGGTAAAAGTTAACATTTCAAACAATGGAAGTTGATGGTAATTTCCTCCATGTCTATATAAATATAAAATATAAGTATAAGCATTGGCAGATAAATGAAAAGCAACAGATGTACAGATAAAAGTTGATTTGGTAGTTTGGGTATTATAAGTTTATGTATCTTGTCATTTATTAGCTAACTTCAATTGTATACGTAGGAGACACACATTAAAAATGGCCTTGTATCATACCTCACTCTTGTTGGAGGGTATTTACAAATAACTACTTCAAATATCTTGGGAAATTAAAGATTCTGAGAGATGATTCCATTTTGGTTTGTTTATTATTCATAGTTATAAAATAGAAGAATAGTTTGGATTATGTCTCTTTGAGATGAGAGAATTGGGTGAGAACCAAAGAAGATGAGAGGAGAAAGACAACAACAAAATTAGTATTAAAATTGTCGGTCTTCTTTTTCACTTACAATCTTCTGAAGATGAGAGTAATTAGTTAACAAATATGAACACTTGGTGATTGATTTCAACCATACATATAGAGAACTTATGAGCATTATATATACAGAGTATGATGGGTAAATTGCTGCCATTTTATATTTTTACTTTCATGCATGTGCATTGTTTGTTTTTGATTTTGTTGACTAAACAGTAAAGTAGGGTCAGTTGGGCACTATCTGTGAGAAAAAGAGCACCATGACGCAATTCACTCCACCAGAAATTTGGAAACGGCACACTGTACTGCAATACAAACATTTCAGAGTGTTTGGGTATCAATCTGAGGACAAGGCAGAGAATTCGGAAAGAGTCGGATGAGTTTAATGGTGGTTACAAAAGAGTTTAGAGTGATCACTAATGATGGTGACATTATGTCTCCATTCATTTTCCTACAGGGCCTCAGGCTCAACACAGAGGCCTATATCAAGTGTCTTGAGGAGGTAGTGCTGTCATGAGTCAAAAGGGTGGCTGCTGGAAGACTCAGTGTCTAGCAACAGGACTCTGCACTAGGCTATACAAGCAGGAGAACCCAGTCATGGCTATTAGACAATTTCTGTAGCCACATTACATCTTACATCTGTCCACCTAACTCGCCAGACTGCACCACTGTCGATTATTATATGTGGGGGACAGCTGAACAAAAGACCAACAAAACTTCTTGTAGCACCAAAGATGAACTGAAGACAAGCATTTACCAACTTAAACAAAGAGGCCATCCAGAAGAGTTGCAAGAGATTCCAAAGTCATTTGGGGTTTGTGGTAGAAGCCAATGTTATTGAATAAATTTACTCTTTAGTATTTCAAGATATTTTTGTGTAGTTTTGGTAAATATATCTGTTAAAATGAGATGTCAGTATTATTTTCAATTTTGCATAATTTAGATGACAATTTATTCATCACACCTAGTAAATGTGTACAGAGACAGATTACATGTATAATATACATATTTACATGTATGTATGTGCATGTGCACACACACACACACACACGTGTTATAAATGTATATAATATTATATATAATATTACATATAAATTGTCGAGAGAAGAAATGGATTCATGCCTTTTCTCAAGGGCATCAGTGTAAAGTGAAGTGAATGCTTGGCTGGAATTTGAACTGATAACTGCTGTGCCAATCACATATAAAGAAAAACCAACTATGCTGGTATAACCAACTGGCAACTTTCCAAAAGATGTATTAGGTTGGTGCAAAAATAATGACGTAATAATGTCGTTTTTTGACGTATTTTTTAACGTCAAAAAATGACATTATTACGTCATTATTTTTGCACCAACCTAATAATACCTTAATCAAGAAAAAGAACTCAAACAAGGAAAGAAAAAAGAAAATGACCTAAAGGCAAGCACCTACCTACTCAGTCAAGAAAAGTGCTCAAGATTACCTATATATATATATATATATATATATATATATATATATATATATATATATATATATATATCTCGGGTGTTAGAAATTAACTCAGCATTGGAAATTCCTTATAGAATTTTTAGTATCACTGAAGTCATGATGAAAACTTTTTTTAAAACAGACAAGACTAATAGGGAATTCTTATTTGTATGCAGTAGCTAGAAGCTGAAGACTGTGACCGCAGAATGGAATATGGAGAGTTAATGTTAGGTTGGCATGATGATTGACCTGAACTGGTTGAAAACACCTCCTGGAGTGACGGGTTGTATTCCATACTGGTGGTTTCATCAATCATCACAACTGCCATTACTGGACATCGTGTGATAACGATTCGAACATGACAGTTGAGAGGATGCAAGCTCAACCAAAAGTGACCGTGTGGTGCAGAATGGCAGCAATGAGCCATTGGCCCATATCTGTGACACCATGAATATGGACCCCTATCTTCAGATGTTCAAAAATTATGGGTACCCCACAAGGTTTGGCTGAGAGACACAAATTCAGGAGGTTCTCAATGATATCCCAGACAATGTCCTTCAGAAGGTTGTTCATTCCATCCCTGAACATTTGAAGAAATTGGTTGATACCACCAGTGCTTACATTGAAATATGAAGATTTACTTTCATTTTCCCATGTAATAAAGAACATGTATTATATTACCAATTTTTAATGCCTACTTATTTTTAGCCACCCACCCACCTTAAATATATATCTATATATATATTTATTCTTTCTCACATTTGTATATATATATATATATATATATATATCCATCCAAATGAGAGAAAGAACATCACCTGAAGAAGTACAATCAAAGTATTGAAACATGAAAGCTTTTGTGTAGCAGTTTCAACATGTTTTTATTATAATTTCTTATAATAAAAATAATTATTTTTATTATATATATATATGTGTCAGTGTGTGTGTACATGCAAAAGCACTTGGTCTTATAACCTAGAATAAATATCAGATCATTGCAAAAATTTCATGCCCAATTTTCATTGTTAATATGAAATAACTGCAACTTGACATTGGTGTTTGTTTTGGTGCTGATTTCTAATGTGTTTTAGATTGAAACTTTGCATTGTTCAGTTGTGAGTCAGATTTGATATATGTTAATATTTTTTCCAGAAATGAATACCTTAAAGATGGAAGATGAAAAGTTGCACTTTTACCATATTATATTCTATGAATTTTCAGAAAGGAGTAAGCTTGAAACTATGGCAAAGATTTAGATTGTTTAGATTGTGCTCCAGCTCTCAGACAGTCAAAAGTGGTTTAGCAGATTTTTCCAGAGAGATTTTAACCTAAATGATCAACCACACTCCAGGCTGGTGTTAATGAAGATGCTCTGCTAGCCATCATCAAGAATAAATCGAAGATTTACTAAGAGTTTGAAAATCGATATCTCAACTGCCTTTCATCATTTGTAGAGACTTGTGTTTATTTCTAAATTCAACATGTAGATGCCACATTCTCTAAAAGAAACAGAATGAGCTGTCAGAATTGTCATAGGTGATGAAAAATGGATCGTTTATGATAACATTCAATACAAATTGAGTTGGAAACAGGCTTATGAATGCAAAGCAAAAGGTGCTTGCATCCAATGAAAGTTGTTGCTGTCTGTTTGGTGGGATTGAGTTTCTTCCAGCCAGCAAAGCAATAACTACAAAAACATCATTTTTCACCATGATATTGCAAGACTACATGTTGCAAAACAGACCTTGCAAAAGCTTAAAAATTTGAAACTGGAAACTCTCCAGTACACACCATATTTTTCTGACATAGATCCTTTGGATTTTCATTTGTTTCATAAAGTTTCTACAAAAATGGTATCAATGAGCTTGTAGAATAATGGGAGACAGTTATTGAAAACAATGGAGACTATATACTTGATTAATAAATGTATTTTGTGAGTATGCAAAATTTTGTTTTTAATTTTCTAATTGGGCACAAACTTTGGCAATGATCTAATACAATGGCACAAATTCACTATACTTTATTGCATCAATTATTTTTTAAAACAGATGTTGACAATTTTTGCTTGGTCTTGAAATGAGGATCCAATCAAGCAATTCAGAAAATAGTTTTCTTTTACCTTTTTTCAAAATTCAAATGAAGATGAATATAAATAAATAAATACTGGTTAAAAAATAAATCCTAAAATAAAAAATACAGACATAAAGAAGTAGCATTATTGTATGCAGAATTTAATATTTGCTAAAATCTAAGATCTAATAAATTATTTGATAAGAAAATGTGGTCTAATATACTCCAGTTCCATTTAGAAACAAGATTCTTAGAATCTAGACATAATTCATTTAGATATAAACTCTTATAATTCTTCCACATGATACTTGTATACACAAAATGACCCATAAAAAACACTGGCATTTCATTATTTGCTTTCCACTGCAAAATTTTAATCATAACTGATTTAAATAATTCATTTAAATTTAGATAATTTTAAATTTTAAATTTAATAATGAGGTTAAATAAACTAAGCAAAAATTTGGAAAACTGTAAAAATAAAATCTTGATCCACTTACATACATAGTTTAAAAAAATATCACATATTCCAAGGCCTTGACCATGAAAAGATGTACCATATGCCAAATTTCATGTTCATTAGTGCAAAATTGTGCCTGACAACATGATACATCATGTGCATCCATTAAATTTGATGTAGTACACATGTGTTGACTATGTGTGCATGTACACTTATCTAGATACATGTTTATATGTGCTTTCATATATTTATCACTATAGGTATTGATAACTGTCTGTTCATGCATATTCTGCACATCTCTGAATGAATTTATCATGTAGATACTTGATAGGTAATTATATATTTCCAACTACATATGTTTGGAAATATTCAAATTTTCCTTCATTGAATATTTCATGATACACTTTTTATTCTTAGTTACTTATTTAATTCAACTCATATTATAAGTGAGCAGAATGTAAGCTATTTATCAAAAGAAAAGAATAATGAACAACAATAATGAAAAATACTTGTTACCACCATTCAATGAAAGCAATACCAGAACAATCATTTTTCTCTGATATTGTCTTCAGATATCAAAAGGACAAAAATACCCACACATTGGAAGAAATGAAAAAAAAAAAAGAAAGGAACAGTGACAAAACAGAAAATACACTAGTAAATCAAATGAAGTCATAATCTTAATTAAGTAAGCAGTTGGTTGTAAACAAACTCATAATGAATCAAAAAGATCCTCAACAAAAATTTTAAAGGAATTATAGAATGTAAAAATACAAGCACACAAAAGAAAATTGGGAAAACAAATTGCATGTTCTTAATTGCTGGATTAGATCATTGGCTCTAAAAAATGAATCAGTAGAAAATTCTGTTTGTTATATTTTCTATCAGAAATTGCCCATGTCAAGATGTGAATCTTTTCAAAATAATATATTTAATTTCATGTTTTTCTTTCGAGCACGTATCTAATGAAACCATCTGAATGATACTGTTTTGTATACCCTAGCCAACAGGTTGATGTTAACAAAGGGAGTTAATAAAAATGACTCCAAAAACACTGTTTTGAATAAATTGCCGTATATTGCTGCATGCAGTTTATCGTATAAAGAAAATTACAAAGTAATCAAGACATTTAATGAAATACAAACAAATAATTTTTTTCTTATTATTCTGCTCTGGTAATTCAGACTGATTTCATTATGCCAAATTTCTATGAAGTATTTTTAAACTATTTACTTATTCCATATTCATATTAAAAGAAAATGCTAAAGTAAACTGTCTACATATTTCTCCCCATTGTTATCATTTAAAAATCTCAAATTCATAAACATGTTACAGATATTTTTATTTTTCTAAATTCATTGTTTAAAAACACATTCTAACCTTGCATTCAACGTGAAGATGGCTGACCAAATTTCAGAAAAAAATCAATGCCATTTATGTTATGTATTTTTTTCACTTTTTGCCAAGTTTACCTTTTCTTTTTGTTTTTCAATAATTTGAATATCTGCTTTGCATAGGCATCAATTTAAAAAGAAATCAATGCCAATTTTAGCTCACTTTACTTTTTTTTTTTTTAAATTTGAATATTAGTGCTGCTTAGGCATCATTTTATAAAAATCAATTTGGATAATTTTTTTTCTTGTCTGATCAGTTTACTGTCTTCAGAACTTTCAATATCTCCTCTACTTAGGCATCATTTTATAAAAATCAATGTATTAATGTTTGTCTTTTAGCTCACTTGGCTGTCTTTTGACATTTGAATGTTTCCTTGACTTAGGTATCAGTTTAATAAAAATCAAAATAATAATTATTTTAATTTTTTTTCAATTAGAGCAGTTTTCCACTTTCTAAAATGTTGAATGTCAGTTGTGCTTAGCCATCAATTTAACTAAAATCAATTGTGATTTTTTAAATTTCTTTTAGTTTCATTTTACATTTTTTAGAATTACAACCATTTGTTCAGCTTAGACATCAGTTTAATTGAAAATAATGTGCGATTATCAGATATTTTTCTTTTATTCTAAGTTTATGTTTTTTTTAAATTTGCTCTTCTTAGGCATCAGTTTAATAAAAATTTGTCTAAGCTTTCATTTTTTTCTCTTAGATAAGTTTAGTTTTATCAGCAATTTGAATGTCTGCTCTACTTTGGCATCCACTTAATTAAATCAATGTGATTATCTTTTTTTTGTTTTATCTCTGTTTATGTTATTTCTAAAATATCGATATTTGTTCTTCTTTAGCATCAATTTAAGAAAAATCAGTTTTTGTTTCTTTTTTTTCTAAAAATATCTGCTTAGCTTATGCATAAGTTTAATTAAATCAATGTGATTTTTTTTTTTTTTTTTTCCAGTTTATATTTTCCTAATTTTGAATATCACTGTTTAGGTATCCCTTTAATCAATGCCATTTTCAAGTTTTTTTTTTTTTAGCTCAGTTTAATTTTTCTAAAGTTTGAATATCTACCTTACTTAGGCAGCAATTTAATTAAAACCAATATCATTGTCTTTTCTTTTTTCTAACATTTTTTTCAGTACTTTCACTCTAGGTAAGGTGATAATTGCAAGAGTGAAAAAAATTGAAAAAAAGAAAACGTTATTAAGGACGGAGGGAGGGAGGGAGAGAGGGAGATAGAAGATGACAATTGAATTTACATTTAAATTTTTGAAGATAAAAGTTGATTGCAAAGCAAGAAGCCAGAAGAGAGTTCCACATGTAAAAAGCTATGGTTACATCTAGCAATTTCAGTTGTAAAATGATGAAACCTAGTTACCAGTCTAGTACAGCACTTCAGTTTGTAATGTTGAGGTACTAAAGAGGAAAGCTCATCAGATCACATTTGCCATGAAAATATTTATAGAAAAGGCATAGGGAAGCTATGTTTTGGTGGTGGGAAAGTAATTGAAGTTGAGATGCCAAGTCATCAAGAATTTCTAAATATATAGTAGGAGAACCAGACCAGATTTAGCAGTATTCATCTAGAATGAGAAAGCACAATGAGTTACTCTCTTGGAAGTTAACACAAGCCATACTAAGGGTCATCTCTGAAGATTAATAGGGAGGTGTTTCATTTTGGAGGTGTTAAAATTAACAAGCCATTCCTTGCTCAGGTTAACAACAAAATGTAGGTCATCTTTTACATCAGCTGCCAATTTAACCTTATCAAATCAATCAGACTTACTATTAAGACAATAATGAATGGTTATGCCATCAGTATAAATATCAAGTTGAAAACTCATGACATCAGGATGGTAGCTGATGAAAATTAGTAACAACATAGAGCCAAGGAACACCTGCATTCATAGAAAAAGATCTAGAAGAGTGGCCATTCAAGACAACTTTCATTTAATGATTTGGTAAGAAAGACTGAATCAGTTCAAAAATTCATCCAGAAATACCTTAAACTTTTTTTGTCATGCAAGAGAATTTTTCTCTCCGGAATCTTTCTAACATATCTATTTGCCTCTGATCAGAATATTGTTGCCACATATGGTCTGGTACTACTTGATAAGATCCAAAGAAAAATCAGCAATATTATTGGTCATGATCTGATGACTCAGCTTCAATCACTTACACACTGCTGTAAGGTTGCCTCTCAGTGCCTTTTTTTATAAATATTTTCATGATAATTGTTTGGATGAGCTCTTCGATATGGTACCCAGACTCTTTGAATTTAAGTATAGTACTAGACTGGAGTTAATTTACAGTTGAGCTAGCTAAATGTAGCTATACTAAGAGTTTCTTTTATCACACTTCTCACTTATAGAACTCCCTCCCAGCTTCATGCTTTCCATTTTAAATGCAATGTCAGTTGCTGTCTACTATCCTCCTGATTACTCTTTTCTCTCTCTGCTCATTAAGGTTTCTGTTCCTAATTCTTCCACACCATGTAATCTCTTGCATTTGAGTGGCTTTACTGCCTTGCTTGGGGTGATACTGATTAAAAAAATAGTTTCCCAAAGTGCAAAGACATCTGGAGAATGTTTCAAGAGAAAAGATTCTATGCTACAGAAATTGGAACATATTCCATGAATATTGGAGAACAAATTGACAGGGAGAGGGGTACTGGTTCACTCTTATTTTTTTTCAATGTATGTGTCATTTTGGTTAAGAAAAAGACCAAAATATTATCACTATCCATTGTCTATAGCAATACAAAGTAGCCAGAAGGTGGCTTAAGACTAAAGCATAATGTGGCCTCAGGTTTGCCAACCTGAAATATTTGAAGGAATACCTACCCATGGCACTACAAATACCCTAATATTATGCAGCCTCTCTAAGCACTAGTAAAGATTTTGGACTCATTACTACCACTTGGATGCAGCATTCAGAGAACTGCCAACCCAATACCTTCATAATGAAAAGTAGCAGCTACTGATCAGCACAGATCATCAAAAAGTTAAGTTAGTTAAATTATTAAGAACATGGAAGAATAAAGAACCACTAAATCATATCTTAAACAAGAAATAAGTGATAAACCTTTACTCCTGCTCAATAAACATAGAAGGAGTGTTGGCCAAGTGATCAGTAAATCTATTTACTCCTAATAACCTGTTGACAGCACAGGAGGCTTGGCATTTTTTTCAAGAGACCATTCCTAGGAAGGTTGCCAAATAAAGCTATAGTTCCCTTCCAGGCCAAGGTTAACTCACAATGTAGAATTAAAGAAATATTAGCATAAAATCACTCAATCAAGTTAAAAATTAATAAAATGTGTCAATAAATATGAAAAGAATATTTATATAGAGAATAATATAAAATAGTATAAGGACTGGCTACAAAAAGAAAAGACAACATGGTACTGTCGTTTTTTCCTTGTGGGCAGTCACCCAAAATCTGTATCCCAAATGTGAAATGGTGTCATAATCAAGTTGATGCACTTCTTGCATACAGACAACATAGGTTCACTTTCCTGCATTCTTCTAAAAGGAAGTCCATTCTGAAATCATCTGATCCTGACTGGGCATTGATTTGGCCTAATTTCCATTTCAAGAATTTTTTTTAATTGGATTTTGTAAGAGCAGGGAGTTTTGGATCAAAACTGCTCTGTAATTAGCACTTCTATTATTTAGATACTTCTTTAATCTTTTCACATAGCTGTCCTCAAATTTGGCTTTTGTTATTTTTTTTCTAATAAAGCACGACAAAGATTTGTCACATTTCCTGGAATATCAAAAAGAAACTTTCACTAAGTTTATCAAGAAAATAATTCTCAACCATTGAAAATGTTTTTAGAATCTTGGAAAATCTCAAATTCTTATCTATGTATTTATAACAGTGATCCAATTATTGTTTCTGCGTAACTGTAATCATTTCTGTCTTCTGTTCTTTTTAAGAACTGATTATGGCTTTGGTAAAAACATTAAAACTCACATTAAAAGATTTTCACTTTCAAAAACATATTGCTTTTTGAGGAAGCACCAAAAATGACTTTCTAATATAAATAAATTGTCTATATAAATCATAACATAAACACTTGATACTTTGACTAATCTTCTTAAGTTTATTCTAACACAGACGGTGACAGCTTGGACAAACTTGAAACTCTGAGAACATGTTAAGCACATTTGCAACAGCAGTAATGCTGTCTGTTTCATTTTCTTTGACTGACATGCCATATATGTTCACATACATACTCAGACATATGTATGTGCATGTATATATGTTTCAGCAACAGTCCCTCATTAATAAGTATTTGGTTAAAGACTAGTAATATATATATATATATATATATATTATGAAGCTCACAGAAACCAATAAAAGATTATGCGTTATTAATAATAATAATAATAAGAAGAAGAAGAAGAAGAAGAAGGAGAATATTCTTCAATTTAAAACGTTAGGAAGTCATCTGAGGGAGATAAATGAAAGGGTCAAGCAATTAAACCAAGTTATTTTTTTAAAACCCTTCTATTATGATAGAAATTCAGGTATGAAATGGAAGTATGATTGTTGAAAAAGAATTCATTAATTTTTGTGTGTATATATTTTTCAGAGCTACTTAAGTATGTGATGTACCTTCCAAGTATGATCTACCTCAAATATATGATTTACAAGTTGAGAAAATTCCCTACATTAAAAATAAGGAATAAAACAAGAAAAAGAAGTAGTCTTTATTTAATATACTATAATAGCATACTAAACAAATAATACCATAAGATAAAAAACTAAAGGAAATTATTATTTTAACTAATAACTGTCTGCAGGGCCAACTATAGGCTAATTTGACCAATTTCACCCTATCAGGCCAGGGTAGTAACATTACAGAAATTATTCAGCATGTGCAAAATATATGGAAATAGCTAATTATTTCAGAAAATATGCATTTATCGTAGCCCTTTGCTATTACATTCACATGATCAAAGGCAGATGCTATATATCTTCATGACCTTGACCTTTTTTTCATTGCAATACCCACTCCCTTTAGTTTAAGTTTATTGAGATTTATAATAAATCTAATATCTTTTTAGCTGTTTCAATGTTACAAACCTAGTCTGAATACTCTTTCTGAACATTTTTATACTTTATTAATTATTAATTTATTTTATACTTTATTAATTTATTTTTTTGAGATTTTTTAGGACCAGGGAATGTTTACACTCTCTTATCATATAAGTTGGCAACTTCTTGCTGAACAGGGATCAAGAATGAGGAGGAGGTGGTGAAATGTGCTTGGACGGTTTTGTATTAAGTTATGTGCCCATTTATTTTTGTTCTACCAACTGGACACTAGTTGGGCTTTCCTGTCCATTCTTACTTCTGGCACACTTGGCCTTTATTACTTCTGGCTATCATGGACCCCTATTTTCAAGCATACTTGGCCTTTATTACTTCCAGCACACTTGGCCTTTATTACTTCTGGCTACCATAGACTCTTATCTTCTGGCACACTTGGCCTTTATTATTTCCAGCTTCCACAGATTCTTACTTCCAGCATTCCTAACCTTTATTACTTCTGGCCCTTACTTCAACCTAACTCACCTGGTTGATTGGTGTTAATGAATGTGCTTGAACTTCCAGCTGCACATTGGTCCCTACTTCCAGCATCTCTATCTCAACCTAACTCATCTGGTTGATCAGCATTAATAGATCTGCTTATGACAGCCTTGAACTTCCAGCTACACATTTGTCCCAACTTCTGGCATCTCATTCACTTGATTGATCAGTGTTAATAGACCTGCTTACAACAGGCTTGAACTTCCAGCTTTCCTGTCAACTTAACTCACTTGGTTTAGAAATTTGCTGCATGCATATCATCCAGATTCAAACAACATACTCCGTACACTTCAGTTAAAATATTACAGAAGGTCCACCATTGGTCTTAACCAGCAACCACACAATGCCAGCAAAGGATATATATATTGAATTTTCTTTCCCTTGGCTATATCACCCAAACTTCAAATAACCTATTCCGTACACTTTCGTTAAAATACTATGGAAGGTTCATCATTTGATTAAACAGCAACTTTTCAACACTTTTGCTGGAAATTTGAACTGAATTTTCACAGTGGACTTACATACCAACTAAACTTACATAGACTCTACTTTTAACATTTAGTCACAATTATAATATCTTGATTTTCTAGCCAGTAAGTATTCTTCAATTTACTTAATTCTGTTTCCATTACTTGAGCCATTGTTTGCTCATGTTCTTTTAATGGTTGGTTGGTTGGTTGTTTTGTTTTATGGTATATCAACATCAGTGGGTCATTTAATGCAAACAAAATTTTGAAATAGATTCATAGTGATAGTTTGGTAAAAAAAGGTGTGTATATATATATATATATTAGATCCATTTTTCAATTACTCATATTTTTTAGTACAATCCAACTTCTTTTAGAAAATTTACAATCTTGGATGGTTTTATTTTCATAAAAAGTTTTTTTTTTAAATTACTCACTTGGTTTGGGGTGTTTTATGGCATATCAACCTCAATGAGATATTTAATGCCAACAACTTTTTTTTCCTGGTAATATTTTTGTTTTGTCAAAAATCTATTCCTGGTGATATTTCTTTCCTTAGAAATGTATAGCTGGTAATATTATTTTAAAACATGTATTGCTGGTAATATTTTTTTTCAAAAATATATTGCTGGTAATAGTTTTTTTTTCTTCAAAAATTTATTTCTGGCAATAATTTTTTACAAAGTATTTCTGGTATTAAAACCTATTTTTATACTTTAATAATGCTTTTTACCTCAGTTTTGGGGTTAACTATTTGCCCATAGCTGGGACCCTAACAGGTGCTACCACCCCAGGTCAGGGTGGACCTGGGAACACTAGCAATTAAGAGGTGGTTCCACACTCCTCAAAACCTCCTGATCAGAGGCTTTGCTGTCGGACATAGTTTATCATTTTACCCTAGACGGGGATGTAGTTTATCGTCATACCCAGGAGGGTACTCACTTGGTAATATTTTCTTTGCACTAGATCAAAATCTACACACTCTAACAATATATGTTTCACTGTAAATTTCACTTGGCATGTAGCGCATATTGGGGATTATGTGCCCTCTAGTTTTGGTTTGGTTTGTTTTACTGCATATCAACCTCAATGGGTTATTTAATGCCAACAAAATTTTTATTACTGGTAATATGTTTTTCTTCAAAAATCTATTTCCTTGAAGAAATCTATAGCTGGTCATATTTTTTTCAAAGAATGTATAGCTGTTTGTATTACTGGTACATTTTCCTTTTTTTAAAGTATTGCTGATAATAATTTTTCCTTCAAAAATTATTGCTGGTAAAAAAATTTTTATTATAAAGTATTTCTGGTATTAAAACTGATTTTTACACAAGTTTGGGTGTTAACTATTTGCCCATAGCTGGGACCCTAACAGGTGCTACCACCCCGGGTCAGAGTGGACCTGTGAACACCAGCAATTATGAAATGGTTTCACGCTCCTCAAAACCTCCTGATCAGAGGCCTTGCTGTTGGACATAGCTTATCGTCATACCCAGGATGAGTTCTTTTAATCCAAACATGTACTTTTGTATGTGATGTAAATAAATTTTGCATAATTATTTTTAAATATCCTCCTTCTGTTGTCCATTTTTGTTTCATCTGTCAGATTTCATGTCTTTAATTTATAAATGCTAGTGGGCCTCTTGTGGCTATCTTTATTGGGCACACAGGCCATATTATATTGCACCTACCTCCATGGGGTTCACTACACATTCTATAAAATGGTATTTTCAAGTACAATCAAGTGTATAGGGTGCTTCATAAAGATGTGATATAAATATGTTGGATATTTTAAAATGGCATACCATGTTTTTATTACATACAGGAGTCCCTCAATTAGTACAGCTAATGTTATATCAGTAACTATATAAATGACAGATTTTCAGTTTCATTTTAAAATTAATAATTAATCAGAATATGTAATAAAAATATGATGCACTATTTAAAAATGCAACTTATTTATGTTACAAATTTATGAAACGCTCTGTATATTTGAAATTATTTTCAAAATACAGATAGTAAAGAGTTTTACATCTTTTCTATTAATTTTTTTCAATAACTCTAGCCATTTTGACAATATCAGACATATTTTATGCTTTCATTTGAATTATATTTATTATTTATTTATATTTTTTATTCAATTTAATAGAACCCACACCTAGATTCCTGCATTTCAAATATGAGTAAAATACCATGAGATATAAGCAGAAAGTACTTGAGTGGCAGTAAGAAAAGGGCCTTAGGAATAGCTAAGAAATCTGAAGAAGAGAAAAAAGGTGCCTTAGACAGATTTCTTTGCAGAAATATATCAGATAAATCTGATGAAACTAATCTACAAAAATCTGCAGAAAATAATGAAAGTGAAAAAGTTTTAGGAGTTGAGCAAAACTTTAAGGACACTTCTGGTGCTAAAAATTCCACAGAAAATCTTTCCACTTCAAATTTTACCAATGGACCTTCATAATTAACTGATGATCATGCAACATGGCCAGAAGTAACAAGTCCTAGTTTGAGAGTGTTGTGTAGAAAAATGACCAAATTTCTCTACACTAATTGTTGAACATAGATTTGTCTATTCACTATAAGTGGTATGTCTGCTCATAGGAACAATTGTTACAGCATATGTAGTCATATGCATTGCTACACTGAACAATGGTATTTGCTAATATTGTATTATCAATTCACATACCTCATGTGATTAAACCTTTCCTTTGCTCATCTTTTGTTACAGTTTTTTCCTTACAATATTATTAACCAGAAGTATGAGCTTATACAAGTATTATAACAAAGAGGTTATTTGGTAAAAATAAAACACCAAAACTTTTTAGGGAACAGGCTTTTTAAAAATTCATTGCAAGAGAAATCTCCCCAATAGTGAAGTCATAGACCAACCCTGGCTATTATGCTCAGTGTTTTGTTGCTATTGTCAATTTTATGACTTTAATACACCAGAAGCTGCACTTGCAACTCTTCTACTTTTAATAACTGGCTGAACATTCATAGAAGACTGGCTGATCATAAGAAATAAAAAAGGCATATTTTCAGTTAATGCTGACCTGTTATGAAGTGCAAGAGAGATTGTCTATTGAAAAGACTGTCAATGAATTACAGGAAAAGGGCATATAAACATTTTATCAAGTTTTTAGTAATGGAAAGCAGCACCTCACAGATGAAAAGGAAACTTGAAGCAACAGAGATTTGGTTCTACAGAAGGATGCTGAGAATGCCATGGATGGAATATGTGAGCAACAAAGACATTTTAAGGAATATGGAAATTATTATAGCTTCCTTATGGAAAGGTTATTGTTATAACACACACTTGTACTTGGTATAATGTAATTTATATGTTTTCACTATATGTATTGCTGTATGTCTGTATAGTTAGTATCAAGATTTACTCCAATATGACTTCCCATGACCCTCATAACATGGAACTTTTTATAGTATTGGGGACTAGTTCATAGTTCTTTACTTTACTCCACAACAGAAATAAAAAAAAAAGACACTTGTATTTATGATCAGCAAAAGACAATTGAAATTCCTGAAACATATAAAGAGGAAAGAGAGCTTAAAAAATTTGGCACTCACAAGACAGACTGAGTGCTAGATGGGCACAGGAAAACAGTGTTTAATTTAACCTAATGTGGTTGTGTAAATGAATGGCACCACAGGGACTGGAAGAGATTGTAAAGAGATAAACATTGCTTACAGCTATAAATAATAGGAAGTTGTTGAGAGAAATGATCACCAATATCCTGAAGGAATGCAGTAGATAAAAAAAGATTTGGCATTGAAGTCAAAATTGGGATTTTGAATGTGGCTTTTAAGACAAACACATTCTCCCCAGTCATCTATACATACCTATTTTTCTTATTTGACCTTACGCCAAACTAAAGACAAATAAATGAGTTTGCATATTTAGTTACATATTGATATACAGTATTGATTTATGTCAGCATATTTTATATATGTATGCATATATTTTGCCACTCAGAGAACTTGGTAAATCACAAAACTTAAAATAGCCTGGTGTCTATAAAAAAGAATGCATTGTTTCTCTTTCATCCTATTTTTAAATGCAATATAAACTTTCTATTGAAATGACTTCAAACGAGTTAGAAGTGTTCATAAATAAATTTAAAGATTCTTGAAAGCATTGCAAACTCTTTGACAGGATTTATAGCCTTACAGAATTCTTAATTAGTCAAATCTATAAAGCAGTAAAGTTGTCTTTTTATGTAGAGCTCCAAAAAGGTATATGTTTTGAAATTGTAGATATATCTTAGTGGTAGGACAGTTGATTGGTAGCTGATTTTTTTCATTCATTTCTTAAAATAGGAGTTAAACTTTGATAAAAAAAAATGTTCTGTTTTAAGAGTTGCATAGGCAACATAATTCTTGCATCTTAAACTGGAATATTTGCTTAATTTATATGTACATGTCATGTTGTTTTGAAAATTAAAGTTGTCAATGACAGTTTATTACATGACTAGATATAATTATGTAAGGAGGAAACAACTGCTACTCCATTTACAAAATCAGCAATAATTATAAGACAGAAATTATTTATAAAACCCTTTTCCAAATAGTGACCAGATGGTTAAAATTAATTCTTAAATACTCAAGTTCTGTTATTATTCTACTCTTCTAAAAGTCTTCTACATTTGAATTCTTTTTATTTCTTCATAATTATTATATTGATAATTTCTTCTCTGATAAATTTCCTCAGTTATTCAAAATATAACTTCCAGAAAGCTTTAAAAGCTGAAAATCAAATTCTATAGACATCGACATAGAAAAGAAACAGAATAATAATGTAGCTATACAAGAAAAAAACATTAAAAGAAAAGCTCAAATTTATATGCATGGCTAATGTCATGTTCAATTAACTAAAGAGATGCTGACACTTTTATCAAAGCAGTTTCATTGAAATTTGATGAAATTAAGCTTATGGGCTCTTTCTGGCTTTTTTAGTTTGAAAAAGACTTGAAAGGCTTCTGATTTGTAATGTCCGATGGAAATTATTCTGAACATAACACAGAGAATATTTGTAATTCTAAATAAGCCCATCAGAAATATCAGCAATATTGATATGAGCAGAATGTAAAAGGCTATCCTGCTACAGAGACAACTGTTTGAGGGCAAATGACTTTACTGCACTTATAATAGCCTGATTAACTATTCTTCTCACTCTTAATAACAGATTTCAATATTTGAATAATAATACCCACACATCAGGAATTAACAGTTGCTACTTAATTTATGCAAGCCATATATAAATAATTTCTAAGGTCCAAATTAAATTTTTGTAACTAATTTTTTTCAGTTTCTCACCCAAACAGAAATTAATGAATGTAGGATTTAAAAAATAAATGTCATTTTTCTTGTTTTTTAACCAATTCACCCCAAGCAAGGCAATAATGCTACTAATGCACAAGGGGTGGGGAGGCTTACTAGAACTGGAAGAGAATGGAAAGACTTTAGTGAGGAGAAAGGACAATAAAAGAACCGGATTCAGGAAGATAGATGATAGTGACTGGTATTGCATTTAAATTTTTGAAGATTGTTGGTGCAAAAAACCAAAAGAGAGTTCCACGGGTGATAAGTGCGAGAAAAGAACCTGTAAGAATAAAATTTATGGTTACACCTAGCTATTTCAATATTAACATGATGAGACTTCACTGTCAATCTAGTAGTATGCTTAAATTCATGTAGTTGAGGTACTAAGGGGGAAAGCTCATTAGAACAATTACCATATTTATAGAAAACACAGAGGATGTCATATCACTGTGGTCAGAAAGTGACTGAAGTTGAAATATCAGGTCAGGACTGATAACATTACAGGCCCTTCTTTGGATTTTGCCAAAAATCTCGAGATATACAGTTGGAGCACCAAACCAGATATAACAGCAATATTCAATGCACAGACAAATGATAGATTTTTAAATGTGCAAGATGGATTTTGGCAAGAAAAGTTGTCTGGCATGATACAGTTAACCAACTTTCCAAGCAGCAGACTGAGCAATTGATTCAATATAATCCCTACATTTCATATCAGTGGAAAACATAAGATGAAAATGGTGCAAATTAGTTGCTCTCCTGATGGTAAACAACTGGCATGCTGATGGAAAGCAAAAATGGTTCTTTATGTGCATTAAAAGATACAAGTCTTGTTTTGGGGGTATTAAAATTTACAAACCTTATATAGAGAGAACATTCTGCTCATTTTTTTTAACAGCAAGTCCACAATTTTTTTTTCTTTTTACATTTATGTGTGGGTTATATGTATTAAAAGAAATGAAAGCCAGAGAAATTTAAATTCTCTTTTGATCATTCTGTTTAGTTCAGGTTTGGGTAATTTTTAGTTAGATTTTATAATCCTGAAGTAAAATTATATAAAGTATTATGTAAATATTTATTTTTGATCATGGGGTAAAATGATCTTCAAAGTATTTATTTTCTGCTTTTCTAAATTCTTTATAGCAGCAAAATGTGCTTAATTGAATTAATTTTTTAAAAGTAATTGGTCTAAACTTGAAACAAAATTTACTTGGATATTCCTAATCTATTTATGATATTAAGAATGTTAAAATGAATATGTAGAATTTTCAAAGATTATATAGAAAATGTTAAATAAATCTAGTGAGAAGATACATCCTTGTTTTATACCCCTAAAAATGTTATATTTTCTGGCATGGTCATTCAGCTACATTTCTAGTTTGTGATGGAATTATTGTGCAGATATATTACTGTGGGTTCATTAACAATGAAATGCGTTGCTTGCTATCACAGTGTAATCTATTTATATTCTTACTTATTTGTAATCAATTTTAATGCTTTAATTATCAACAAAATAAGCAATTCATTGACTTTTTATAAGATGTTACCTAAAATTTCAGGAAACATGATCTAGTTGTTTCTAAAATTTTTAGCATTTTTTAATGTTACATGGGCACAAAATAATTATACAACATGTTCTGTATAATTTTAAAAGAAATATAAATTCATCCATTTATAATCTGTAAGAGCCCATTAACGTGTCAAGAAAAGTTAGGCTTAAAAGTTTGTAACTCTAGAAGATATTTAGGGTAACAATTAAGATTTTCTATTTTCATTCGGATTATTTGAAGACCATCAAGTTTAAATTTGGCTTTTTATGCATGTTCACACAGATAGAAAAGGTAAAATGCTAAAAAAGTCTTCTGCATTTATGACTTGACTGTTGATTTGAATCACTGTTCAGATTGATTTTCTTTAGAATCAAACAGATGTCAGCTGAACAAAAGAAAAGGTCAGCCTCTTCCCAAGAATGTGAGCTACCTCATACTATGCATCGTGTTTGAGTTGCAAAACAAACATTTCTGTCACACAAGCTACTCTGAGCACAAATTGATTGACCAATTTACATTGATTTAATAACAAATTAATTATGCAAGAGAAATTAAGAGAGAAGATTTCTAAATGGCAAAATTCCAACAAGATTTGTTTTATGTTTTTCTCATGCTCTCAAGATAAATAAGAAAATACTATTGGATGGAGTGTTTTATTTTCTTAGTTGATTGTAATGGCAAGCTGTTTTATTTGGTCAAGAAGCAGTTAATGCTTCATAGCAATTCACAGCAATAAAAAGGAAAATTAAAAATATGGATGAAGTTTTCATTAATATACATTTGGACAAGCTTGTGTCAAATTCTTCAACTGGAGATATTTTGATGGATGAGAAGAAGTGAAAGCAAAATAAATAGAAGCTAGATTCTGAAATTGATTAGTGTATTAACAAATTCTGCATTTCTCTCCTTCAATAAGTGTAGCAATAACTTGCCAACCTCCTCACATTATCTTTTTCTATGCTCCATGAACATACAATATGTAGGTGATCATGGCTCTCCATGATTTCTCTTTTGTTACTTACAGAAACACTTGCTCCTTTACAATCCTGTTTTATTTTTGTGATGTTTGTTTCCTTCACTATTTGCTTAAACTTGTCATGTAGATTATTCCCCTGGTTTCTCTGTTTTTTTTTGCCCTGTAAGCCACCATTATTTATTATGTGTCTCCAAAATGTTATCAGTCTCTTTTTGATTGTTAGCAAGTTTCTTTATATTTCTATTCTTCATAAAACTTCTTCATTTCTCATCTGTCTTTGGTATTGTCAATCTCTCTGTTACTTTCAGGTTTATCTTCAACTTTGATGAAATTATCCAGTATTTACAGGTATATAGCAGTACCATTTTCTGTGCTTCTAAAGACATTGATCTTTGATACCTTCCTCAGTTTCTGAAAAGTATTTTTCACAATTCCTGTGTCTTCAGATTTCTGTCTCACTTTCCAACAAATGTAATTATGCTACGCAGTTAAATGTTAAATTTCTGTGACTGCTTCATTTTTTAGTTCCTTTCTTTCCATGGACTACATTGCCTTGTAGATCTTTCTCATATTTATTTCACTAAGAAATCCACCAAAAAATGAGTTTGCATGAGTTAAGTCAATTGTTTTATATGTCTATAGCTTTTTTCTCTGAATCTAATATGAACATAGTATCAAAAACAGTGCATATGCTGTTAAGGTTATATCAAACAATAATAAATTCTGATAGGTTTCTAATCATTTTGGAATCATCTTGCTATACACATGACAAAACTGGGCCTATCACCAGTGTTTTGATGGGTATGGCATATAAGTCAGGGGAACTGTGAATTAGAATTTGAACACTAAAATTGATTACAGGCTAAAGCAAAACCCATCCATCCCATACTCCTTTTTCTAAATTCTCAATTTGTTTTTATCCATATTCAAGACCTTTCAAAAACAGGTTTCAGACCATTTGAATATTTTTTCATGTTATAGTTCATCAAATGCATTTGTGTAATCTCTGAAATACAGGTATGGATCTTTATGCATTTCTGTTTTGCACACATTAATATCAATATAAACTTCTGTGAAGTTTGCTTTGTGGCTGAGATAGTTGCATATCTTCTCAAAGTGGTCAATATCAAAGTTCATGCAAAAATAATTATTTTCAAAACTTGAAAAGTAGAAGCAACACACTTTTCCTTTCTTACTTCTCCATTCATGTTAGATGATGATAAGCTTACTAAATGCCATTATTAACTTATGTATGTAACTGAACATAGAAAATGTTGTCAAACTCACTTATAAATTATCTATGATTCACAGATTGGATTCTATCATTTAAATTGTAGCCTTGAAACTATTTCTTTCAGAAGAAATGGCAGCCCACTTACATATGAATTAAAAGTTGTTGCATAATTCCTTATAAGACCCAAGTAAGTTCTTGTTCTTATTTACATTCAGACTATTGTCTTCATCTTTGTAATCACAATGTTTTGGCCATTATGCTCTCCCTCTTTATATCAATCAAAGTAACCTACAAGGAATTCTGAACTGAACCCTTTAATCTTCAGGGTAAACTGTTCTTATTTTTAGTACTGTTCAGTTATTATTTGACCTGTTTCCACTAAGCCTTAGTACACAAACCAATGCTTTAATCCACTAGGCTAGTGTCCAGTGGGACAATTCTCTGTGGAGAACTTGGAACCTTAAACTTAGCCTACCTGCCTGCTGATGAGTCCTACTGTTGCTTGTCATCCTTGACGGCACTCACTGAACCTTTTCTCTTTTGTTGCTGCTACTATCATTTGTCTTTCTTTCTTTATTAGTGACTCCTATATTGTAATTATATCTATGCTAGGTCTACTAAGGAGGTCCTTACAGCGTAGCATATCAACTGATTCTTTCAAACATCTATCTCACCAGTGTTCTTCCTTGTCTAGTAGTTTCACTTTATTCTACAGGGGCTGATGACTAACCTTTTCCCATCATAGATGATCAGCCATGCCTGATTTCATCATCACACTCCTCACTGTGACTTTTCCATGTTCTTCCAACAGCCATATTTATATGGGTCAGCCTTTTTCAACTTTATATTTTTTGCCACAACTGCAAATAATGGAATACACACAGCTCTTCATTATGTTCTCCTTTGTATTAGGCTTTATTTAGCAGGAATTTCTCTGTAGCTACTTTTGAATATTGTCCTGATGTTGCATAAGACAGACTGTGGCTATTTTATGGCCCTTCTCCTTGACCCTTCTGTTTCCATGCAGATGTTGATGTTATGCAAGGTAATTGTTATTTTGATGGGTATGCTTGATGCTGATCATTTCTAGTTGGTATGTGTCTGGGACATCACTCATGATTTCAGCCCAGTGTTGTAGGTATCAGATGATCCCTTTCTTCACATTGTATGGATGGTGAGAACTGAAGTTAAGGTTCTGTCTGATAAAGATTGGCTTGTGATATATGAATAACTTGAACCCATTCTCTGTGCAAGTTATTAGTACAGTAAGGCTAGCTGATCATTATTTTTTTCTTTCATGTGAATGTGGTCAAAGGTCCTATTGAGTTCACATGGTCCAGCAGTATTTGTACAGCTTCTTTTTGAAGCCATAGTATGAAGCTGTCATCTATGTATCTCTGCCATATTGTTGGCTTTAGTGGTGCTGTTCCTATAGCCATTTTCTCAAAGTATTCCATGTATATGTTCACCATCACTGGTGATAACAGTGAACCCATAGCCAAGCCTTCCTCCTGTTGGTATATGTCAGATTCTAATTGAAAGAATGATGTTGAGATGGTGAATGTCAACATTTCCAACATTTTCTATTAGAATGTTAGTATATTCTCCCAGAGAAGGGCCTGATTCCAATCAGCCCATGTCAGGGTCTCATCTGTAGATACAACAAAGATTATTACAATAGTCTGAATGTACAAAGTCTAAATAATGATAACTCCTCATCCCATAAATTCAGAGAGAAGCATTTGTTTGTATTGAAATATTTGTTAAACTGCTGAAAATTGTTTCCATTTTACTAGCATCAATGATCAACAAATATCATTTGTCTAAAACTGACATATATTATATTATCATTTTTTATTTCAGAAACAATATGAAATAAATCTAAGATGGCATATCATCACTTGATCCAACCATATTAAAATATATACAAAAATAATAATTTCTACTAATGTTGGTTATTTCTCTTGAAGATAAAACCTGATACAAACGTCTTTAGAAGACTTTATTTGTTCTCCATCCTTACTGTGTGATAAGCTCACTGTATATGAATCTTTTGCAGCATAGATTCAAAACTTGTAGCCTTGGCTGAGTGTAAAACTTCAATGTTATGATCAAATCATTCTAGCCATGTATGCATGAGGGGGCAATGAAAATAATCATTTTTAAACCCCTCCCAAAATCTGACCTAACATCAAAATTAATATCTCAATGACTAAAAATCAGGGATTGTTGGAAGTGCATTGGACTCTGAACCTTTGAACCACCAACATGCATATTACCTAGATTATTATGAATTTTGCACATTTAAGAATGACTCTTTTTGTCTTTAAACTTTGTTTCTGAAGATTAGACTTGAAAAATAAGTTAAAATGATTCAAAATTGTATCACTTAAGCTACTGCTTTTCAGCTGAATGTTACCATCATCCAATGCTTCAATTGGTCGATTTTAAGTGTATTTTCATTTTTGCAGCCAGTTGTTAATGTTTGAATCTATAAAAAGACTTCAGCTACTGACTTCCAGCTGAATGCTAACGTAATCCAATGCTTAACTTTCTATAATTGTTATATATATATGTGTGTGTGTGTGTGTGTGTGTGTGTATGTATGTAAAACTTTCTATAAAGTATGAATTTATATTTACAAAAGTTTCTAGCAGTCATTTTTAAAACAAACACTGAATAGATTGCTGAAATGTTTTTTCCATTGAGAAATTTTTGTACATACCTAATACAACTAGAATGAGCAAATTATAAATATTATGTTGTTAATGCTATCATCATTTTAAAAATCATCTATTTATGTATTTTCTTTGACATCCTCATCATCATCATCATCATTCATTTTCTATCTAATAGCCATCCTTTTCAAAGGGAGATAATCATTATTATCTTCATCTTACCAATGTAATCATTTCATTATCATAAATAATTTTTTATAATTGTCATCTAATAACTCTAATTAGGCTTATCTTCATTTCATTATCATCTAAATATAATTATCATTAATTTTAACTCAGAGCTATTATCATTATGCGTTTTCATTCTGATCATTTCTCTTTCAGTTAAAATATTTGTGTTCTTTTTTTTGCTTATTGTTTGCTTTCTTATATTTCTTTTAGGCTTCTCATCCAAAGGCTTTATCCAAGACAGAAACAAAAATGGAAAACAAGAAAATACTTTTGCCATTTGTGTGGCAAAATTGCAGTAAAATTTGCAGCATTCTTTTTTATTTCTATCTATATACTTTAGTCACTGAAGAAAGACATAAAGAAAGAAAATAAAAGATAAAACTACAATCAATTAAAAAGTGGAAAAATTAAAAGAAAAAAAGAAAAAGAAGAAAAGGAGAAAAAATGATCCAACAACAAATAAGAAGGTTGAAAAAATTATACAAACAGAAAGAAATACAAAAACTGTGCTTGAGCCATGGGTTATCATTTGATTAAGGCTTTGTTGGAGGCACTACTGCTGTTTTCTCAGCAGTAACTGTATGAACTTAATAAAGAAACAAGCAAATGAAAATAAAAAGAGACAGACAACAAAAAAGTGAATGATGTCAAAGGAAAGATATCAAGAAAAATAATAGAAAAATGAATGGTGAATCAACTCAAACTAAACTGTAGTGAATGAAAGCAAGAAAAAAGAAAGCAGATAAAGTCAGAAACAGTACTAGATTATCCAAGCAGGTTTTAATATATTATTTTAAATGACTGCTTCTTTCTTTCTCCTTTAATTATATTTATTTTCCATTTGTTGGGCACTAGCCTTTCTAAATCATAGCCAAGTCATTATTACACAGCCTGACACTAGCCACCTTGGCATGTCATCCATTTTCTCTCCCCACTATCATGTTTTCTATCTTTACATGGTTCCCCCCATAAAACAAAGGCATCATACTTGTTTTTCAACAAGTTCCTTGTGTTGCGAAGCCTCATTATTTCTCCATTACTCTGCATGTGAATTCAGTAATTAATAATAATACAGCCTCTCTCTCTCTAGAGGTCCAAATCTTCAAAAGTTATAACCTCACCTGTATAATCTGACAAATAGAAAAAGATTCACAGATGTGTAGATTTATAACCAGCTAATACATGACAAAGAAATTCACCAGCAAATATCACACCCATGTCTGACTTTGTGTTATAAGAAGCTAAACTTATTCAATCTTTCAGCACATGTGTATGTACATATTCTGTGTCAGATTTTATTAAGTAATTCCAAAGTTGCCCGTAATATTATAAATCATTATATGTATCTAATAATATGATTATTGATATTTTTAATTTCAAATATATATATATATATATATATATATATATATATATATATATATATATATATATATATATATTATATATCCTGTGTTGTAAAAAAGATATAACTTCAAAAGAGAAAAACAATATTATAAAGTTATTGGGTGATGGGTACACAATATTAGAAATTGTGAAAAAGTTCTCATAAAAATCAGTAGTTTGAATAAAGGAAGAAAAGAAAAAGGAATGTCACTTACCTCATGGTGGGGGAGAAAAAGAAGTGGTAACAGGTAGCAATTTCTTTTATAGAAAGATATTGTGGGAAGAGATAATTATAGGAGGGAAGAAAAGCTATAAACCTCCTCCAGAAATAGAAGTCAGGATCTTTTCCTTCTTCTTTGCAAGAAAGGAGCTTTAAAAGAAGGATGAATGAGAACTGATCCTAAGAGAACTTCTTTTATTTTTTGATCCATAAGCTATTTCAGTAATATGGAGTCTGGAATAGTGAGACTAGGTAGAGATGTGATACCACTGTTTAGCGTTATTGGGCCAGGAATTCAGAGATGATATAGTCGTCTGGATAAAGAAAGTGAAATTGGTTGCCAAGTTTCAAAAAGTGCCAGACCTTGCTAGTTTCCTTCCACTTTTTTCTGCAAGACGATGTGTTTACCCTCCATCAAAAAATGAGTGACAAAGAGCAATTGGACGAGGACATGATAGAGACCAGACTGAAGAAAGTGTTCATTGAAGGGCCCTTTGAAGAATACAAAATGCTCAAGAGAGTGAGATGGACTGGAGAATTATTGGACATCTAAAAGGTTGGCAGGGGTGGCAGGATATCAAGGGAGAGGACTGGATCAGATGGCAAAATTAGCTTTTGTGACAAGTGAGAATTATGGGAAGGAAAAAAAGCTATAAAGCTCCTCCAAAAATAGGAGTTGGAATCTTTTCCTTCTTCATTTCATACAAGAAAAGTTGCAAGAAAGAAGCTGGATGAAAAGATCTCATCCTAGGAGAAGTATTTTTTTATTTACTGAACAACAAAATCAATAAACATTATGTTAATTTTCAAGATAACAAAAAAAACAAAAAAAAAACTGGCTTTGTAATTCCAGTATTTTTTCCCTTGTTCTTATCAATTATTCCAGTCTTACAAAAAGAAATTTGAGAAAATTAAAGTGATAAAAAACAAAAAAAGTGGATTGACCAACAAGAAAGTATTTTAAGTTAGTGTTACATTCATAGAGAAATGAGGCAGAATATTCAGACCATTAGCTAAAAATATGAAAGCAACCAAATTACCTTTTAAATAACAAGTAAATTAAGTAAAGAAGTACATAAAACTGATTTCTCAACAGTAATTTTTAACGAGGAAAGTACAAGTAATGCTTGGTGAGAGGTTAGTCATTTCATACAAATAGTGAATTAACAAGTCTCAGAAGACAATAGGAGTTGGTGGATTAATGTTTTGGATTTGTACTTAAAATTGAAGATGATGATAGTTTATGATAAATGGAGAAATTTTATTATACATTCTGAGACAAGACATTACTACTTCATATTCTACAAAGATGACTATTGTCTAGCTTGCCATAAAAGGCCTCAAAGATACCAAATTAATGGAATGCTCACTAGTCTCTCCAGAAAATTGTGGTCCATGATTAAAGGAGATGAATAGGAAAATGGAAAACAATATTCAAGCAAAGAAGATATCTGAGATGCAATATAAACTAGTGTAAGTAATGTCAAAACAGTAGAAAAGTTAACAAAATGAACGAATGAAAGATATAAATTATAGAATATAAAGAAGTTCATATTAACATATAAAATAATAATTTATTCAGATATATGAGATATTTTTAAATTTATTTATAAATAAAATATTACTGTTGTAGAAAATGTATTTGCATCCTAAAACCTGACACTACTTAAACAAGTTGTTATCAAAATTTTTCATAAGAACAGAAATCATAAGCTGAAACTGACATGTTATATTACTCATATAAATATATCCTGAAAATTTTACTAATATCAGTTGATTAAAATGAATTTTATTGTGAAAACATTGAGTTGCTTAAAATATGACATGGTATATACTTATATGCATGTCTGTATACAAATAGTAGCATAAAAATAACCTTGTACCTACATAATTATATGTGGATAGGGAAATTAACCAAATTTAGTTCATAGGATATGTGACATCTTCACAAATACTCACATTTATACAAAAAAACAGAAAAAAATTGTTGAGCAAACAGATGTAATTTATGAGGGAGCAAAAACACTGCAGTCTAGAATCTCATGTCCAAAAGTCATGACTATTTGAAATTTAATATCCTTTTGGCCTGATGGACAGAAGCTAGATTGGGGCAACAATTAGACACTGAAGTGGGAGTATCAATTCTGTATATTTGGAAACAGTATTCATTAAACGAATTAGTAAGCCTTATCTAGAAACAAATAATAAGATTGTGTTAATAATAATACAAATAATAAGGTTGTATGCTCAAAGTCACAAGGATCAGTCATGAGTTTTCAAGTATGAAACACAGAAATGTGGATAGGGCAATGGTTATTGGACCAAAAAGTGAAATTAAGCAAGTGAATTCAAATTTCAGCCTAATGTGTTACATTCAAATTACACTAATACCCTTGAGAATGGCAAGAATCCATTTCATCACTCAGCACAAGCTCTGGGTTAAATAGCAGTCTATCATCTTGGATGGTATCAGTCTAGAAGAAGAATGACTCTGAAATCAAAACCATGGAGACAGAAATATGAAATCATTTCAATATCTTTCCCAAGAAATCAATGCAATTCAAAGACAATAAAGAAAAGGAATACATGAAGAGCCATGCTCTACCATCCTGAAGAAACAGAACATTTAAAAAACATTATTTCACAAAAATGATGAAAGCTTACCCAGAAGACAATAATGTGAAGTGTTACAGTGGCCAGTGCAATTTCCATACCTAAAATCTACCTTACAAAATTATGGTAATGGGTTAAAATTAATACAAGATACCATAAGCATAGGAACATGAATGATTGATTGGAAAATGTCCCATTGGGAGCAGTAAGGAATCTATCTGATCTGATAATTTGTAGATGTGAGTCTGTATATAAAAACATTCACTTCATTTTCTAACTCGTAATGTTTGTTCTTTCATTTCTTATATTGTTTGTTCTTTCTTTCTTTTATTTGTTTGTTCTTTCATTTCTTTTATTTGTTTGTTGTTTCATTTCTTTTATTTGTTTGTTGTTTCATTTCTTTTATTTGTTTGTTCTTTCATTTCTTATATTGTTTGTTCTTTCTTTTATTTGTTTGTTCTTTCTTTTATTTGTTTGTTCTTTCATTTCTTATATTGTTCTTTCTTTCTTTCTTTTATTTGTTTGTTCTTTCATTTCTTATATTGTTTGTTCTTTCATTTCTTATATTGTTTGTTCTTTCTTTCTTTTATTTGTTTGTTCTTTCTTTCTTTTATTTGTTTGTTCTTTTTTTCTTTTATTTGTTTGTTCTTTCATTTCTTATATTGTTCTTTCTTTCTTTTATTTGTTTGTTCTTTCATTTCTTATATTGTTTGTTCTTTCTTTCTTTTATTTGTTTGTTCTTTCATTTCTTATATTGTTTGTTCTTTCTTTTATTTGATTGTTCTTTTTTCTTTTATTTGTTTGTTCTTTCATTTCTTTTATTTGATTGTTCTTTCTTTCTTTTATTTGTTTGTTCTTTCTTTCTTTTATTTGATTGTTCTTTCTTTCTTTTATTTGTTTGTTCTTTTTTTCTTTTATTTGTTTGTTCTTTCTTTCTTTTATTTGTTTGTTCTTTCATTTCTTATATTGTTCTTTCATTTCTTATATTGTTCTTTCTTTCTTTTATTTGTTTGTTCTTTCATTTCTTTTATTTGATTGTTCTTTCTTTTTTTTATTTGTTCTTTCATTTCTTATATTGTTTGTTCTTTCTTTCTTTTATTTGTTTGTTCTTTCTTTCTTTTATTTGTTTGTTCTTTCATTTCTTTTATTTGTTTGTATATATCTTAATAATGCCAGACACTTGAAGGGTTCCTAAATTATTTCATAACTTTGTCTATATTATTATGTCTAAGTAAAAGCATAGGTATGGTTTAATCTGTACATAGATAGATAGATAAATAGATAGATAGATATCAAAATACAGTGATAGATAGATAGATAGATAGATAGATAGATAGATAGATAGATTACTGTAGTAATTTCACTTTTTTGTTCTTTAGTTTCTTTTAGAAAAAATCTTAACTGATCAATTATTTAATTTCATCAACTTTTCTATTTTATTTTAGATTTAATTTATTAGCTTTGAAAATTCATTACATGTAATTTCTCTGATTATGATTTCATTTTCAGGCATTTTTAAATAGTTTAATTCTGTAGAGAATTTAGAGAATTCATTTCCAATAAATAATTTTACCTACTAAATTCATTAAATGCTTTAATTTTCAAAAATAAGTAAAAAAAAATAAAAATAAATAAATTTCAACTTCTTCCCACTTATATGCATGGTTCATTATTTTTCTTTGTAATTAAAGAGTGTAAAACTGAATCTATCCATTTTAGATTAGATAACATCCACAAAAGGAAGTACACAATTGTCACCCTCCAAAAAAGACAAGATGCATTTTACAATGAAGGCAAGTACTCGGGTCCCTGAAGAAGCTGAAAGAAAAACATTTGGATATTCAAATGACCACCATTCCCACAACTGTCCACAAGAATCAAGAAAGAAGATAAGCAGTAAAAAAAAAAAAAAAAGACTGGATCTGGAAAATAGGTTCTCCATTCAAGAGATAAAAGGAAACTGGTCAACTGGCTTCAACTGACAGAAAACAGACAATCACTTCTTTTGTCAAAGTTTTCTTGTACTTGAAATGTCAAATAGTATATTTGGAGATCATCTTAAACTTCAGTGGAAGCAAAATTCTTCAGAAAAGAATTGAATATGTAAATAAGTAAAGTAGATAAATAAGATATTAATAAATCTTTAATAATGTCCAATTGCAATGATTTTGAGTAACATAAAAATATAGATTTCTGTAATGTTTGACAACTGTTATTATGCTATCAACTTAAAGATTTTTGTATTTTCTATCAATTATGACAGAACATTTTAAATTAGTTTTTGACATTCTGAAGGAAATTTGCATTTTACTAAATACTCAAACAAGAAACTCTGTAAACAAATAAATCAGCAACAGTTCAAAATTTTTAATATTTTATTATTTACACAATTTTGATTCTTTCAGTGCACAATCAATCTTTATTCATTTCTTTCTGTACCAACAACAAATACATGATGTCATTGGAAAACATTTTGACTAAAAGAGAATATTCTTGATTATTGTATTTTTAGCTTTTGGAGTTCTTTTCATTTTATATATTGTTATTTTTATCTGATGCAGCCTGTGAGCCTGTGCATATAATTATGGGTCAAGTAGACATGCAAGAAAATGGTATTAATAACAAATTCAACAGCAGTAAAATAAAACATTAAGTATTCTTAAATAAAAATATTTAGGGGCATCCAAGATACACACACAATGTCAGCAGTTAAATTTTGCTCATGGATTGATTTGGTTGTATTGAATTCAGCCTGATTTTGACATTGTGAATTTAATGTTCATAGCAACTAGTTAAATACAAAAGTATGTCATGTATCATTCTTTAGAAGTAATCTAATTTTCAAATCATAGATTTTTTTTATAACATATGTATTTCTCTTTGAATGTGCCACTATTTGTTACATGATTTGGTCAGTGAGCAAAATAAATTGAGCAGTTTTTAAAAAAGTAAAGTTAGCTTAATTAACCTGGAGAAATTTAAAGAAAAAATTGTTTTGAAAAATGTAAAATGAATTATGACAAGTGGAACAATTTTAAAAGACTGTAATAAGTAATAAAAATACTTAAAAACATTTTCCAAGAAATATGCCTTTAAATTAGTACATTTAGGGACTTTCTACTTTTAAGCAAGAATTATATTTCAAACAAAACTCTTAAATTAACAGTTTTTGAGGAAAACTCTTTTTAAAATTGCCAAGTTTATTGATAAAATGTTTTTTTTTATATTTCTTCAGTCCCTGATAAATTTATACAAATTGGACTATGGTCATAACTATAAATACTATATTAAAGCAAATGTTGGTTCTTTTGTTTGACTTCTTTTATTTTTTCATTATTAATGGTATGTTAAATAGGATTCTGATAAAATAAGCTTAATCAATGGATATTAAAGAGTCTAAAATCAATAACAAATAAAATTATAATGTGTTTAAAGATAAATATTTTTCATATCTGTTGGATTTGCATTGATACCAATAACTCTTCTCTAAATCTTGCTTATGGTTTCTCTTCTAACTCTACACTTTCCAATTTCCAGCCAACTTTACTCTTCAAAAATTTAAATGCAGTCTCAATCACTTTCTACTATCCTCCAGATTACTAAGGAGCAAGAACAAAAGAAGGGTAAAGTTTTTGTTTCTAATTCTTCTACACTCAGTAACCTGTTGTGTTTTTTTTTTACTGCCTTGCTTGGGGTGAAATTGATTTAAAAAAATGAACAAATGTATTTATATTTATTTTTTAAAGTGCTTTATTACAAAATTATTTTTTGAACCAATTCTAAAATGACTTAGGTTCATTATTTTAGCAGTTATCCTATCTATCCCAATAATTTTAAAGAATACAAATTGTCTCCCATCCTTCATCATGTAATAATGATAGGTATCTTTGTAAAGCAATTAAATGTAAGTACTTAATTTGATTAATTTTCTTCCCAATTAATAATTTGTTTATTCATTTCATAGCCTAATTTACTTAAAATAAAAATTGTTTAGAACACATTTCAAAATAAAATGAAAATACCTTTGCAGGGATACAAAAATAATTATTTTCCCTTACATATAAAATGTCACATGACCACCCCTAAACCACACCCCAGGCTGTGTAAGGAAAATGACAAATATCTCTTAACTCTTACCATCACAGATAATGGCTCTAAATAACTATCTCAGGTGAAACACATTGAGATTCAAGTAAGAGTTTTTTTTCATACCTTTATCATCATTTCAATTTGTTAGAAACTTATATTGTATGTAAATGTTATAATGCACATATAGTATAGTGTCTGCTTATTTTATTGTACTATTTTATCTCAGTGTTATTTCAGCCAATCAACCAATGCAAACTAAAATTTGTTGATTGAAATATTCAGTATCCTTCATTAATCCTTAAAATTTAAATCCTTTCTGTTCAAAATGTAAGTATCATATAGTTTCAGTTTAAAGTCAAAATGAACACTTCAGAAACCAACTAACACCTTTTATTATTTCATTACAGCTTTCTAATTTCTAATAAGGTATTTTTTTTACTCTAAGGTTCACCTTGTACAAGGCCTGGGAGCCACTTCTGTGTAGAGGGTTACATTAAGGAGTAGTTTATGCGGATAGGAGAGGAAGATAATGGCTGACTCTAGGCTTGAACAGGGTAAGATTGTGGTGATTGGGAAAACTTCCTCTTGGAAGTCTGTTCCACAGAACAGTGGTTCATGCGAAGAAGCTGTTTGAGTGGAACTTCTTGCCGATTGAATACAGTGGGAATGTGGGTTGTTTGCTATTATGTAAATAGCATGGTGGGTCCTAGCCATAAAGGTCATACCTGGTGGAATCAGGAAAGGCAGTTTGTCCAAGCACTTTCCATGGTATTAATGATAGTACAGCAAGTGACTCTCATCATAATCCCTGCCCCTGTGGGAGGGGAGAGGTTACAGGATAGAAAAATAATTCTTCTCCAACAAGAACTCAGAGATGCTTTTGAACTTTATCAAGACTGGAAAGTGAGGTTTCTGGATGGCTCCTATCCAAATATGGTAACAGTACTCTATTTTTGGCTTGATCTGGCTCTTATAAAGGTAGAGGATATCATGAGAAGTCGACAACTTACTGGAGTGATACAGGAAGCTGATCATTTTGCCTGAATCTGTAGTGATGTATCATATATAGGAGTTCCACTTGATGTTGGGTGTGAGTTTGAGGCCTGATATTCTCTCAAGGTATGGGGCATCCTTGAGAAGACCAGTTCATCATGATTGGTGGGAGTTTAAAGTCTGATTAGCAGTGATAGAACGTAACCAGCCAGTTTTTTCCACATTGGGAAGATAGTGTTAGATCAGAAGAGAGGTCAGCTGCCAATCTCTGATCGTCAAGAGTTTTAGAGGTGTGCCAGTATATCATACTATCATTGGCATAGATGTTTACAAATGATCGGCGTATATTCTTAGGTAGATCATTTATGTAAATCAGAAAGAGGGTTAGTCAAAAAAGTGATCCATGTGGGATGCCTGCATTGACTGCCAGGACCTCAGAGGACTAGCAGTTAATAACTAATTTCAGGGATCTACCTATTAGGAAGGATTTTATAATAGAGAAAACCTTTCCAGTGATTCCATAGCTGAAGTGCTTGTGTAGCAAACATTTATGGCACACGTTGTCAAAGACCTTCAAGATATCTAATGTTATGGTCCTTTCAGTGTGTTTGTGTTGTCAAGAGCCTCACTAATTCTGTATGTGATGATAGTTAGGACATCAGTAATAGAGTGGGCTGAACAAAAACCGTACTGCTCATTGCACAAGAGGTTGTTCCTATTCAGGTGCTTCTTGTTGATTAAGGTCTCAAATATCTTACTGATGATACTGAGGAGACTAATGGATCTATACTGGGAAGGGGAGAACTGGTTGCCCATGTTCATGAGGACCAGGCACCTTCCACAGGTTTGGGAAAGATTTCTCCTTCAACCAGCAGTTAAATAACTTTCTTAATATCATGGTTAATTCTGGGTTGATATTCTTAAGGATGACCACTGAGAGAATGTGGAAAGTTGGGAGGAGATAGCTTTGTCATCTAACAGTGAGTTTGAAACAAAGATTGAGGTGAAGAGTTTGCCTCGTCAAAGAGGATATGACCTGAGGGCCATTTAAAATTTTGGGTTTAGCTGCTTTTCCTCTGTTCATAATTTGGTTGGAGATCTTCTAGAATTTGTGAGATCTAATTTGCTTCATTTCAACCTTTGGCCTGGATAGCTCACATGTAGGATGTTAGAAAAAGGTCGAGGAGGTTTGCCTGCTGTCTCTTTGGGTGGGTTCTTCAGTAATATGGGTTAGTTCATAGACAATGGATAAATATCTGCCTTCCTCATCAGTTTTGTTAGCTCGGACCAAACACTCTTTATGTTGAACATTGTCAGTCTTTTCTGATTCTGATATTTGATCAAGGATTTCCAACCAATCATCCTGAGGATGATACAGAGCAAAGACGAATGTGGTACTATGGATAAATGCCACATGGAAGCACATATACTGGAGATCAGGTTCCTTGCTTTTGTGTTCCTGCCACAGGGAAACCCATCCTTGATGTAGGCACCAAGTCCATGACCATGGTGATTTAGGTGGTCATATTTTGTTATAATGGGTGAGTAGCCTGAGATTGTGAGCACCTGCAATAAGATTATGGCATTGATACCTGTTTCAGACAGGAACAGGAGGTCAAGTTTAGAATGAAGAAATAGAGTTCCACTTCTGGAAAGTTGTAACATAGATCCCTTACATTGGTATAAGAGAATGCTATACCTGGGGTTACTTTTTTTTTTAGGTTGGATTTGCTTGTTTTGTTCATTTTCAATTTTATTGTTTCCATGTTTGTTTTAGTTGGTTTGGTGGATGACTAGTAGACAGTGAAACAGACACTCATTAGTGATGCACATGTAAATAACCTGGGTTGACTTACCTGGAGATATTGCCGTAACAGTACCCATGATCATAGTATTGATGGGGCCCCACTGGAGACTACTGCATGGCCCAGAAACCATTCATAAAATGGCAGTACAATACACCCAATATTATACATCTGCTGATAGGATAGCCTCCTTCAAAGTTACTTGTAGTTTCAGATACCTGTCTAACAGGTGAATAAATCCAAAAACCAGGAAACATTTACCTCAAGCACCTTTAAAGAGGGGACAAAAATCCCAGGAAATGATACTCCGAGTGTATGTGTCTCATCCACCTAAAGGTCAGAACAGAACTCCTCCTTGGGTCAGAAACATTGTACTGGCCAGAGACCTAGGGTACCAAGGCACTTATATACATGAGGGCTGAAAGACCCATTGAGAGAAGATGGGGGATGATGGTTGCCTTGGGGTGTGTATGTTTAAGTGATATGTTACTTGATGTGACCAATGTATAGATTATATAGTTTCTATTAGTGGTAGTACTAGAGATGCAATCACCTAATGAGCATGAAAATTTATATACTTCATTGCATTTATTAAGACTGAATTTTTGAGATCTCTATTAGTGGTGACAATAAGATTAGAAGTTTTTAATATTTCATAGTATATACTTAATTATATATGTGTACCTTTATCAATAGTTAACAGATAATGATGATGTATAATGCTTTTCATAACATTTTTCATCTCGTTCATAATTATTATGCATTGAATAACAATAGGATAAATTAATTCTATTATATTTGTCAAGACTTTTGTTCGTATTGCTAGTTTTACTTATTTTTGTGGGTTCATTTTAATTTGATGGTCAATTATACAATTTGCAAAGCCATTGTTGGTAAGATCTTTATAGAATAGTGTGCATGAAGAAGAAATTATGTTAGCTCTAGAAATTTGATTATTAATAAAAGATATTTTGTATCAAAATAGACACCTGTCATTATAATTAAGGAGCCAGGAATTTCAATTAGTTGTTTTCTTTTGTATACACATCTATTCAAGTTATTATTGTTGGAATAAATTAAAACATCTAGCTGTTGTTAATATTTTTAACTAAGTTAAAGCCTAGACTTATTTTCAAAATATGTTTTTTCATAAGAGTCTAATATAGGAATGAAAACAGGTTCAACCTCCATGAAAATGATGTTTGTATCACATACCATGGCTGTTTAAAACACTTATTTTTGTCATATAAGAAAATCCAATATGGTGTGTTTATGAAATATTCAGCGAAAAATCACATCCATCAGTAAGATATTAAACACCTCATAGAATGTAAAGTTCTTAAAGCAAACCTATACCAAACTGTTTTCCTGAATCCTTGATGACTTGGCTATCCAAAAATGACAACATCAAGATGTTAATAATGGAAACTGACCATGAAAAACACAATTATGCACAAGTTTTCGATCAATCAATAAACTTCTGGACCTTTTCGGGTGATGTTATAGGATCCAGACAGCTATTGCTTGCACATGGAATTATTCACTTGTAATTAATCTTCGATTTGGCTGTGGAAAATGTCACTCGGTGGTTAGCATTAAGAAATTATGCCCAATTTTCTGAGAAAAATCCCCTTTTTTTATGAAAAAATATTTATTTTTACTTCAAAATAACATAATTCAAACTTTATCCCCTTTCTCCTTAATTTGGCATGAACATCATTGAATAAAAGGAACGGCTAAATGGCCCGACGATCGGAAATACAAAAGACATGTGGCGAAAAAACAATGTCGTCTGTTAAGTGTTGTCATCACCTGGTTACGGGGTGTTAAAAAGAAAACAAAACAAAACACATCAAGCCATTGTTCAAACATATGTTTTTTTTTTTAAAAAAAACCTTATATTAAGCCCTACCAATGTTGACCCTTTTTTTCACTCTTTGCTCTTATCTGGGAGTGGCAGGTTTTATTACAAGCTGACAACAACTTGTTCTAAATGTTTATTGCTGGCTGACCTTTGACCCAGATATGTCAAAGTCAATTTGGCTTAATTTTACACTTGGTTTCTGGTGGCCAGGAATTGCAGATAAATCTTACGCCTTTTATTAAAGATTTCCATGGCCAGGTGTCAATTTTTTTAACCCCTGGCAGTCATATAATTGAAAATTACCAATGGACTTTTCCGCATTTTGACTCCCTAGGAATGTTGATTTCCTTCAAAACTCTCAATTTTATGCCTGAAATAGTTTGATTATGATTTAGGCTTTCTGATCCCACCCCCCAAATGGTTAATTTCCCATTAACGGGGAAAATTTTTGTTTAGAACTAGAAAAAATGCAAAATTTTCACTATTTTTCACATTTTAAATGAAAGAACATAATATTTACTTTCAGAAAATACCTAGTTTCATGGGGTTCAGCTCAAGTTTCCTTGATATCTGTTTAGATGATGATAAAACAGTCAGGTTTCAATATTTTACCCCTATAAAAGTATGAAAATCCATTTTTTCAGAGAAAATAAGCTGTGACAAAATGACTTTTCCATTTTTGTGATGATTTTTACTTGGTATAGATAATTTTTATCATAGCAAACCTGACTTGACTTTATTTAAGTTCAGTGGGCTTATAGGAAACCTCAAACAGCTGTGATACAGTATATCAGTCAATGTTTTCACAATAAAATTGGCATTAACCAATTGTTGTCAATTAAATTTTCAGTTCCTACTCATATTTATATGAGCAATATATTATGAGTTTCAGATTATAGCACCAATTAATTACTAAAAATGATGATAATCATATCAGGATTTGTATAAAATAAAGAAGGGAGCCATAAAGTTTTTATACATGGTGTGGCAGAAATATCTCCCACATAATGGTAAGACATTAGCTAGATGAAGTTACCATTGACACTAATATCTTACCATTATGTGGAAGGTATTTCTGCCACACCCTGTATATAAATAAATCCAAAAGATATAAGACAAAGAAACAGATATTTGCTTAACACAATGGTACATAAATCTGAATAAATTATTATCTCATTATTTTGCATGTTAATATGGACAGCTTAGAATTCCATAACATTCATTAGTCATATGAATTCTATGATGTTCCTTAATTTTCATCAATCTTTCAACCATTGATTTTGTCAACTTTTTCTACTATTTCAAATTTAACATTCTACTCTTGAACAAATCCTTTAATGATAGACCACAAGTATTCTATTGGGTTAATATCTGAAGAAGTTGGTAGTCATTCTATTAATTTGCTGTTTTTGAAATCTGTTTTTCCCAAGATGGACAATAGTCATCTTTACAGAATTTAAAGTTACACTGTCTTGTATGAATATATGCTTTAGCTTAAATCTTCTTGGTCATGACTAGTACCACTCAAAAAACATCCTGTCTAAGAATTTACAATAAATTTTTACAGTTATCTTGAACATAATCAACTTTGAAGAGACTTATAATTTTATTACTAACTATATTATCCCCAAATATTACATCTTCCTACTGTTGGTTTCAAATCCATTTTGGTTGAACGACCTAATTTCTATCTAAGCCTACATGTCTAAACAGTGTAGTTCTATATTCATGACTAAAAATTACTTTTGAATGTTTTCAGTTTTCATGTACTTCTTCACTCAAATTATACATTTTTCTTTTTGATATTTACTTAAAGATGATACTTTACTTGCTATCATATCTTTTGCAATTGTTCTTAGTATTTACTTTGTGTGCATTGATAACAGCAGTCTTGAAATATTTTCTTGCTGCTAAGTCATATGATTAGCCTTTTAATTTATTACAAATCTCTTTTATGATATTCTTAAAGTTAGTTTCTTTCTCATTTTTATTTTTCCAATGTTTCCAGTTTTTTTTTTTAATATTCTGCAATCTATTTTCAATTTTATTCAACTTTCAATTTCCGAAGTTGTATTTCCATCACTCAGTAACTATTTTGTTTATCTTTTAATTTTATATCTTTCTTATAATCCATGGCAATCTTTATTTATTTGAAAATTAAAAATAAATATCAATAACTATACCATTATAAAGGGTGGTGGCTATATGCAATGGTGGGTTAGTTGAAACATCACTATTTAAGTTGAAACAGAAGAACTGGTTAGTATTTTGCTACCATCTGGTGAGAGACTTTGTTATAATTTTTCTACCATATTAGTATCAAGTCACTGCAATAGTTTGTCTACCATGCTGAAAGATTTGTATATTTTTCTAATTTTAAAATAAATTTCCTCTTTGTTAGAAATAATCATTTTTTCAGTAAATAAGCTAGACAAGAATGTCCCTTTTTTTTTTTAAATGGAATTGTAAAGGATTTGCCTTTTTGTTTACTTTTGTGCATTCTTCCTGTGTTAATATTAGTGCATAGGATTGGTTGGAGTTTTACAATAAGGGCCAATCAAAATTTTCAACTAAGTGTTTACGTCATGTTCCAGCTGACATCACTATTTGACATATGTACACCAAAACATATAGTAGTACTTATACTTTCATCTGTTTTAATAAATATGGACTAACATATTATATTTCCTTTAGTAAACACACCGGTTTTTATTAATTTTTTAAACAGTATAGTGTGTAGTTTTCTTTTTAACCAAAGACATGTATGTCCAATCTTTAGTGTAAGTGGGACACTTGTTAGAGGAAGATTTATTACAATTCTTACATAAAAGGGGAGGGTGTTATTCAAAGAAATTTTTATTTGGGATTGGGTATTTATTACGGAAAATATGGTATGTCTTATTAATATAAAAAGTCACTAAAATCCTTTTTTTTTTTGGTGAATGATAGAGAGAGATGTATAACTATATTAGAGAAACTGGTCATGGGGTGATTGGAAAAAATGTGATGGAATGGGCAATGCTAGCATTACAGATCAAAAAAAGGCTATGCCATACAGTAGCAAATGTGTTTAAAATACCTATTGAAAAAAAGATACTGCTCTGAAAAAAATCTAGTCTTCAAGCAGATGATATGAAAGTGAAAATAGAGTAATATGGATGTTTTAATAATCAGAGATTTTCAACCAGATAAGGAGGAACTTTTGGAACCATACATTCTGAAGGCATCAAATATTTACTTCAGACTATGCCCAATGGAAATCAGGAGCTTGTCATTTAAATATTAGAATCAATTTTGTTTGAAGATTCCACAATATTGGATAAAGAAGAAAATTGCATACAAAGTTTGGTTGCAACTTTTTTTTAAGAGATATGAAAACGTTTTATTGAGGTCACCTAAGGTGTCCTCCCTGGATCATGCAACCAGCTTCAGTTGATATAATGTGACCTGATATTTTTTTAATAACTATGAGAAACTTTTTAAGAGTTATGGGTTCTCTCCATATAGGATCTGGAATGTTGATGAAAATGTTGATGTATGATAGCGCATTGGCCAAGAAAAATCATCACTAAAAAAAGGAGTCAAACAAATTGTTTTGATAGTATGAACAAAAGTCTGGTCAATTAATGACTGTTTGCTTTGTGCTATTATCAACGCTATTTCTCCTGCATTCATTTTATTATTTCATCTTCATTTCTTTCATGTTACACTAAACAGGTTTCATTGATGATGATGATGATGATGATGGATGAGAGCAACAAATTTGAATAATTTTCTGAAGCATTTTGTGGCACATGTAAACTCCACTCCAGAAACAAAGTGCTATTGATTGATGAGAAGCATATCGTTATAGAGATCTGGTATTGCTACCATTGCTCCATTCGGTAATCACACAAGTTGAAGCCCTTTGGTAAGAAACATTTTCAACAAGAATGAGTTCCTCCCTTCTGATGTGACTGGTCATTCTGTAGACATTGATTTACTCCATTGACTGCAAATTCAATTGTATTTCAACCAAGGCCCACTTAACTCAAGTTGTTTAACACCAGAGGATATCTGTCCATTTTCTTAAAATGCCCCACCAAAAAGGTGGGAGAACAACTGGGAGAACAAGAATCCACACAGATATTCCTAAGTGATTTGAAATAAGTCAATGGACAGAGAAGAGGAAGAAAAAATGTTTCACCAAGCAAAAAAAAAATAAATATCTGAAAACAGCAATATTGATGGTGAAATTATTAGTGAAGATTATGTTATTTTCTTGGATATGATACCCCAGATGAAGAGGATCCATCAAGCGGTGACCAAAATATTAGGTTGGTGCAAAAATAATGATGTAATAATGCCATTTTTTGACGTATTTTTTAACGTCAAAAAACGACATTATTATGTCATTATTTTTGCACCAACCTAATATAAACATATAAGGACGTGAATACCCTTAAAATGCAGGAGTTGAACTATATATTTGTGAAATTTGCAAGAAAGGAAAAAAAATCAATTTTCTGACCATGTTTACATTATTAAGACCATGTTTGTACTTTTTTGACTGTTTAAGTGAATTTCTAGCTATAGGTTTTATTGAGATACCCAGTTTATTACATACTGAGAAAGAATCTGACATCTTACCACTGATTAAAACTCTCTTTATATAAGGTATCTGCTCAAATGGTGGAAGAGAGAGGGAGAGAAAATAGAAAACACTAATGACAAAAGAGTTAATGGTAAAATAAAATGAAAATAGCAAGAATAAAGTACATCAATGAAAAGATTAATATGGAAATAAAAAGGAAAACTATAAAGTAATAAAAAATGAAAAGAAATGAAAGAATTAAAATGGTTGAATAAGAAACCATTTTAATTCTTTCATTTCAGTCAGAAGAATGAACAGGAAAGATAAGTGTTGTGAAGAGTGGAAAAATATTTTATTGTTTGGTAAGGAGTTAAAGGGTTTGACAATAAGTTCATTTAATGGTTACAAAAAATCATGACACAACCGGAATGAAGGAAATAGAAAACAGTGAGGACTTTCAAGGTAGTCTGTATCTTTTTATCCAAACAAATCTTCTCTAACTGCCAACTGAAATAAGAGATTTCTTGCTTTTTTTGCCAAATTCTGCTCATATGTCACTTGTAATTATTTACTGCTTTACTCAATTTTTACTGAATTAATGTCTTTATTTTTATGACTTTTTTCAAAGTTTGTGTTTACTTCTAATATTCTCTTTTTATTCAATAAAAATCTTATATTTTGACTTTTAGAGTCATAATCAAATCAGAATAGAAAGAACATTAAAAAAAATAAGAGGATAATAAAACATAGAATAAAGTTAGTGAAAGAAAGAGAGGAATATTAAAATAAAACAAATAAAGAGTAAGAAATGAGAATAATATTAGAGACACAAAATGTCAGAAGTTCTGATTAAAACAATATTGAGGCATCAATGTCCAGTAACAATTGCTTTCTTCTCAGTGACATAAATATATGTAAATGCACATCCAAATTCTCAAAGGGACAATTTGGTTAGATTGAGATGTAATTCAAATCATCATCAATTTATTTATTAAAACAATTATATTTTGACTGAAAAATCAAAATGTGTCTTGTTATTAAAACAAGATATAAATATGTGGAGAAATATGGAAATAAATCACAATCAAAAGTGGATAAGGGGGTCACTGAAAAGTTGTTAGTCCACCCACTTTCTAAAATCTGTTTTCTGATACTCAGTCATTGAAATTTTGTGAACTTGATTAGATTGAGAACTTTTCATCACCTTGTATTAGAAGAGAAATATTAGACATCTGGTCATTGAAAGAAAAAATAATGAAACAAAGAAAATGGGACATTTTTGAAAGGAAAAAAGAAGGATTCAGAGTAAAGACAGCAAAGAATGAATAAATGTAAGAAAAAAAAAACATTAAGAGAAAGTAGGAAGGAAAAGTGAAGAAATAGTTATTAAAAAAAATGTGTTTGCGGGAATATGAATTAAATGCTAGATTAAATAATCTAGACAGTTTATAGAAAAGTATATATATATATATATATATATATATATATATATATATATTGTATCTTGAATCAGAAGCATACAGGTTACTAAACTAATGCTGAAAAATTAAAAGAGATGTTTCAAGAGCAGAAGTGGGCAGAATGAATGAAGACAAAAAAGGTGGAGATGGGGAAAAGTGAAAGCTAAAATGCAATATAAGAGGAGTGAAGATGAAGGATATGTTAAAGTGTCAGCATTCAGTGTTAGAATGGAGGAAAGTAAATAAGAATGATTGGAGAGAGAGAAAGAAATTTATGTGCATGTAAGAGAGAGAGAGAGAGATATAAGAAAATGAGAGTAGTAAAAGAGAAAGCGCAGATATGATAATTGTAGAAAACATTCTATGATTATCACAGAGAGGAAAGTGAGAGATGAAAATAAACTTAAAGTGGCAGAAGTAGATGGAAATGATGAGAATTATAAAAGATGTAATTAAGAAGAAAAAGATAAAACAAAATAGGAGAGAGCCAATTTTGTTAAATGATGCAATTGAAAGGGAAGTGCTATGAGAATTAATTGTAATAGTAATAGAAATACTAGTTATTTCTTTATAAGGAAACATTCAGCATTCATTGACTGAGAAGCTAGTACTAATTTCAGTTGAATTTTATAAAATCTGTTAAAAGAATTTTCCAGGAAAATAGGTTTTTCAAGTCCATTAACTGTTACTCCTCTTTCCAGTATTGATGGAGTTTTTCTTCCTAACCTTTTATTTGAAGTAATGGGGAATATCATATATATCATTATTTTCACTTTAAATTACATGTGCAATCCATTTTAGCTGTTGCTGCTGTTGAAAGTCCTCAAATGTTATGGTTTCTTTTATCTGGTACAGTTGTTTTTGTCATTCATTCAGTAAGTTCGAAAAAAGATGATTCTTACTAAGACCTATAGGCTTCATTTGCTCAAAGCCATTTTTAACCATTAATTTGAGAAAGCAGTTGTAAACAGCTGACAATTTATATATTTCTGAATGAGTTTAGTGCCATGTATGGCATCCATATGAAAGTCTCAATCTGACAAGGCTATTTAAAAACAAAACTCAAGTTATTAGGTTAATATTTTTTGTTTTGTAAAACTTTGTCATGTTGGATGAAACTATACCAAGCACCTATGTTCAATTTCCTTATCTTTTTTCATGATGGATTAAGGGCATGTGCCATCATGGTTTTCATTCCAATTCCAGATCATAGTCTCTTTTTTGGAAGAGTTTATTTTCAGTTCTCTTTTTTGGAACACTTAGTAGAGGATGTTGATTTTTTTTGTTCAAGATCATTCATATTCCAACAAGGAATATCTACGTCATCATTATAGCTCCCTTATCATCTGTACATTGAACTTGGGAGGGAAAGCAAGAATGCTGTACATTCATTTGGAGTGTGGTATGAAATGCTTAAATGATGAGTGCACATCTCTTTGCATCTGTGTGTCTATATATGCATGCATGGAAGAATTTAGTAAAAGATTAAATACATTGGGACACTCAATTTCCTCCGTGTACACCTGATGAAGTTTGAAATGCTCCCTATATTGGGATCCTCACCAGTCATGTATAAGTTTTTCGACTGATCTAGTTCTTCTATCAGATCTAAATATTCAGTGGGGTCAGAGCTTGGAAGACAACTTCTAATGGATGAAAAGAGAAAGTCTCTATTGATATGGAGATATGCTGCAGTGAGGTCAATACAGGATGTATACAATTTTCTAGAGTTGTTTGCTGGCATATATGCCATCATTACCCCACTTACCAGGTCAAAAATCAAAATGTTGTGAGGAGTTGACTTTCAGAAAAAAGTTGGGAGCCTAGTTAATACAATGTTCATTAGTACTTTCATCATAATGGGTCAACTGAGATACAACTGTAAATGTGAAGGTTTTGAGGGGAACCATTTTATTTTCAAAGTACATTAATGCATGATATATACCCAACTTTTTTGGTATGCATTTCTGATTCCAGACTTGGGAGAAAAATAAATTGGAGAAAGAGATATTATAGAAAATGAAGCTGGAAAGGAAAAAAAATAACTGAGAAAAAGAAAGAAAGTTAACAGTAAACAGATTAGGATGTGAGAGAAAGGATGAATAGAAAATATTAAAAAACTGAAATATAATCAAGAATAAACTATATTCTAATCACTCGGCCTCTTTTCTATTATTTATAAATGCCAGATAACTTTAACCATCATGATTTCCAGTTTTATAATATAAGAAACATTCTCTAGCTTTTTATTCAAAGGTTCAACAAATTCCAAGGTATTGAACAGGGCACATCAAATGCTCATGTAATTATTTAATCGCTAGATAAAATCAATAACTTCATGGTTACTATTCTGATTAATAGCCTATTTCATAATTCAACCAAAATAAATTTTTGTAACAATAACATTGCTTTAAAATCTTCTATGAAAATATATGCATCTAAATAACAAACACAAGATGGCTACTTCACAGTTATTGATGTGCAGCTTGTGTAATGGTTATTGATACAGAGAGTGGTATTGATGAACCAAGTTCAAGTCCTGACCCTGTTTATTGCATTCAATTTACATTGATAGCCTTTGGAAATTCATGAATACATTTCTTCTCTTACAAACTATTGGGTAAATAGAAGAGTAGTTTGAGCTCTCTGGCTCTTTTTTGTAGCCAGGCGAAGAGAAGGATAACACTGAATTTGAAACCCTGGGGTAGGCAACAGGAAACCACTCTGCTATCGTGTCCCAAAGAATCATGATAATTCATAAATATTATAGAAAAGTAATGTATAGAGAGTTGTTTCCTACATCCTGTAGGGACATGGTATTAAAAAATATATATATATATATATATATTGATAAGTCCTAATAAACTATATGAGGTTTAATTAACAAGTCTATTAGGTTGGTGCAAAAATAATGACGTAATAATGTCGTTTTTTGACGTTAAAAAATACGTCAAAAAACGACATTATTACGTCATTATATAACCTAATAATCAAATTTTATCAGTTAAATATTAAGTTATATAATTTTTAATCAAATTCTAACATAAGTAGTGTTTATGTCGACTTGTGTGTCATTGTGGAAACTCCAAGTCAAAAGAAATATAAAGAAGACTTGATCACAAAAAGTGAGTAAATAGATTGATAAACATAATAAATTTTAAAGATAAACAAAAAGAAATTTACTTTTTCAATAATCAGGCTAGCTGTTTAAAAAGAAATCTTTAAGAAATGTGGGGAACTTTTTTCTTTTAAAAAAGTGATTTAAAAAAAAAAATAGATTCAATGGCATAAAAAGATTTTGGGTGCAAATTTTCTGTTTACTCAGTAACAGTTTTTCCTCAAACAATGATCTTTAGGAACAGATATATTCACAAAGCTATTGCAAAAATCACCAAATAACAAATCTTCTCCCAATAACCAGAAATGTACCGATTTGCTACAAAAATTAAAAATAACCAAACTACAATTTAAAATGTTGATGTTTTATTCTCCAAAGTAAGCAAATATTCAACATTTAGATGAAAAATAAAGATTTTCTAAAATTTTAGGGTTTGATTAAAACATACAAAATGATCACGTTGCAAAATGAAGTTGACATTTTTCATTGTGCTTGACAATTATGCGCACTTGACGGGGAGGAACCTATTATATAACTTCCAGTCATGATGATGTGAACATTAAAAAAATAATATTTTTAAAAGTGAATTTACATCTTCTGCTCCTCTGAGATTTTTCAGCAAGCTAAGCTTTTTTTTATAATTAAAAAAATCTTTGAAGTTGTCTTATTATTTCAGTAGTTTCAAATTTCATTGTCAGAATCTTGCTCATGTCAAATTTATTCTTCTTCTACAAGTAAAAAGAAAGAGGAAACTTTTCGGGTTTTTTTGTATTTCAGCCTTCAGTTTTAGAAATATTTTTTCTATTTCATGACACCAACACATAACAAATTATTTACAATTGATTTTTATTTAGCACATCAAATGCCATCTCCCCAAATTTTGTGATAAAATCCCAATGGTTGCAGATGATTGAAATATCAAACAATAAACTATGGTTTTGCTTTTAACTTAATAATAATTTATTTTTTAACTTAATGATAACAGCTAAAGAAGTGTTTGATAGAAATTCAGTGCATTTAATGAATAGCAACTTAAATTTATAACTGAAACAAAATTACAGGCATTTTAACATTTTATTACTTTTAATTTTAATCCTACTACTAATAATAATATTTTAATAAATATATTGATATAATAATAATAATAATAATAATAATAATAATAATAATAATAATAATAATAATAACAACTGACTTTAAGCAAATGGATGTCAAAACAAGAAAGCCTCTCACATGTCTCAGCATACATCATCCTAAGGCTGATATGGATTGTCTGTATATGCCCAGATTCAAAGGAGGTAGAGGATTAGTTCAACTAGAACTGTCTTGCAAAAGAACAACAATTGGTCTTCAAAGGTAGCTGGAAACTACTGAAGACAGGATGATGAGCTGTCTCAAAGAACATGAAAGAAATAAGAAATTATACTCAGTAATAAAGGAAACCAACAAATACAAAAGGGAATTTCAAATGGGTGAATGAGTGCAAATAAACCATAATACACCTACTGCAGTGTCAAAGTACCTAAAAATGAAAGCAAATGCAATGTACCAAATGCAGAAACAGTGTCAAGATAAGTTTCTTCATGGTCAATACTTTGGCCCAACCAAACAAGTTGATATAGATAAACCTTATACCCATCAGTGGCTATGTAGTTCAGAGTTGAAAGCTGAAACCAAAGGTTTTATTCTTGTTGCACAGGACCAATACTTACTAACTAGAAATTACCAAGCACACATGCTGAAAAATTGATTGAACCTGAAATGCAGATTCTGTGATAAATATGCCAAAACCATTAACCATCTTGTATCAGGCAGTACAGTGTTAGAACCCCCACTGAATATAAAACATGACATGACAGACTTGGCCAATATCTGTCTAACTTTTATGGAAAGGAAACTGGTATGAATACTACCCAAACCCCTATTACAAAGACAGAACCTGTAACAGTTTTATGGGACTTTACAATCTACACAGACAGAACAATCAAAGCTAATTGCCTAGACATTGTGATCAAAGACCACAAAAACAGAATGTGCTTTCTTATTGATCTGGCAGTCCCTTTAGATTGTAATGTATCTTTGATGATTTTCAAAAAACTATCAAAATACAAAGATTTTGAAGTGGAAATCTCAAAAATGTGGGAAATGAGTACATCAATAATTCCAGTTGGAGCCCTTGGATTGATTGGAAAAGGTTCCGGTAGACTCATAAAAGGTATCCCTGGTAGCCTGTGCCTTAAAGAAATACAAAAAATTGTATTCACAAGTACAGTTCACACATTCTGAAGAGCTTTAATCTATGTAAAATGTGAATGATCTTAGGCTCCTTTTTTCTTTTCTTTTTTACAAAAAATATGATCAATGGAAAATGTCATAAAGCCATTTCTGACCGTAACTCTCTGGTTGGGATACAGAAGGAAATGTATATACAACAGAAATCCAAGAAAATAATGATAATAGTAATTTAATGGCAATATGAAACAAAATCTTGTACTGTTAATTGAATAAATTTTTATGAAATAAACAAATAGACTTTTAGTATTTTAAACTGTATTTAGTTTTTAAATACACCATATCTGTTAAAAATATTTTGCCTCATTCAGTATAGATAAAACGTATCATCTCTGCAGTATTGTACATAAATGAGTACAACCCTATCACCAATATTTTATAGAAAGTTAATTTTCTTCTAAAACAAACAGCAGTTTTTTAATATTTCTAATTACACAATAAAGATGGATGTTATCAAATATATTTTATGATCAAGCTTTATAGCAGTGAATCAGTTGTCAAAAATATGAATATATTGTTTAAAAATAAGTATCATAGAAGATTATTTCATTCTGTATAATAAGCATATTTAAATATTTATTATTTTTATTAATAAGGGAGTTAAAGATAAATAGAGATTGCAATGTTAAAAAGATTACTTTTAAAGTCACAGTCACAAAGTGTAAAGATATTTTATTCAATAATGGTTCTACATAAAAAGAACTCTGTTCTAATCTAACGGAATATCTTAATTATTTTGCAAAGAGCACCAAAATGATAAAAATAGATGGAAAGTTGAGCAAAAAAACTGTTGCCAAAATTGTGCAAGAATCTCAAAAAAGGTGCAATCTGAAGCCTCTTCCACTGAATTTTCTGTTCCCGGCTATCTTCCTCTCTTTCAAATGGATTCTAGTGGCCACATGCTTGTTGGCTACATTCATGAGCATCTTCCACTGGCAAGATAACTGTCTCTTGAGTCTCTGGATTGTTCTTACAGGTGCTTCTGACTTTCACTGTTAAACTCAGTCATCTCTTCCTTTATTGTTCCCCTTCCTGTCATGACTGTTGCTTGCTAAATAGAATTTCTGATAGATAAGGCCCTTTCTCTATACTTACCTACAAACACCTTTGTGTTCAATGACTTCAGTGCTCATCACCTCAAGTGACTCCATCAACTCTAATGCCACTGATCTCACTGGCATCCAGACTTTGAATTTCTCAATTGTCCAATCTCTCACTCAAATAGTAAACTTCCCCACATGTTTCCCAAGAAATTCTGATAGACAGACTTCTAACTTGATCTCTACCTTACCCCAACCCCACTGATTTATGTCATACTATGTCTTCTTGGCAACTCCAACCATGCGGTAGTGTTTCCGCTGGCAAGAACTCCCTATTAACAGAACATATTTCTGTCATCAACACACTGGTTGGGACTCCTTTCATTATTTCCTTTGCAATATCCTTTGGGTTGATATTCTAAATCATCCTGTTGAGAAATGTGCCACTGAGTTCTTTTCCTGGGTGAAAGTTGACACCAAAGCTTTCATACCAGCATAGAAATATCAATTGTAACTACAATCTCCCTCTTACTCTTGTCTGTTCAGCCACTATAGCCCACAGGAATAACTTCCAGCTATAGCAGAGTGAGAGGTCCAGTTTAAACAGACATTTTTTTGCATATACTCATAATGAATGTAAGTGCATCCTCAAATATACAAAGTCACTATTCACTTATAATACCTTTTGCCGCTGCCTACATGCAGTGGTGTAACTGTAAATAGAACAACCACATAAGATATTCATACAGACGAGGAGGAGGATTAGATGGGCACAAAAGAAGAGAATATGAGAGGGTGAATAAAGGAAGAAACAAGGTTGAGTTAAGAGTTAGAGATTTTTTTTTTCTTTTTTTTAACCATTTCACCCCAAGCAAGGCGGGAAGCCACTAAGACACAAGGGGTTACAGAAAATATAGAGCGAGATCGGATAGGAGTGATAGAAGAGAGTATGAGGAGAAGGGTAGTGGATAGATCAAGGCAACTGGAGATGTTAATTGACATTACACTTGAATAGCTGGAGATTATAGCTCTCAGGGAAACTGGAATAGGAAAAGGGAAGGGAGTTCCACAGGCGAGAGGTGCGAGACATGAAGCTATTGGAGTAGAAGAGACAACTACATTTAGGAGTTTCGACAGTGAAGGGGTGAGAGCGGGATGCCAGCCTCGTAGGGCACTTGAACACATGAAGTTTGGGAACCAGCAAATGCAGCTTGGAGCAGTTGCCATGAAAGTATTTGTAGAACAGACAGAGAGAGGCGACGGCGTGTCTGTGAGAAAGTGACTGTAGATGAGATGCCAGAGCAGGGCCAATTATATTGCATATCCGCCTCTGGAGCCTATCAAGAACCCTGAGGCAAAAAGAAGGGGCACCAGACCATATATGGCAGCAATACTCTATGCAAGGGCGAATTGTTGATTTGTAGATCTGGAGGATCGATTCCGGGGAGAAAAATTGAGGCAATTGACTCAATGTATTTGTTCCATCTCAGGTCAGCAGTCAACGTGAGACCGAGCAGCCACAGAGAGTTGCTCTCAAGAAGTTGAGAGTCAGACATTCTAATGGAGGGCAAGGAAGGATCTCTGTGGTGATTAATAGAGAGCAGTTTCGATTTTGAAGCGTTAAAGTTGACCAGCCAATTCCTGCCCCAGTTCACAACCGACTGGAGGTCCTTTTTGAGATACATGGCCAGATTAGTTTTGTCAGTGACACTAGATTTGTTTTTGAGACAGAAATAAATTGTGGTATCATCCACGTAGATGCCAACTTGGGAATTTATGGCATCAGGGAGGTTGTTTATGTAGATAAGGAATAGAGTGGGGCCTAGGATGGAGCCTTGAGGAATACCTGCGTTCGTGGGATAGGAACTGGAGAAGAATCTGTTGAGAACGACCTTCAATTCACGGTTTGACAGGAATGATCGTATTAGGTTATATAATCGACCCGTAATGCCATAACCCTGGAGCTTGCGAATAAGGCCGGTATGCCAAACCCTATCAAATGCTTTGGAGATGTCTAGTGCACAAGCTTCCCTGTTATTTTGAAGAGCTCGGTAGACAGTTTCAGTGATGGCTGTAAGCACATCAGCTGTAGATTGGGCAAAGCGGAAGCCATATTGCTTGTCTGAGAGCAGATCATGGGATGTGAGGTGGTTAACCACCTCACATCCCATGATCTGCTTGGTATTGATTAGGGCTTCGAAGACTTTGCCAAAGAGTGGTAGGAGAGTGATAGGACAGAAGGGTCAGAGGGGTCGCCAGAGTTCTTGAAGATAGGAACAATCGAAGAGGACTTCCATCTGTCCAGAAAACAAGATTGGCAGTAGTTGTATAGTTTAGAAAGGGCGGGCACTAGTTCATTTCTTCAAGACAATGGCTGGTATTCCATCTCCACCACTAGCCTTGGTGGGGTCTAAATTGGAGATAATGCCCAATACCAGAGACGGGGTTATATTTAGCCCACTCAATAGAGCCTCAGTTCTAAGAAGAAAGTCGGGTATGGGTACACCGGAAGAGTCGAGCGAGAGTTGAATGAAAATTTCCGAGCAAAGCATTCAGCCTTGTCAGCAGAGGAGGTCAGGACTTCGAACTGGTTGAATAAAGGAGGTATAGAGAGTTTGCAATTGTTCAATATGCTCTTGCAGAGACGCCAGTAATCTTTGGAGCCAAATTTGCAAGATGCAATATGCTCCTTCATCCAGGCCGCAAATAGTGACTTAGCATCATTGAGGACATGCTTACACTCGTTACGGGCAGAGGCAAAGAGACGTCTGTTGCAGTCAGACATGTCGCTACGGAATAGGTGAAAATAGTGGTTCCTATGGGTGATGGTGGCTGAGCAAGCAGCGGAGAACCAGGGGAGGAGTGTGACTTGATCCTATATTTCCTCGATGGGATGAAAGTGTCGATTCCAGGTTTAACCCAGGATGAGACCTCAGAAGCACAGGGGACATCGTGGAGGAAATCACGGAACGTGTCCCAGTCAGCTCGTTGATAGTAGAACGAAGTTCTAGTGGTAGGAGGTTCTTTATAGGGGGTGGAGTTGAAGGAGATGTTAACAGATACTACTGCATGATCAGAGTTACCAAGAGGGCAGAGTTGTGAGGTACTACAAGACTCGGGAATGGAGGTAAAACACAGATCGAGAAGAGAGGCTTTACCTTCTCGGTTGAAGGCAAAACAAGTGGGGAAGTTAACTATCTGCATGAGGGATTGAGAGACTGAAAAATCGAGTGTTTGAATGCCTGCATGGTCAGTAGTAGCATTCTTAAGCCACATGGTATGATGGGCATTAAAGTTGCCAAACACAAATATGTGAGCAAACGGGTGGAGAGAGAGAGAGAGAGCCTTGTCTATGCTGTCAGAAATGCTATCGAGTATCCGACAGTCTTGAGAGGATGGAGAGCGGTAAAGGAAGAAGAGATAGCTTACCGTATTGAGGAGAGATAGTCGGAGACACATGTATGACTGGTCTGGGGATTCGAGAGAGAATTCTCTAGCCAGAGGGAGATGTTCCTTGATGTAGACACCAAGGCCATGCATGTGGGTTAGAGAGTCTTTTCTGAGGAGAGGAAGGTAGCTTGGGATCGAGAGATCAGAGGAGGGGATAGATAAGGTTGGTCTCACAGAGATCCAGTATATCCGGGCAGTTTGCAGTGAGGAAAGATTCCATTCTAATGCCACGGATGTTGGAGAATGAAATGTTGAGGGGTTTAGGTGATTTTTGAGTGGCTGGTTTAGGATTAATTTTTCAGTTTTTGTAAGTCATGTTGAATTTTGGTTGGAAGTTGAGAAGGCCCGAAGAAAAAGAAACAGACAGTTTCGACCGTGATGTGGGCAGAGAGGAGTTGGCACAACCTGCATCATAATGTGGCCTCAGGGTTGCCCACCGGCGGTGACTGCAAGGACACCTTTCCATGCGCGACATGGCACTACAAACACCCCAGTATTATACAACTGTTGATCAGAGCGGCCGCTCAAGACGCTACGCAAGAGTTAGGGCTCCTAACAACCAGTCGGAAACAGCAACCAGAGAACTGTCAACCATGTACGCTCAGAATGAAGAGGTGATGCCACAGACTGCACACATCATGGGAGAAACAAAGCTGCACTAATACAGAGGCCAGAGAGAGAAAGAGTACCGAGAACCCCTTCCTAAACAAGAAACAAGGCATAAGACTCTACTCATGTCCAAGAGAAGGGGGAGGAGTGTAGACCAGGCGGTAGGAAAGACTACCTACTCCTATTACGTATAACACATACAAGGACGACAAAAACAGAGGGAAGGATAAGGGGGGGGTAATTGGCAAAGAGTCCTGGCTGAGTTTTTGGTAGAGCGAAATTATACTCACACAGGGCAGCAAGTGGTTGTCCGCTTTCTTCCTCATGATGGCAAGTGAATGTTCGGCTTACCTTAAGTCCAAGCATTGACCTGGTGGAGTGGGGGTGGGGAATCAACGCCTCACCAAATATTGGTCTTGGGAGGCATGCTTTCAATACAGTTGAGAACAACAGGAGAAAGAAACGGCGAAAATAATTCCAAGTTCAGATAATATATCAAGCAAGAAGAAGTGGCCACTACATCATGAGAATACTGACGAGACACTTTCGCATCTAGCCAAAGACATTCAATTTTCCATTTTTTCTAATTTTTCTTTCGAAACGGGATTTCTAACTAAAAAATCAAATAAGTTAGAATGATTGGGACAAATCCTGTATTCTACAAAATACACTCGAGGGAAGGAAAATTGGACCAGTGGCAGGAACCCTATTATATTATAGAATCTTATGTGGTTGTTCTATTATTAGATTATGGTAGTCTACTCTCATACATTTCCTACAAGGCTTTAGTAGGTTATCTACTGGCAAGACCATATCATATCTGAACAGCATATAATATGGCAAGAACCTAGAGGTTTCATGTAAAGAGAATCTCACTCCTGCCAAGGTCTGTGTTAAATACAAATCCTAATTTTCATTATTATCTTTGGTCAATATGTTCCCCAAGGTCCTATGAAAGTGCTCCACTTTTGCATTACCCTGTGGGTGGTACATGAAGGTGATTACATGCATAGTATTCATGCTCACCAAGGCTTGTGCCATTATGTTATTCACATTTTCAGGTCCATCATCCTTGACTAGCTGCACTGGGGCTCCATATCAAGGAAATATCTGTTGGTATCAAATCAGGCACTGTTCGAGCTTTCTTATCAAGTATTGCATATACCTCAGGCCTATTTGTTAGCCAATCTACAAAGCTCACTATTTATAGTTTTCCTCTTGGGGTCTCTCTATACAAGCCTGATATATCCATGTTTACCTTTTCAAAGAAATAATTAGGGATATACATCTCCATCAATGGAGCTGTCTCATATCTCCTGCCCTGGGCTTGAGATATCACATAACTTTGCACATATCTAGTAACTTCATTATACAATCTTGGCCAATAATAATTTATACCTATGAGGTCATAAGTCTTATTTAATTCCCATGTGGCCAATCTTCCTATGACACTGCTCTAATACTTTGACTCACGACTTGGCAGGTACAATCAGTCTAAGTCTTATTCTTCTCTTCTTGAGAGGTAATATGGCATCCCTTCATGCATTACATGGAAGTATTACCTGCCTCTATTCTTGCTCTGAGGGAAGCTACCTCAATGTCCTCCTGACTTTCCCTTATCATATCTCTCTAGTGAGGATCAGTCATAATGTGTGAGATCACCTCTGTCTCAGCCTCTAACACATTACGGCCCCTCAAACTATGTGAATCGAGTATTTGCACTTAGTAAGCTCTGTCATGTAACCCTGTTTCCAATCTCACAGACTCTGCTTTGGAATTCTTGTCAGTAAATCTGATATAAAGGTATTGTTCTTCCCTGCCGAGTACTCAATATTGCAATTATAGCCACTTAGCTTCAAGGCCCACTGCTGTATCTTCTTATTTGTCCACTCAGCCTCTAACAAATACTGTAATGGTTTATGGTCAGTCTTAATAGTAAATGTAGCTCCACTTAAATAATAATCCAGCTTCTGTACAGTGTACATTATGGCAAAGGCTTCTTTCTCTACCACTGGCCACCTCTGTTGTGTCTCAGAGATGGGACAAGAAGTATACTGGTACCTCTTCTGGTATACCAGGCACTGGTCCATCTTTGTCATGGTCAAGTAAGGACTGCACCAATACATTGATCACTGTATTCAGGATCATTGGTTTGCTGAGATCTAGATACAACAACAAGGGTAGCTGCTCCTTGAGGCTGTCAAATGCTCTCTGACAATCCTCTGTCCACTTAAATCTTGCATACTTTTTAATCAATACTCTCAAGAGATTTGCCAGTCTCGAGAAAACTGGAATGAACTTTCTATTGCTTCTATGAAGCCTCTTTCCTGCTTTACTGTTTTAGGCTCAGGCACTGCTCTTATAACTTCTATTTTGTCTATATCAGGCTTAACTGCATCCTTATCTAGGACAAAACACAAGTACCTAGTCTCTTCTTTCAGGAACTGACACTTCAGTAGTTTCAACTTTAGCCCATGCCTCCTTAACCAAGCTAGCAGCCATTGTATGTGGTCAAAATGTTTCTCAGGCATTTTGGAGAACACAAAGATGTCATCCAAATAAGCCATGGCAAAGTCCTCCATCTTGCACAGCACTCACAACATTTGCTTGTCAGCACAACCCTGAACTGAAACAACCCCACATGACAAGCAAATTTAGCTTTCTCCCAGTCTGCCTCAGCCTAACCTCAAATCTATTGTTGAAAAATATTTAACCTTCCACAGAAGAGCTAAGATGTCATCTATTAATGGAAGAGGAACTGCCAGTAGCTTTGAGATTGTATTCACCTCCTCAAGTCAAAACAAAACCTGTGTCCCCAATCCTTCTTATCTACTGCCATGATTGGAAAACTCCAGGGAGACTCAAACCTCTCAACTATCCCTGACTCTAACATATCCCTGACCACCTCTTCCACCAATGGTCTCTTATCAAGAGTTGTTCTGTATGGTTTTGATTGGTGCATGGTTACTAGTATTGATTTTCATCCTTAATGTGTGTATCTGCCCCAACACCTTATCTGAGTTAGCCACCACATATCTGTTGGCTCTTAACAGTTGCCCTACTCTGGTCTTAAATTTTTCAGGGGGGATAATATCATCTCTTTCTTTTCCACTTCCCCCAGTTGATTCTGTCCCAACTTTCTCTGCTCATCATCATCTTACACAATTAATGGTCCTTACTGGCAGAGCCTTCCCTACCTCTTCGCCCTTTGATATTCCAACAGTCCTATTAGCTTGATTGGTCAACATTATAGGCATAATCTTTGCCCCCTCCACTACTGCCTCAACAAAGGCTACTTCCTCCTCTTCAGGCCTGTATTTCTCAGTAGGGGCTATCTGAAAAGTTTGCCTTCAAATTTCTTCTTCATCATCAACCTACATCTACTAGATACTGCTGTTCAAGAAGGCAATTTTATATCAGTATCAACCACCACTGACACTGGTTCACTAGGAATGTTTCTCAATGGTAGCTCCACTCCATCAACTAGCAATACTGTGTGGTTGAATTTTAGCTGGGCTCTATGTTGGCCCAGCCAATCCTCACCCAATATCATTTCTCTACAGTGATCCAGAGCTATTATAACTTGTGGACAACATTTGTCCTTCTTGTCCTTACCAGGAGGCACACCATCCCTGTTATTGTCATCTCCTTCCAATCCGTCTGGCTAATCATAATATCAGGCTTTCTAAACCACACTCACAATTTCAACCTCTTATAATGATCTTCCCTAAACAAGGACACAGACACCCCCAGGCCTATTAGTGGTCTGATCACTTTTCCTTTTATTACTGCTTCACATATGAGCTCCCCATCCTAGATCAACAAGGAAAATACTCTAGTCCTCTTTTTCTTGGGATAGTATCCATCTGACCTTCAACATTCTTTCTCCATCATCCACCCACTTCTTGACATGGGTGCCAGCAACAAAAACTTCTCATCATCCACATAGAATGAAGTTCTTGACTGTCCATTTTTACTTTCCAGCTGTTTGTTCTCTCTATTTCTAAGGGGTCAATTCCTTTTCTGATGGCCTGGTACATGACAAAACCAGTACCTTCTCCAGTGATAGCCAGCAGAAAAATGAACTTGTCCACATGTCCAACATTGCATAAACCTTTTTAGGTACTTTACACCACTTGGTTTTATGTCCAAACCAGCCACACTTACTCCAATTTGGCCTCAGAGGCAACCCCCGCCTTGTTGGACAATTTATCAATGACTCTATTTGCAAGTCCAACAAACCAGACCATATTTTCCGGGTGTTGGCGCAAAGAACCCATGCTTCAGGGACTACTCTCTTCTATTGGGGTCCTTCTCACCTTCTCTACAACAGAGACTTTCTTCTCTTTACTCTGGCTGTCACCTTCTTTGTTCCTAACCCAAATTCCACCTCTTCTCGTCTTCTTCCACACTTTCTCACTGTCTTTGGCCAGACCTATGGCCACTGATAACTTGTTTGAGGCTTCCCTAATGTCTGATGCATACATTTTCCAGCGCATCAACAAACAACTGGGCCTGAATGGGGGCATTTCTCTTACTTCCTCAGAGAAGATGGAGGCTGATAATTTTATTGCTCTTGCCCCCAACTCACCTGCAGTGTTATACTTTGCCTAGTTGAATTTCATGAAGCTTTTCATGGCTTCTATCACCATCCCATCATCTGTGCATTCATTTATCAGCAGTTTCTCTAAGTCCACCAATGTTAATCCAGGGTCGTTTGCTAGGTGCCCCCCCCCCCACAAAAAATAACAGAAACTGGGCAATCAACTGCATCTTACACTAAAATCACCATGTCCACATTGGACCATTCATAGAGCAGCCATTTTTTCTTAATTATCATCAACCAGTTTTTTTAACTCCCCCAGGTTCCCTCTATACACAGCTAATCTGGGTCCCCCCACCAACAGGTCTCTCAAGTTACTTGACCCCATCCATAGACCAGTTAGGCCCAACATGAGACCTGTGCTCACTCATTCTAACTTATGTAATCAGCCAACAAGGGAAAAAAAGAGACAGTCTTACCAGATCTAGTTACAACCAAAAAAGAAGTTCTATGAGCAAGTTGCAAAAGAAATTAATATGAGAGAAAAAAATACAGGGAAACCCAAAAGTGTCTTACCTGACATTTGATTTGCCTTGCTGTGACCCTCAATTTGATAAAAACAGGAAAGCATACCCATGCAGTTTCAGGACCTTATAATCAGTTGACTAAATCCATTGGTTTTTACTCCTATAAAGAATTGCCCTGATCTCAGAGCAGTGGAAGATTGAAGGTTATTGTAATTGCAGTGCTGGTTCAAACTGTGGCAGGTGCTATATTAAAAAAGATTATCTATACAATGAAAAATAAAACGAAAGATTCATGGAGTTAATCTTCAATTAGTTTATATAGCTATTGGTACAAGAAAATTAAGTCTTCCCATGTGAATCTTTATAAGGACACTGGGCCTTGTCTAAACTTCTGGAGAAGCTGGGTTTAAAGTTTTGGAATTAGGAAAACTGGTGGCATCTGAGATGGATTTCAGAAGCACTCAATGCAAGATCTCACTGCAAAGTCATCTGCTTAGATGCACTTCAGCACAAAATTGGTGTGGGGACCAAAGAATTCTGGCGATTCAGTAATTCCCCAATTTTCATTAATTCCAGTAAAGGTTTTCTTTGCACTCTATTTCTGGTTTCTTGATTACAAATTTTGAGAATTATTCACCTTCCTTGTGAGTAGTCACAGGGATTGCTCCTCCCTTAATTCCAACCTGCTTCACCTCATATCTTGCACTGCTACTCTGCTCAGGTGGGGCTAAATTCTGCCCCTTTCTCCTTCCTTCTTGGTATTCTAACTTTGCTTCTCAGAGCTGGCATAACTGTCTCTGTGACAAATCTAATTTTTAAAGTGCATAGGAGAAAGGGTATTGTTTATTGTCATCATTAATTTAAATTCTCTGACTCCCTTTCTTGGACCCACCCCTGTCCAGCAAAAACACAAACCAGATTGTGGCAGGGGGCAATATTACCCCGAAATAATAATAATGATAATAAAGGAGAATATGCTGGAAAACAAGAAAAAAAGTGTTTTCAAAAGAATCATGATGTTAAAAATGCTGTAAAGACTTTGAAATGCAAATCATACAGATTTTATTTAGAATGCAAAATACAGTTTTTTTTCTCTTTAAGCATACAAAAGATATCAGATTATTAATAGAAAATAGAATTCAGAATGTCTTGATCTAAAGGTTAATTTTATCGATAACAGGACAGCATGAATCTATGTAAAGTTTACCAAAATTGCTCAGAGCTATTAATATATAAACTCAGAACAATGGCAATATGGTCAGAGTAGTGAAAGATGAAACGAGTGTGAAGTTTTATTTTAGAGGTGTAGTGGGAAATGGGTCAGCCCCGTTCCTAATAAATGTATGCCAGTACGTTCACACTAAAAAAACAATATGTCACTAGTTCTCTATATAAAGAGGTTAGCCAACTGGAAGCAGAGCAGAGTTGGGTTAGAGACCGTGAGCAGAGTTGAGTTGAGTTGGAGGCTCAAAGAAAAGAAGTGATGTCAGAGATTGGAACAAAGCATCTGCTAACATGTGCTCTTGATATAAGTACCACTGCTCCTGCTACCACTAGTATTACTACTACTATTATTACTACTGAGGACAGGAACATCGATGGTTGTAGTAGTTAAGAACACACCAAAAATGATTAAAACAAAGCCACATCACTTCTTTAACAAAATTACATGAAGTGTTTTGTTTTGTTTTGTTGATCATTGTTAATATACAAGAGATATTCAACTTTTTGACACAAGAATTGTATTATTATATGTAATGTTGATGTTATATATATATAAATATATATAAAAAACTTTTGTCCCTCTAAATCAGATTGACTTGGCCATATTTATTTGCAGTTAACTCGATTCTCACCCAACAAGCTTGCAGGTAGACCAATGGAGAGCTTTTGGAATTCTATGACCCGATAACTACTCACTAGGATCAAAAATCACAACGTGGCTGGTGAGTGGAATCAAATCAACATTTGAAACTGGAGACTTAGGTCTAACCTGTAATACTGGACCATACAGTACCAACAGCCAGTCTTGTGGATGACATCGACCCAGTGGGGTTAGGATACGGTGTCACATGGCCTTGACCAGAGATCACCTGACAACTGATACCATGTGAGAGGATCATCATTACATGATCACTTCATTTTAACCTTCCAACGATAAATAAAAATTATTTCCCAATTTGTTTTTGTCAATAAAAATATATTTGTTTATCTAAATTCTCAACAACAAGACATACTGTTTCCCATCCATGGCTGGTCATCTTAGTGAAAATCAGATAACCTGCCTGTTATGATGGCTTGATTTTCTCATAGTGGGTTCATTCTCTGTTTTCATTTCTCAATTCATTTTCGCTAATGAAAATATAATTCCCATCTGCTTCTCTTTTTGCCAATGACATGTGTTTTTCTAATTTCCCAAGAAAGAGATAAAGTCATCTGCCAATTTGCTTTACCTGCATACCAGATTTTCAATTGATAAAAAAAGTTAAAGTCTTAGGTGCACCATTCCAATTTATAGTAGTGAGGCATCCCAGCCCTTTCTTCACTTCCACATTACCAGGGAAAAATGTTTTCCATTTTCTCTTTCTGTCTTCCAATTTATATTTTATTTTATATTTCCTTTTTTTTTTACTTAGAATTAATATTTAAACACCTCACTGCCTCGGTGTCACATACCGACAGAATGAGATACCATATAGTTTCTCACAAGTTTGATTCTACAGATTACTGGTGCCTCTGCAAGAGTGTATTGAACAAGAGCAATTTATCTCTAAAGCTTTATATAAGAATGATGAAGCTCAGGCTGTAACCATAGATATCTCAAAGGCATTTGAAAGGGTTTGGCATGTTGGTCATCTCCACAAGCTCAAAGGCTTATGGTGTCTTTGGATGAATATTTGGCTTAATCCAATAATTTCTAACAGAAATGAAGGTCATGTTGAGTGGACACACTTCTAGTTAATTTCATATTAATGCAGGGATCCCCCAGGGCTCTATCCCTGAACTTATACTGTGATCTTTATCAACTACCTTCTCAGTGTCATCAATTCCCAACTAGGTATCTGTGCATATGACACAACTATTTACTCCTATCTTAGTGCCAAGTTTAAAAGATCCAACAAATTAAAACTGGCAACTGTTCTCAAAATGACCTTCAAACAGTAGTTAACTGAGGTAAGAAATGACTTGTAAATTTGAAGACCTCCAAAACAAAACTGTTTTCATTCAGTCACTATAAAGAATTTTTTCTGGCAGCTATCAACATTGTCCTTTTCCTTACTTCACCTCACTAAAGTCTTCTCATTCTCTATCATACTCTGTAATGCCCTGCATCCTAGTGATTTTATTGCCTTGTTTGGGATGAAATGATTACAAAATGAAAATGTTGGGCTGTATAGAAGCAACAAGGTCAACCTTGTCAATTGGGGCCAAGAACAAGACCAGCTTACATGGATGACAAATGTGTAGGAAACTGAGATAAAATAGGGTCCATTTAAAGTTGTTGCAGGAGAAGGATAAAACAAACTGTTAATTAAATGTGGTTAAATGAAACGAAAATCATACTCTTTAGGTCCCATAGCATTAGATGAATTTGGCATCATTGTGATAAGGTAAACAAGTTAGAAATTTTAACCTTAACAGTTAAGCATACTGGTGGTTTTATACAATGGCACTGCTGAGTTGTATTTTATTGACAGAATCATGAATACAGAAAGTGATTGCAATATGCTGAAAGAAAACATGTTACCTTCACTCATAAATTAACAAAGTAGGGCTGTGTTTCAGTGTATCTATGATCTAAAACAACCCATTTAAAAAAAACAGCATAGTTTCTAAAAAAGCAAAAGTTAAATATGTCTAATTGGCTTAGAATATCACTAGATTTAAATTGATTTTAATTAAGCACTTATGGAGTGTACTAAATAAAAAGTAGAACTACAGACGTTCAACAAGAGAGATTTAAAATGTGCTATACTGTTGGAGTGGAAAAACATAACGATGTCTGTATATCAAAAACTACGAACAAAAATAGAAAATAAAAGTAGTCACAACAAATATTGGATTTAAATAAAATTATTTCATAGAAGTGTACTCATTTTTGAACTGCAAAATATTTCTTTGGTAACCAAGTTTTAATACTGTAGAGTTTGTTTATAACTAATACCTGATATGATTATGTTATGTTTCTCTATACTAGGTGAAAAAAACATTAACTTTCTGTAAAAATGTGGTAGGGCTATACTTACTTATGGGCAATATTGTAGATATTTGAAAAATCTGTCATGAGGTCAAGTCTGGTATTCTAAGCAAACACTAAGACTTACTGTCCAAGAATATCTCCAACCACAAATTCATTGTACTTACTAAAGCCATAAACAATCTAAGATATTCTGCTGCTGACAGCAGCATTGACAGCTGCCAATATTACATGCACAATGTCAAAGATGTAAAGATCCAAGAAAACGGTTCAGTAGTAAAGCAACATGCCAAGCATAAAGATTTCCATATGATTACAAACAGATGACATTGTCTGGGAGAACATGAGAATCCTTTATACAAGTGTATTTTTAGATTGTGCCCAACAGAGATTTAACCTTACTTTTGTGTTTTAAGCTGCTTTAAAACCAACAGTGTTAACAAGATTTGAATTAGTATTGCCATCTGACACAAAGTGTTCTACATGAAGCATGTCAGTGGTTGTTTTTAAGCTACCATGGATCAGTTTGGCTAATATTTCATTTGAGATCAGAATTTTGCCAATGTCAAGGAAAGAATTTGGATATAGTAGTCTCTTTGCAGTAATGCAATGAGACAAGCATATTTATAAATGTAATCATAGCCCCCAGGAACTTCATTTCTTGCCCTTTCTTATGATAATACCCTACCACACAGTAACCCTCTACCTTGAGTGGCTTTTGGGCCTTGTATTGAGTGAATCTTTCATACACTTATCCCATTATAAGTTGAATTTCATAAGCTTCTTAAAGATTTTTCTCTATCATATTTTACATTCTCTTTTTTTCTTTCCTAAGATTTGACTAAGAGTGACTATACAAAAATCAGTTTCGTCCTGAGAAGAATTTCTAACTTCATAAACAAATTTTTTTGCTTAGGAATTTCATTTCTCAACTTATTTCCATTCTTTCATCTTCTGAACAATATACTAAGATTAATGTGAAGACAGATTGGCCACAGCTAATACCAAACTAGACTAGGGTAAGACATTGAAGTGTTTATTGTGGTGGTATAGTATAAAACACTCATCTGTAGCCTAGTCAGTAGCACATAAAACTGATTGTGAATGGTAACATAAACAGGTTTTTTAAAACACAGATTACAGAGTTGTACTTATACAAGCTCCAATGAAGATTACATTCTCCAAATGGCTATTTCCATGAATAGTGCTATAAAACTATCATTGGAAATATCAACTATTAGCATGGATAGTAATTTCATTTGGGTTTCTACTTAGTTATCATTGCCAACTTACTTGCACTTCCTTTGACACCATGTTTTGACGAGCTGATCTTTTTCTTAGAGTTAGTTTTAGCAATCTGGTTTGAAACAAGTCTGGTAACCTTTTGAAACAGGTATTTCTCAAGTTTGCATGACGTGATATTTTGTGCTACTCCCAGTTAAATTGTAAATCAAACACTTCTATCTTTAGAAATCTAAATTTATTGTTCATTCTCAGAAGAGTCATCAGATCATCTAAATAGGATATTAAGCGAATGAAAGGATTTTTCCTACATATTTAGCACATCTTTTGATTGTATATTAGCTATTTCACTGTATATATAATAACAAGAATAAAAACTCTCTGTCTTGCATTTCTCCCCATTCCCATCTGAAGATTGTGTATAGCATGAAACTTCTAGTCATGGAAGTATAGGGGTACATGTCTGAGGAGTTCTTATTATTGCTATTAAATTTTGGTTCCATATTACATAGTTATTTTTATATTTTACCATGAGCTCTCTAAATTTTAGATCATTAGCATTCTTTGATGTATATTTGACTAGATAACTAAATAAGACTAAATGGACAAATATTAGAATTTATTTTGTAATTCCTTTTGGGGTCATGTTAAACTTTTCAGTGCACACACATACATTACACACACACACACACACATATATATATATGCTTTGGCTGTTTTCCTATAGAGTTAATTAGCTACACCAATCATTGGTTCTATAAACATTTTTAAGATTACAATTTGTTCATTCAATATTCTTGGATGATGTAACTTTTCTTTTAAAATTCTAATAATAGAAGGCCAATTTGTCAATGATCTCTTCCTATGATACAGATTTGTATGCTGAGATGCAAAAGAAACAACTGATGCAGACAAAAGAGATGAAAACAAAACTCACAGAAATAAAACTCAAGTCCATTTTAAAATGAATAGAAGAACTTGGTATAGTGTCAAATATTTATCTAAGTTTGGCACTAGTAGAGGCATAAAACAAAATAGTTTGAAAGATAATCAACCAATGGAGATGGATAAAAACATGGGATCATTTTGGTCAGACAAAACTTGTCTGGGGTTAAATTTTTAATCCTCAACCCAAAAATTTCCCCCCTACATACTTTCTAATTACCATTTATATTTCGTCTTTCCCAAAATTTTCTTAAAATGAAAATTTTTAATCTTCTGAAAAACAGCAAAAAGGTACTTACAGCTATTTTTTACTAAGATAAAAAATGTTCTTGGCAGATGGAATATGTTGTTCAATACAACTAATGCTGATGCTAAAACTGTTTTATTTCTATAAACCAAAGGAAGCTTTTATTTTACCAAATACCATGCAAAAATGATCTTCAGAAAATTATAGCTTAAAAAAGTTGTTATTGATAAAAGTCAGCGATTTTGTAGAAGTAAAGTGAAATAAATATAGAAAAACAAACTCTTCAAACAGCAGTAAAACAATTTGGTCCAATAAAAGTGAATTTGCCACTCCTCATCTAGTCTTCACATAGCCTTGTTTAGTTCAGCTACAGCATTAAGTTGAAAAGTTTGTACTTTATTTATTCAAAATTATTTGCTTTGTATAAGATGCATTCAAACCTGAGTCTTCAGACTTTAATTTCTAATAAAAATTTATGCCACATTCTTCTCCATGTTTACTGCAAGTGTTTTATATCAAAAAGTAATAAAGAATTAGTCTCTGATGCTTTTATAAAGTACATAAATAAAATAAAAGTAATCTGTAAATAACTACAGCAGGATACTTTTTTAAGAAATCCAGGGTTCCACTAAATGGCACCATACATGTCAATATCTATTACTTATACTAAACTCTGGGTGGAATAGGCAATGCTAAAGTCTTGAGGGTGTAGATAAATGATGCTAATGGATAGAATATTAAAGAAGAGACATCATGATGACCATGAAAGATCAAAACAGCATGGATCACATATGGAAGATTTGAACGGATGCAGAATTGAACTGTGAACATCATGCAGAGAGAGATATTTATGCAGTATATGCTATCAATGGATGGGGGTAAAAAATAAACTCAATTGATCTGGAAGTGAGGTAATATGTGTAGGTGAAAAGGTCAATATGCCTACAACATTTTGTAGATGAATCACAAACTAAGAAGTCTTTTGTAATGCAAGGGAGGGTGGGGGAGTAAGTTGTAAATTTTAAAGATTATAAAAGAAAATGGAAAGATAAATGAAGTGGAATAAAATAAAATTATATTAAATCAATATTTTACAATAACTTATGGACAATGTCTTTTTTTTATTGGATAACTGGCCACAGTCACTACTTAGAAGAATATTTAATGATTGATTGACCAAAAAAGTAAGATTTGCATTCAACTTTCTTACAGTTTTACTGCTGACTGAGTTTATCTCAATATTCTCAACTTTCTCCACAGGGAACACCAAGCTGCAATAAATTCTCTTTTTTCAGTCCTTGAATGATATCATATTAACAAAACATTAATAAAATATGGAAAAAAGAACCATTTTTTAAAAAAATCACTTTATGCATGCACCAACAAAACTATTAGAGAGTAGCACCATGGCCCAGCATTGCCCGTGCTTGATTAAAAAATCGTACAACTCATACAGCAATCACTATCACTTGACTTAAAATATTTTTGCCCTTCCTTGCCGTGCTGATGTTGCTACATGCCTTACTTCTTGCCTATCTCACACTGCAAATTTTTTCTAAGCTCTATACTAAACATTAAATCTGTTACGAAAAAAGAACTAAATAAAATGAACACAAAACGATCAGCTTTAAAAAAAGGACTCGTAACTGGAAAAACCGAATGAAAAAAGAATGTTAACAACAAATACTTGTTCACACCCAACCCAATTCTGCGGAATCAGAATCGACGTTGAGTTTAAGCAAGTGAATAAGCCAATTGGAGTAAAGTGTCATGCGGATTTAAATTTTTCCCACTTGTGACGAATGCTGCTATCGATTTTTTTTTGCATACTAGCATGCTAGTTAACATTCGTGTCAGTCAGCTGTTCACTCTCACGCTGGCCAATAGAATCTTCCTGCCTATTCATGGCAGCCAGCTATTGGCTCTCACTCTGGCCAGTACAAAATGGCTGCAAACTACATGAAAACTGCTGTAGAAGCATGAAAAAATCGATTATTTCCACTATTGTTGGGAGTTGGAAAATGCAAAGTCAGTCTTGGTCTTCCCGCTAACTTGGAGCATGTGCATGTAAATTTTGGTGCAAATCCGTTGAAAATTGCGGCCGTGCATTCGTTACACACACACACATGCACATCCTGCCTTTTATAGATAGAGATCATACAGTGGAGTTTCTCCAATTTTTGCAATTGACAATACTGTCATCCACAAGCAGCCTGATGTCACAAGATAACAGATTTCTTAATATTTAAACCTTTCAGTTTTTCTGGTATTTGTTTTATTTTTAAGGGGAGTAACAACAACTGCTATAATTCCTTGAGAACTGATTGCTTCTACACTGTGTCAGATTTTATTGTACAATTCAATGTTTTCACACTAAAACTGATACTATTTGACTGATGTTGGTATTATCTTTGATATACTTATTCTTATATAAGGAATATACCATATCAGGTTGTGATATCTATTTTATTAAAAATATTTATGATAAGTTATTTGATAGTGTGACATTTTATAATGCAATTAAAGTAATGATCATCGTATCATAAAGTAATATGTAGTTATATTTTTTATTTATAGATATAACATTAAAAAAGAAAACAATATATTGTAAAGTTATAGAATGATGTGAACATTAGAAATTTAAAAATATTAAAGAAAGGTCAGAGAAACACTCGAAAAAGACATTGAAAACATTGGTAAGATAAGAACAAGAAATGAAAACTGGTTTTAAGAATGTCAAAAAAGGAAAAATTTAAATGAAAATAATTAATGAAAATGGAAATATTTGAAGAAATTGGTATTCCAAATATAAACTGAGAAAAAAATGCTGAATATTAAGAACATTTGTCTCGAGGCATGAAAGTAATAAAACTATAACCTTTAAGTAAGTAATACAAAGAGAAATGTGTAACTTCAATAAGAAGTACCTGAAAACTGATTTCTCAACAGTAATTTTTAGTGATGAATGTAGAGCTATATTCGATGAAGCTGATGGCTGGGTGAGAGGTTGAATCGTTTGTGGAAATTATCAACCAACATAACTTGGAAGAAAATAGGGGTGAAGTTGAGTAATATTTGGGGATAATATTGTTTGCAGCAAAATTATATATACTTTCAAAAGTTATGATGGTTCAAGACAAAGGCAGAAAATTGTTTTAAGTTCTTGTGGTGTGGGTCATAAACAAGAAGCTTTAATAAGCTAAATAGTATATTCATGCAAGACAATGCTACTTCCCATTTTTTGAAGCTGACTATTGCCCATATTCCCCAGAAAAGGTTTCAAAGAAATCAGATAAGTAAAATGACCCCTAGCTTCTTCAGATATTAATCCAGATAGTTCATCTTTAAGATATATGTACCAGGTGTAACAGCAAAATTGTCCAATTGTGAGATTAAGCTTTGAACTGTTGTATCTTAGAGATGATTAAAGATATCTTACTGGAATTCTCAAAGGTTTTTATAACACTATTTGATTCTATTTTGATCAATAAGAATGTTTTTAGCTCTAAGTGGAAATGATGATCTCTCTTGCTGTTGTGACCTTCTGATCCAGTTTTCTTCTCTACTGCTCCTTCTTTCTTTTTTAAATTTATTCACTGTTCTCTTGATGGTTCTTGAATGGACTTTGAAGATGGAAGCCAGATTATGAATATTAGTAACTTTACTGATGGCCTGAATTATCTTTTTCCTCTCACTATTGCTCATTTGGGAAGACATAGTGAGGCTGACAGATATCAATTTTAACCTGTTCTCTTTCTAGCTGAATAACTCAAAGGGTTTTTTCAGTGATTCTTACGACAAATGGTGTCAAGATGACTAAATGTCTTATCTGAAAACCTGGGTAAAAGAAGCTCAGTTAGTTTAGTAGTTTTTAGATATTAAACATTTTGTGGGATGGACAATCATCACATGCTGTTACACCTGGTATATGAGAATAGAAAACAAAGTTCAGGCAAAGAAGCTCACTGGCAAGGAATAAAAACTACTGGAAATAACATTAAAATTCAAACAACAGAAAAATGAACAAATATTCAATGGATAAAAGACTGAGAATTGATTATTGAATGTCAAGTAGCTTATATCAGTATGTAAAATAATAAAATATTGAATTTTCAAGAATATGGAATATATATTTCTATTTTTTAGATTTATTTATAAAAATTTATGTTGCAATTTGTTTATATCACTAAAACTGACCCATTTCCGAAAAAAAAAACAAGTTATTACCAATATTCTTAGTAAATTTTGAAATTATATGCTGGTACTCATATAAATATAAGCATACACTGAAAATTTTATCAATTACAATTAGTTAATACCAATTTTATTGTAAAAATATTGACTTGCTTAATAAAATCTGATGTAGTTTACAACATTGTGAATTAAGAATGAAGAGTATCAAGAATTGTCTTACAAACATTTCTACAGTTATTTTCTTTATGTTAACGAACAACAACCAACAGGGCCGATGTGCACTTTTTTTGTTCAAATCCATGAATTTGTTTTACTGATGAAAAATCACTGTATAAAATTCACTATTTTTTATCCATAATGTTGAATGTGTTAAAATAGTTCAACTTTGTAACAAGAAAAATCTCAACTTGATATGAAAAATTGCCATTAAATGTTAATATATTGTTGATTTACTTAAGATGGCATGTTTCAAATTTGCATTTAGATACACTGTATTTATTTTAAATATTTCTAGTTGAATTGTTCACCTATATTGCATATGATCCATTATTGTACATAATTAAGTTATAATAAAATTTGTATTTTATATGAATCCTACCTTATGAAAAATGAGATGTAATAGAGTGGGGACTTGTCTCATAGATTGGGAAAGAGGGCACAAGAAACTTGCACTGTATAATTTCATGTAGTGATATTAACACACAACATACAGTTGCATCTTGTAGAATGTTGTGTATTGGTATTCATACATATTCAATTCCACCATTTATAGCTATTTTCTGTGTTGTTATTTTTTTATCTCAGTTTATAAAGCTGTTTTATATGAAAAAAAAAACATGATGAAAAAATGTGTTACATGGCATAAAACTAATGCAGATGACAAACCTTGCATTTTTATAGTTCCAAATATTTAATATTATTTACCAAATTAAAGCATAAGTAATCTTACAGAGCAATTTTTAATGGCATTATGTAAAGATTCAAATATCCAAGGTAGAAGTAAATGTTTAAAATCAAACTGAAAGACATATCTGAAGTTTTATTCCAAAAGATAAATTTTGTTATTAATTTTAAACAAATACATTCAACTGGCTATATGCAGTGGTGAACAAAAACGTGGAGAGTTGAATTAAAGGGAGATAACTGAGACATCTGGAATAGGCATGACACGTAGAACTTGGACAATCTACCTCAGGAGGATAATATAAAGAGTTCAGTTTGAAAATCCAATCACCTGAGGAAGACTGAAGTATACAATGGCTGAAACGTTGTGTATATGACAACAAAGATGAGGACAACAGTCTGAACAATGTAAATAGTGTAAATAAATCCATATTAGAATTTCCAGACCTATAAAGCATAGCATGAGCTTTTAATTTTAAAAATGTATATGATTCTTTTAAGTTAAAGTAAATACCATTTGCACTGCATTTTCCTTTACTTAAAACACACAACAAATATGTATAAAATCAAAGTTGGATTATATTATAATGCAGCAACTTCTTCTATATGCCTTGATCCTTCACAATGTGAGCCATTGATTTTCACAATGTCCTATCATTTGTAGCTCGAGCAGTAGTAATATTTGTCTTTTTGCTATCCCTCATAATCCCTGTTCTGCCAAATATTTAAACAAGAATATTAGATAGGTTATTCACTGTTTTCCTCTACCCCTCTTAACTTCAATATATCCTGTGAGTGTCTGATTCTTCATGCCCTCTTTCCTCATTATGTGGCCTAGAAATTTAAACTGGCTCTTTCTGAATCTAGGAATAAGTGCCCTTTTTATTTCCTTTTTCCTTAAAACTTCCTTGTTCAGTCTATAGTATTCTGAGAATCCTTCTGTAGAACAACATTTCTGTTGCCTGAAGTCTCTTCTTCATCTCTGCTAAAACACCTATTTAAATAGCTATATATTTAAATTTTCATACTCACTTCATTATGGTAACTTCAATTCATAGCAGGCATTAAAAAAATAATCAGACTGGCATACATCATATAACAAGAAATTAATCAAAGCTCAATAATTGATAAGATTCATTTTATTTGCTCATAATAGTAAGTATGAATTATTTTATAACTTTATTTTATCAACATAAGTGAAATATAGATGGGTTGGTCAAAAATAATGTCTGATCTTTTTAGTTACAACAAATTCTCAGTAGAAACACAGAAAGTAAAATAAAATGATTAAATAATTTTTGGTATGCCAGTCAAAATCACTGCTGCATGAAGAAATATATTGATTCATACAACATAAATATTTAACAGAGGCACTTAGACCTGAGTATCTCTTAGCAACACAATGTCAAATGAGGTGTCAAGTGAGAAAATATCTTAATCAGGTATGTCTTAATCACAATAAAACAAAACATATAAAACAGTAGTCAAAAATATAATTAAAACAAAATACATCAAACTCAAACAATAAAATATTTCCAAAAGCCAGAATCAAAAATAATAAAATGGAAATAAAACAAAATCCACAAATATAAACCCTTAAAATATAAAAAACGTAAATGTAAAAAAGAAGCAAAAACATTAACAGAAACAGAAAATAAATAAAACTATAAATCAATAAGTTCAAAGGGAACAAAAAAAGAAAAAATATCTATGAAGCATAATTTTTTAATTTTTTACTTTGATTTTATGGCAATGTAGAATGAAACATAAGTAAAAATCATAAACCAAAGTAGATATAAGAAAAAAAACGTCCAAAATCTAATACATAAAACATGAAACAAAATGGTCAATAAGAAAAAAATATTTTCAAACTTATCAAAGAAAACAATTTAAAAAAACTCATATAATTATTATGATAATTTTCATTTTTATGTTTTTAACTTTAATTTCTAATTTATTCTTTATGAATTTCAAAGTTTTAATTTTTATTATCATTTCATATTTCATCAAGAAGTAATTCCTAAGTTCAAACAGTTTTACAATAAAGATTTCCACTACACTAAAAATATAGGAATTTTCAATTTATTCCTATTTTTCACTCTTGTAAACTTTTTCTCGATTTAACAGATATGTGAGGTTATTTAATACATAATAACTTCAGATAATACTGCTATTGTATTTTCTTTGACTCAGAAGTGCTAAGAATAATGTTTTCTGAAAAGAAGCAATCTCTTCCCTGTAAACATTGCTATATAAATATAAACATGTTTCTATGTAGGAATGTCAAACAGATTCTATCACACAGATATGCTACACTTTTTCCATCTCATGAAGCTAAAAAGTTTAACATTTGTTAATGTCTATTTGAATTCTATGAACCAAATTAGATAGATTTATAAACATAATATTAAACATTATCTTAAATAATAATGAATTATTCTTGCTATTTCCTTAGAGGCATTTTAAATACAAGGCAAATATATCCAAAAATATATATATATAAGAATGACATGAAACTAATCTTCCTTGTCAGAACATTTCATTCACTGATATACCATATTTGCTTGTTGTGCTAGTGTTTGGTATTTAAAGTAGATAAAGGCTGTCTCTCTGTAGTTGAATAATTAGTGCAATACAATCTTTCTATATCCATATCTACATCTGGCGTCAAATATTTAGTATATTAAGGTTAGTAAATATCTAGACAACTAAGAATCCTGCAATGGTAAGCAAGTTCACCTGAAAGACTAATTTGTTTGTATAGGAAATTTGATAATCTTCACTGGATGTCCTAATCTTGTGATATTGTGTTAGATTAAGCATAAGTATATAGTGGGAATTTTCAACCAATCTCTCAAATATAAGAATACCTTTCATGCATCTTAAATATATCAAGGTTCCATCCCAATTGCAAATGTATCATATATTGAAAACAAAATATCTATCAAGTAAGAAATGTTGACAAAAAGAAGAAAAATAGTTTTTCTTTTTACAAAACTAATGTATAAAGAATCAGTTCATTCATTGTTTCACAGAAGAAAGCAGGATATCAAAAGTGTGACATATGTTATGTTGAATAGTGAATAGAGACTCAGGATTTTAGGAAATCTGGAGTAATAATGATATGATAAATAAATAAATATTGTTTGAAATTCTGAGATGAATCCTTGTCATTATGTTTTGGCCGTCTTCAGATGTACAAACAAATTTGTAGGTTCTTCTCTTCTTATAAATGATTCTAAAGCAATACTGCACAATGTTCTTACAAAATTCAAATACCTTTATAAAGAAAATGTAACCAAATATTTTTGCATGCATGATGAAAAGTATAATGGAGGAAGACTGAAAGAAAAACAAAAATGTATAATCAAAGTAGAAAATATATGAAAAGAAAACAGAACTCAATAATCACTTTGAGAAGAGATGAAATTTATAGATATGGAACTCTAGCTACAGATGTTTAGAATGAATGAGGCTGCATACAGGACTTTGACTAAACTATATACATAACTGAATCCAATATAGAATTCACTGCTACAGGGGCAGTTATTTTCAAGAAACTAGAAATAAACATGAAAGCCTTCTATAATTAAGAAATAGTATCACAAGTATATTGTAAATATATGTTGCATATAACTTTGTGAAGAATTAACATTCTAAATTTTAGTTTAGCAGTTGAACTCTTCCTGTTTTTACTACAATTTGAATGTACTACTAACACCAAGAACACAAAGAAGACATTCAGTTGTAAAAACAAAATGTGTGAAGTATAACAAGTGTTTTATACAAAGACAATGAAATTAGTATCATAACTAATTTCCTCATATAATTTAATTACTCATTATGGAAACGTATTTGTTCACACTGCATTTGCTTGTTTGGTGATGTCTTTCAATGAATTATGTCAAAAAATACTTTCAGCCTGGAGAATGAGATTCCATCTGCTAAACAGCACCTTCTCATCATACTTAGAGAGGTATGCTCTGATATCTGAAGCAAAACAATGAACACAGGTAATTTAGTAACTATCCATCTTATAGTATACTGCTTAAATAAATACTGCTATAAACTGTAGGAATTTTTGAAGCTCAAATATATAAAAGTTTATTAAAGAAAAATTTTACAACTCGGAAATATTGAAAAGTCAATCAGCTAAGATGTAGGAGTAAAAAATACCATAATAATAATAATAAAAATAATTCAAATAACTCATGGAATAAAGTCTTCTCTTCATTCAACACAAGATAAGAAAAAATATTTTTTATGGAAACATTTTTCATTATAGATCCTCATTTGTTATTTTCAACATGAGGTTGGGTGAGGGTACTAATAAGTAGAAAAGAAAAAAGAAAAAAAGAAATCCCTGAAGAAAGAAATGATTCTATTCAATGATACAGGTGAATCATTTCAAACCCTTTCATTCATCGTATTTATAAAAAGAAACCAAAAACCAGCAAAATTATCCAAGTAGTTATTTATTTTTGACACTAAGCTACAACTATGAATCACCTAGTGAGAAATGAACTGACTAGTCTATAATAATGAGCTTCTTAACCATTACACTATAAGGAGATGTCTCAGATTCTATTCCATAAACTATTATCAGCAAGGATTTGTTAATTGGCAAAAAGATTAAAGTGTACATTTAAAGGACATGCAGATTTTAAAATATTTTGAAAAGGAAAATATTCAGGAACACCAGAGAAGAGTGTAGTTAAACTGAATTTATACAAGAATTTTATCAACTCCAATTTCACTGAATTAAATGCATTTGAGAAAAATTCAGATGAATTTCTTTGTGTGCACACACATACACACACACAAGTATATACACATATATATGTATGCAAACATAATTATGCACCTAAATATCACTCAGGTCATACTCCTTCCATGTTTAGTGAACAGGAGTAAAAGTTTATTCCTTGTTTCCTGTATGTGATTTACTAGTTCCTTTCTTCCTTGCCCTGGTTGGCAGTTTTCTGGTCGCTGCATCCCAACTAATAGGAAGGAGTTCAAACTCTTTGGTAGCAATTAGAGAGGCTGCTTTAGTCAACAGTCACATATAATCAGGGTATTTGTAGTATCATTTCATGCATGGATAAGTGTTGCTGCACATACTTTCTGTGAGCAACCCTGAGACCAAGTTACGCTTTAGTCTTAGCTACCTTTTAAATAGTTTGTATTGCTTTAGACAATAGGCAGTAATAACTATGTTGGTCTTTTTTCACCTTATAAATTAAAATAATTGTCTCATTACAGTTACAATAAAAAGAAATATGTATAAACTTGTAAAAAATATAGCCTGCTCCCACCTCAACCTTTCTGTGAAACCACAATCTTCACCTTGATTCAGACTTACCTGTTCAGCTACTAAAGCCTACAGGATTCATTTTATCTGGCTATACCAATATGATAGTTCTGATCACAATAGACTCCTCTTTGTATCCACTCATAATAATTATAGACGTCCTCAAGACAATGTTTGTGCTTACTGACAGAATGAGGTACTATATTGCTTCAAACAAGTTTGCTTCTTGCAATTACTGGTGGATCTCTTAACAGTGTAATAAATAAGAGTAAATCTTCAATCCCTCCTTTCTTCTCAATTTGTGTTGGTAGTATCTTCTACTGATAAAACAGAAAGTTTTGCTTATAAATTTTCTTACAATTCTACTCTTGACTCATATTCAGTATCTTTTTCTGACTTTCCACTTACAACTGTCTCGCTATTGAGTTATATGCATATAACTCTATCTATGGTTTCTGCTAGCATCTCTAAACTGGATCTCCTCAAAGCATGTTGACTTGATGGTATCTCTGCAACAGTCCTTAAGAAATATGCTCCTGATTTCTCTAAACTCTACAATAAATTCTTTGCTGCTTCTTGCATTCCTGCTTGGTGAAAATCATCTTCTGTATTTCCAGTCTTTAAGAACTCACGTGAACTGTTTAATCCTTTGGACAATCAGCCCATTAGCCTTCTAGCTCTTTTTGGCAAACTACTAGACACCCTAATCAACTCTAAATTGGTTAAGCATCTCACACTGAGTCTTCTTTCAGACATGTAATATGGCTTTCACTTTTCTATGTTAACTGCTAATGTGTTAACAATTATTGCTGAGTTTATCCAGAATGTTGAAGCTCATGCTGTTGCTTTTGATATCTTGAGTGCATTTGATAGGGTTTGGCATGCAAGTCTTCTTCACAAGTTGAAAGGTTATGGTATTTTTGGAAATTAAACACCTAGACTTACTGCCTGATTATATTGCTCTGGTAGAAATCATGCTAGCATAAAGGTCAGTGTTTTGAATTTTCTATATCTTAAATTGCTTAACATTTTCATTTATTGAAAATTGCATTGAGCACTTTTTTTTAATTAAGTCGTTCTTTTTGGCAAATACTATTTTTTGTCAAAGGTTGAATTTTGTATATATATATATATATATATATATATATATATAAATGTAAGATATATATATATATATACATACATACATATAAGTGTAATATATATATATATATATATACATACATACATACATACATATAAATGTAATATATATATATACATACATACATATAAATGTAATATATATATATATATATATATATACATACATACATATAAATGTAATATATATATATACATACATACATATAAATGTAATATATATATATATATATATATATACATACATACATATAAATGTAATATATATATATACATACATACATATAAATGTAATATATATATATATATATATATATATATATATATATATTACATTTATATGTATGTGTGTGTGTGTGTGTATTGTTTTAAGTTCAGGTGAAGTGTATACCAAGGCAAAATGAATTTTCAGAGAAAAATTAAAATTAAATCTTTAGCCATCTTGTGATATAGCAATATTCATGAAAGTACACCATCTCTGTCTGAGCTTTAGATATTTGCACTTGCTGTAATAGGGTTCAGTATGATCCAAATCTTCCAGCGCAAGCAGGTGTTATCCTCCCAAAATACACACATACTGCTTTTGTTTAAGTAGAGGTATTTTAGAGGTGGAGAGAGTTGTGAATCTTCAAGACTCTTTAGGAAAATTCTTGTGTATATTGATTGTGATAGGTTGGTGGTGTTTTGATGTTGGTAACAATTGTCAAATGAATTTCCCTACACTTGTAGACCAGATCCTGGATGGGCATGTTGTGTAGATGTTTCCAAGATTAATACAATTTAGATCTGAGCAAATGTGGTACCAGCATATTAAAAATGACTGATGAGAATCATTTATTTGCTGCAGCAATAGACATGTGTGCCTCAAGACCAACTTTCATTTATACTATCATGCATATTTTCAGTGTGGGTGTCATGAGAGAGACTTACCTAGTGGATCAAATGTCAATCTCTAATGTTCAGTGATTGGAGAAAAGGTTCTGCCTTCATGTACATAATGGTCACTTGCATGTACAAAGTAGACCCAAGGGGTGACATCTTCCAGAGTATATACACCCACCATGAAAGTCTCTCAGCATGATGTGGGATGCCATGTTACAGCTCTTACCTACAACTGGGTTTGTATTGGGAAGATTGAGCAGTACCATGTCTGCTCAGAATAATCTTCAACCCACTCTACTGCCATTTCTACAACAAAAGTCAATTGAATACTTCAACACGATAATATCTGTCCACATTATTCCCATATTACCCAAGAAGACCTGCAGGATATTCAACAACTTCCCTGGCTAGTGCAATCACCAGATGTTCTCTATATACCTGATTCATTCATTTTAACCTATGAACAAATTCTGCTATATTGCATTAACACGTACAAGAGGCATGGATAAATAGAAAATGGTATTAGCCAGTTTTACAATAATGTGAAAATAAATGCACAAACCTGTTTCAACATCCAGAGAGAATATACAGTTTATTAATACAGATTATTAGTACTTATTTTAAAACCTGTGTATGTACTGATCTAGATGTGTTCCTTTATTGTAATCCAAATTTATTACCTGTTGAATAAATAAATATAAAGTCATTGTTTTGTTGATGACTTTTATACTTAATTTGCTTATTTAAGAAAAAATATATTCTACCCTGAAAGTAGTAACCACCTTAGTATTTAGATCACTGCTTAGGAATAAAGGGAATTAAGAAATATATAAAGTGAAGTAAACAATATTGATATTCTTAATATACTAAAAGCTATTGTAAATTATGACATCATAGCATGCTGTTTATGAAATAAATGACTAGCAATATGTTTAAAGTTATTGAACTGCTTCAATTTTGATAATCTCATTGATAGCATATTACAGGAAATGCAAATCTGTGAAAAAAAGAAACAACTTGTCCCACTCAGCAGCGGGTATCATTGCTAGTGATCTATAAAAGTCAAGTCACATGTAAATCAAACAAAGGATAAAAAGAGATTGTTTTTGCACATGTGAGTTGATGTAATGTAGCCTTTGGCATCATGTGAGATTCTAAAAATCAAAAACACAACTTCCAGGATAAATAAAATAATATACTTTGACCCAAATCTTAAACAAATGCAATCTCCAACAAATTGTATCAATTTCTTTATCAAATGTAAATGTATAAAAAGCATCCATCCTAAGCTTTCCTGTTTATGAATGCTATTCACTTATATTTCCAGTGAAATAAAAATATTTGTGAAGAAAGGACAGAAGAAATAGAAGTGAAAAGAAAGTATAAATAATTGCTTTTGTAAGCAATCAAGATATATTTACTTGCTCTCTATGCAATGTTAACATATTGGGTTAGTGAAGATCTATGCAGAACAATTTGTTGCTTTTTCTTTTGAGTCATTCACATCAAAAACAATGTTAAACCAGTTACCCAAATTATAAATAGGAATTTGTACACTTCTTGAGCATTGCAGATTTTAGAAGTGCAAAAAGCAATAAATAGTAAACGTTGTGTTTTGTGCTTCAATGTCAGCTGGTGAAAGAAAACATTTTGACTAATTTAACATGTTTAGCACTTGCTAAAACAAGCTTGGGTAACTATTTGAATCAATTGAGTAGCTTACAAGTAAGGACAAAACAAGAAAAATAAATTATGGGAGTTAAGATATGCTTCAAGACTTTTGGCTTCTTTTGACTTTAAGAGTTTCATTAGTTGTATGTTTAAAACTAGATTCAAATGCTGATTTTCAAGACAAAAATGTTAGAAAGCAAGCAGACTATCCATATTAGGAAAATTTTATTATCATGTATATTTGCCCATATTTGAAATACTAAGCCGCAATTAATAAAAATCAAGAATCCTTAAGTTTTGTAATGCTCTAGTAAGAACTTGAGTCTTTAGTTTCTGTAGTATGTCAAACATTTGTCTGCATTAAGTTAACCACTTGGCAGAATTTATTCCTCATTGTCTCCTTCTATATTTATTGGTGAATTTATTGTGATCATTGTTCTCTTTATGATCATTTAATCATAAACTCTATTTGCTGATAGACATAAAGTTTGCTCTGAACAGGAAAAGTGGTTTTACTTTTCAATTGTTGATACTTTATTTTCCAAACTGTTATATCATTACTTATTTTATTCATTAACTTAAACTGACTGGAAAGTAATAAATTAAGCAGATAATCATGATCCACTTATTCAAGATGGTCGTTTTCCTGGTATAAAAATACAAAGTACTTTGAGTAAGAAAGAAAAAAATGCAGTACATTTTCAAAATATATAATTATATGTTATGTGTCTATAAAGAAATATAAGAAGGAAATATAAAATTAACAAAATTAAAATAAAAGTTGTAGAATAGAAACAATACAATATAAAAATGAATAAGCTCTCAATTTTAGACAAACATGTTAAAGCATCAAAAATTAAATTGAAAGAATTTTAAAAATGGAAAATGCCTAACTGTATATAATTGGCTAGTGCAAGAGAAATCTGGAAAAAGAAATAAATTACAAATTGATTCACATCTACTTTGATACTTTTAGCTGTTTTAGTGAAACAACTTATAAAACTTAAATTTTTGTCATTAATCTAAGTAACAAATCAGTAATTCATAATAAATTCAATAATAACTTTACCAGCTTTGACAATATTAATAATAACTTCATTAATTTCACTTTGAATGACAAGCTCTATTATAACGCTTTGTATGAAAATAAACTTTGATAATGATGACAGGTAATGTTTAATTAATGTATATTAATATAAACAAATAAAAGTAATAATAATAGTAACTTAATATGGTGAAACATAATCAGGAGATATTTTGAAGCAAAGTGGTATTTACCATTTACAAGAAGAACTGTCATTGATGTATTGTCCACATCTCATTATAAAACAATAAAGTAAAGGATAAATAATTATGAATATGACATCATTTTTCTGTAGTTTGAAGATGGAGCCTTTTCTTCATACTATAATTTTGGTTATTCAAATGGCAGACACATTCATCGTACAGCCTATAATTCAGTCATATTTTTCATTTCCTGAGGAAGTAACTAAGAAACCTTTGTGTAATCTGTGTTGTCTAAAAAATTATGGAAGAAAACAAGTAACTTTATAATCTGCAAAATAAACAGGAAAATTTTCTTAAGAGTGCTGAACTGCTATGTAACATCAATCATTGTACGTGGCTGGGAATGTTGAACAATTTCCTCACAGATAATGAGGATGCTTGAAGCAAGAGAGATGTGGCTCTACAAAAGAACGGTGATAATACCATGAACAGGGCATGTGAGCAACAAGTAAGTTTTAAGGAAAATGGAAACAAAAAAAGCACTTATAGAATCAGAGATAGATGGTTGAAATTTTGAGGAAAAATATGAAAAGAGAGCTGAAAGAATTTGACAGAACATATTGAGGGCTAGAGATAAATAACAAATAACCTAGTTAAGAAACTTGTGTAAATGCATGGCAGGACAGGCAAAAGGAAGAATAGTTAAAAAAAAAAAAACAAGCACTAGTAAGAGCTACAAAGGATTGGAAGTTGTAGAGAGTTCTGATCACCATGTTTTTTTGTGCTGTGTCCTGAAGGGACATGGCACATAGATGAAGAAAATGTCTAGTGATCAAATTCAGAGAGAATTATTTATGTATATCACAAGAGAGAGAGAGCTCGAGAGAAGGAGAGTACATGGATATAAACAAAGTCAGAGAAAAGATATAAACAAATATGAATGTGCAAATATTCATTTTAATGGATATTTATGAGGGGGTGCTGAAAAGTTCTCAACCCATGTAAGAAGTTTTTCCAAAAGAGAAGTGATATTTTGTCACATTTTAGGAAATGCGACAGGCCAAGAACTTTTCAGCTCCTTCTAATATGTATGTGCATGTAGATGTGTGTATATCAGTATTATGCAATCAACAAAAGTGTGTACACACAGACACACATATATATATATATGCACATGTATGTTGTTGCACATGTTTTAAACCACATGTCAGTAGTGATATGTCATTAAGGAAATCGTAAATTTCAAGGGTGGCATTCTACAACAAATGTACACCCCCTCTTGCCAGTGTGTTTCTGTGTTTCTGTTTAAGTCTGGATAAGTTGAAGAAAAAAAGAAAAAATAATACAAAATCAAATTAAAATAAATAAATAACCCCTAACCCAAAACTAAGATAAACTGCATCTGTCATGAGCAGAAAATGTCCTGAAAACATTTCCAGAAAAAGTCTTGCTGTTCTCTCTTTTGATTAAAAATGCCAGCAAAATGTGTAATGAACCAAATCAATTTTTCAGTAGATTTTAGATGACACAATAAATAAATGTTACATTAAATATTTATAATTAGCTTTTGTTCCATTTAAATCTATTTTCACTTCCACAAGCACAGACACACACACACACACATATATATATCTGAAAAGTGTGTGTATATAAATATAAATAAATATATATATGTATAATTATTTATATATTATATGCGCGGTACTTATTAGATGAAAAAACGACAAAGTTTCCCCCACCACTTCCACAATAACACCAATACACGCAATATACATAAAACCAAAATTTTTTCAAAAATTAATCAGTTTGTCTGACGATCGCTAAAGCGTGAAACCTAGGGTCAGAAGCTCACATCTATCGAACCATATATATATATATATATATATATATATATATATAACTTTTGGTTGAACCTATTCTCTTCTGAAAGAACAATAAGAGGTGAGACTGTATGAAATCTTTAGGTCAGGTAAAGTTTTAACAGTTACTATACAAGAACATATTGTGTATATGCAATGGTCAACTGATTAGTACTCATTTAATATTCAGATGAAAAAATTCTACACATGATAGTTGAACAAATATGTGTCCTTTGGTAAGATGATGGTATATGTGTGTGTGCAAAAATAGAAAAAAGAAGGGAAACAAGAGAAAAAATATATACACAATCATTTGAAAATGTCCTTCTTGTGGGAATATATATTCTAAAATGCATAAATATACTTTCTCCTGTTTCTATTCCTCCTTTCTATCTTTCCTCCTCTATTTTTAAACACACACACACCATCAACTTACCAAAGTACACATATCTGTTCAACTAGTATATGTAAAATTCTTTCATATGAAATATCTAAATCATTATATTAAATGTTCATCAGTTGACCATTACATATACACAATATTTTCTTGTATAGTGACTGTTAAAACTTTACCTGACCTAGAGAAATCACCATCTCCTCTTATTGTATTTTGTAGTCATTTCTTAGTAATTACCTTAAAGGGAATATCATTTTCTGAAAGAAATGAATAGACACACATAAAGGGTATCATATTGTGGGAATATGAATAAAAAATATTAATGTAAATTATTTTAGAACACAACAATTCAACATAAACAACAATTGCTAAAAAATATGAGTAAAGATATTTGTCGTCAAAAATACATTTAAGATTGAGAATTTGATGATAAAGATTTTTCAAAGACAAATATAGTTGTTCATAAATCAAAAAATGTGCCAATTTGATTCTTAAATGAACCAATTATTCTTTCATTCTACACTATTTAAACAGCTTATCAATATAATAGAATAAAAGAATAATTGTTTTAGATGGTTCAAGACATCTTTAAAACCTTCTTCAGTTGCTTTCACCTTCCTTTCAAAGGATATGACTAATGTTACTGTTTAATAATATCTGCATTCAAATAAAGAATTATTGTATGATAATACTTTGAAAAGAAAACTCGTCCTTCCATTTTTTACAAAGATTTTACAGAAATATATTGTATGGTTAAATTACAAGATGAAATTCCCATTTAAGATGATGGTTACCTCATGCATTGTCAGCTAATTTTTAATTAACAGCAGTAATGCATAACATTGGATTTTTATTCACTTTATAATTCAAACAAATAAACAAAAATTACATTAGATATTTTATAAACACAAAAATTAATTAAATATAGCGTTTTTGAAAATATGTCAATGAATAAATTGATGTCATTATTGCATTTACAAGAATTATGTTTTTATAAAATATTAATATTAAGTGATTTTTGTATTTTGTTGCAACAGAAAAACAGAATATTTTGTTTAAAAAGATAATCAGAAGTACCAAACTGTTGTCAGGAATTACATTTCTTTTAAGACTGCTTCCAAGTTTATTAAATCATCATGGATATTTTCTTTTCTTTGTTAGAGTAATATAGCACCTAATTCTATGGAACTGTTCTGTGAGTAGAATATTCATAAGATCTCTTTGTTCAAAGGAGAATTTCAAGATTGTTTTTGAACTTCTCAAGTAATTTGTCTTTTGTTATGTTTTTCTTTATTTCCTTTTTTTTAAAAATGTAGTCCTTATAAAATTCTTGAGAAATTCAGAATATTTTACAATTATACCCTTTTCCTTTGTTAGAAAATCTTTTCTTAGAACTGGAAAAATGGTTTGGCATTTTAAAACATTATTAATATTTTGGGGAAAAAGTTCTCTGCTTTGTTTGAATGAATTTTGCTTGCAACAAATATGATAGAGAATGAAAAGCTTTCCACAGTGCTCTCAACATATGTGAAAATTTCAAGTATACAGAAGAAAAATTCCGAAGTATATGTAAATAAGAATATCTATATACACACATATCTATATACAAACATATCTATATACACACATATGTAAATGTACACATATGTATATACACACATATGTAAAGATGCACACACACACATATATATATATATATATATATATATATATATATGTATATATACACACACATATGTATATGAACACATGTGTACAATGAGATAAGTACATTCATGTTTAGATGCAAAAACAGCTTAGAAAATCAATAGCTATTTGAGTAAATGTAATAGTCTATAGATTTTATAAGCAGTAAATGCAAGTGCATGGGAAAAATGAACTGCAAGTGAGAAAAGAAGATCATATAGTGACAATTTTTAAACGTTGGAGACTTGCCTGTCAAGAACAGAAGTGTTGAATGACTCAGTTTTACTATCTGTGATTATTTTTTTAATCATTTCACCCCAATCAAAGCAATGAAGTCACTAAGATGCAAGGGGTTACTGAGTGTAAAAGAAAATGAAAAATAAAAACATTATTAAGGAGAGAGAGAAGAATAATAGAACATGAATTAAGAAGACAGAAGATAACAATTGACATTGCATTTAAATTTCAACAATAAAATAATGAGACCTAGCTGCCAATCTAGTACTGCACTTAAGCTTGTAAAGTTGAAGTATCAAAGAGGAAAGCTTATCAGAACAAATACCATGAAAATATTTATAGAAAAGGCAGAGGAAAGATAAATTATTGCAGTCGGAAAGGGGGATTGAAGCCAGGATGCCAGGTCAAGACTGATAACATGGTAGATTCTTCATTAGATTTTATCAAGTATCTCTAAATACAGAGTAGAAGCACCAGAACAGATATGAGATGCAATATTCAGTGCATGAACAAATGGTCAACTTATAAATGTGTAAGATAGATTCTAGTAAGAAAAACTTTCTAACAAGATAAAGTGAACCAACTTTCTGAGCAACCAGAACTAGCAATTGATTCAATATAATCTTTCCACTTAATGTCAGTAGAAAATACTAACAATATGCAGGTAATCATTATTGCCATTATTAAAGCATGATCCTTCCAGCTGTCATTCATTTTTTACATTCAAGTTCACATTTCATGTCTTTTGATACCATACAATGTTAGATTTTCAAAACTAATAAATTCCTCAGATAGTTTTCATGCTTGCTAACTTTACATATCTATCTATATCCTTGAACAGTATATATATATATATATATATATATATATATATATATATATATATATTATTATTATTATTATTATTAAAATAGAAGTAAAAACATTAAATACTTATTGAAGGTTAACTCAGAATTTTGTAATTTCTTAATCACACATTGGGACTCTCAGCAAGAATGACTGCATTGACCACAGAAAAACTAATTTTATATAACTGCCACTCCTTTGCAAAAGAAGGCCATTTCTTCAACATAAAACTGAGCAGCCATTGACCTGCAAATGATTTTGCAAACCAACCCCACACTTGCATAGGTCTTTACATATGTGACATACAGAAAAAATTTTGAAGACATTCTGAAGTGACTTTTTCTTCATGTACTCTCATGTTTCATGATAACATTTGCAGGTTTGCCATCTTCTGAGATAGACAAATGTATCAACAACCTCAAGACTCTGACCCTGAAGAAAAAGTTAGGTTCAAAATAGCACTGTGTACATAACCTTAGACATTGAACACAGTGTATGCTCTTGAAAAATGAACCATTATGGATTGCATGTCCTTTTCGGTATGAGCAAGGAAGTTTGCATTGATAGCATAGGGTAAGTCTTGAATAACCAACTGAAAAGTCTCTGATTTAGCCATAAACAATTTTATTTCATTTTCTCTCTATTTAATACATACATATATATATATATATATATATATATATATATATATATATATATATATATATATATGAAAATTTCTCAGAGTTAACCTGTAGAAAAGACAATATTTATAAATATAAATGACAGTAGGAAAACTGTAGTTATTGCCGACACGTTTTGTCCAATAGGAGAAAGTCCACATTGGACAAAACACGTCAGCAACAACTACAGTTTTCCTTTTGTCATTTATATTTGTATATATATATATATATATATATATATAGAAAGAGGCATTATGAACAGATGTCAGTTTAAAGATCATCACAATCTAAAATATTTGATTAACAAGAGATAATCAATATTTGAAGTTTCATAGTATTCAATGTATGTAACAAATATTAAGTAGAAAATATTCTTTAAATATTATCAATAAAACTTTTTTATGCTGATGAATGCATCTTTTTTTTTCTATTGTAAGAATAATTATCTTTAAGGTTCTAAAGCAAGCCATAATAAAAATATTTTTGTAGCCATTAGATTGACTGAGATATTAATGTACCATCTTAAGTAAACTGAGTGATAAATATGTCAAAATATGTAGATTAGTTAAAAGCATAATTATATTATGTGAACAGTAATGATAGAATTTATGATTAATAAATAGAAAAGAAAAAAAGAAGAATGTAGTGTACAGCGGCCGAAACGTTGTAATAAAAATGGCGACAAAGATGAGGACAATAGTCCAAATAATGTAAATAGTGTACATAATACCTCATCTCAGAAATATAGACAGATACTAAAGGGCCGAAACGTTGTAATAAAAATGGCGACAAAGATGAGGACAATAGTCCAAATAATGTAAATAATGAGAAAACAAAAAACGGTTTATGAATAATTCTTTTCATAAACTATAAACTAAGAAATAAAAATAATTGAAAAACTGATAAAACTGAGATGACTTTTTCAAACCCAAAAGTGCAACATAGCTAATATGATTTTTTAAGACAGAATGATTATATAATACATGATAGAGATAAATTTCAGATTGAAAGTTAAGGGATAAAATCAGAATGTTCATTCTAATTTTTATCTGAAATGCTATTTACTTGATGGAATTTTGAATGCAACACATGTAGTATCATTCGTGCTGCATCCAAAATTCCATCAAAGTTTTCAAATATTTCAAAGATTTATTCTGTAGAATTTTTTCAACATGATACAAGAGATATTGTGATGAAATCATTTTGTTTCCATTTTTACAGATTACAAGTTATTCTTTTCATTAAAATGAAAAGAGCAAAGAAAAATAATAGCAATAATATTGACTTGCTAAAAACATTAGCCTCTAGCTCTGAGTTAAATTACAGGCTAGACTGGACTTTTTAGTCTTTGGTAGCAAAACCAGTCAAAGAGAAGGAAAATTCTGAATTCCAAATTATGGAGAAGGCAACAGGAAACCAATGCACCATCTTTCCCAAGAATGCACAGTAATTCACAGATAAGAAAGAAAAGGAATCTGTGAGAAACCAGAATCATCTATGTCTTGAAAGGAGACAGTATTAAAAAAATGAAAACAATGGAACAGAAATTCACAAATGAAATATAAATCTAGGAATTTTATGACAATGTCTCTAACAATTGTCACAACCTAATGGTTTATAAACATAAGACAAGAACTACTACTACACAGTAATAATGATATTATAATCTTTAAAAAGAAATATATGGAATTTTCTTCAAATAAGAAATAAGACAGCCATTATAGAGCAAGATTATTTTTCATGAAAGTGATTTTCCATTGGGTTTATCATTCTCATGCATCTTAACTCATACCCTCCTTAATTTTTACAAAAGCAACTTCTATGTTTGATATTAAAATATAACATATATAACATACATATGCACACACACACACATATATGTGTGCGTGTGTGTTATCAAGAAATACCTGCAAATACAGAAATATATAAACAGCAATATTTATACAACTACATACATGCAAAACTCATGAATTAAAAAAGTAATCTATGCAGTGAATTGCCATTTACATGTATTATCATAATACAATATGAGCATGTGTATATATTATTTCTCTCTCTCTCTCTCACAAACACACATTTATACACATGCATATGCATAAAAATCATCATTTTTCATTGATAATTTTTATGCAACCTTTCTATAATTTTCTTCATCACACTTTAATATTAACACTGAGTTAATATATTTTAGATTTTTCCTTTAATTAATAACAAAAAATGACAGCAGTTTTTACATGAGTTGTTGTAGAACTTGTTGCCAAGTATTGGGGTTTTCATCAACATTTTCTTCTGTATGAAATGAGTCCTATGTTGGATCTGAAGAGACATCTTCAGTCACCACATGTTAAAGTTGGAGGGTTCAGGGGATGGAGAGCTCTGGCTTTTCTTTGGGATCTCTTTGTCTATTTTATTTGTCTTCTGGTGTTTTCAAAGGATATTTTTTGTGGACTGCTCTTCTCCAATTGGTTCTTTCTGCAGCTTCCTCTACCAATTAACCGGATCAATTTCTGTCCTCATCAAGGTGCTTTTGATCTGATCCTTGAATCCACAATGAGAAGAGAATTTGATTGGATATATATATATATATATATATATATATATACCGATAGATAGATAGATAGATATAGAGAGAGAAAGAGAGCAAAAATTCTAAGTATCATTACCTGATTCTTTTTCTCCTTTTCTGCTGTGTACTGTATCCCTTCTGAACATAGGCAACCATGATTCTCTATAACTTTCTATCTTCTGGCTCTTAGCAGTTTTTCTTCTGTTGCTAAGTCTCCCCACAATTTTGCCACCCATTCACATAAATTCAACAAGTTTGCTGCCTTTCCCTATCTCTCTTGCCCTCAATATGTCATGTGAGGGTTAAGTTTTCCAAGCGCTCCTTCTTCATTATGTGCCGAAATAATTTCTTTTCCTGATTCTAAGTATAAATGTTCTTTCCATTACCATTTTCTTTTAGACTTCCTTGTTGCTTACTTACTCTGTCCATCCAAATTTCAGTATCCTTCTGTAGAACCACATTTCTGCTGCCTCTAGTTTTTTCTCGTATGTGAGGAGATTGTCCAGCATTCACTGCCATATAACAGGATGGATATCACATAGCAATCCAGCACTCTTTTCTTTGTTTCTAACAATTTTTTCTGTTTCTCAGCACTTCTTTAGCTTTGGAATGCTTATTTTCCTAGTCCAATATGTGTTTGAATCTCAACATTACATTTTCTACGCTCTCTTAAAAAGCTTATCAAAGATATTTAAACTTCTGCGCCTGCTTAATTTTAACATCTTCATTTTGTAACTTATATTTTGTGTTTTTTCGCTTGCTGATGACCATACTTTCTATCTTCTTGCAGTTGATGTTTTGACCTTTTTTCTCACTTTCTTCTATACCCTCTCTAGGAGATTTTTCAGTTTCCTTAACAAGTCAGTCAAAATAGTGTCATCTACATATTGTTAACATTAAGCCCACTAATAATAAATCCTGATAGGGTCTCCAGTTCTTTTAGGATATCCTTGCTGTAGAGGTTGAATAAATCTGGAGAGCAGATACATCCTTGTCTTATACCCCTCTCTATGTTTGTCTATCTACTACTCAATTTCTTTTCTATCCGTAAGCAGGTAGTTGCTACCAGTACGAGTTCTGGATTATTCTAATGTCTTTTCCAAATAGATCCAGTTTTCTCATGACCAATTAAAAAGTTGATATTATTAAAACACATATAAGAAGATTTCTCCTTAAAGAATGCTAATTATCACAGGTTATTATAAATAAGTTCAGTAGAATAATAGTATTGAGTTGTACATGTTAACCTACAATTTGCACAAGAGGAGAAAGTGTAAAATTTGAAAGTATTTTCCTTTGATTTAAGAAAGGAATTAAAACAACCTGAATACACATTTTTACAAGATAATAATCTTCCTGATTTCTCCTGTTTGAATCCTGTATAATGAAGAAAGTAAAAGTAAAAGTGAAAAAAGTCAGCTTTGATAATATTATTTTTTTCAACAAAATGTGATATTTGGTCAATGGAAAAGCAGAATCAAAATAGAAAATATTTTAATGAAATTGTTAAATTTCAAGAGTATAGTTCACATATCTCTTACTCTTTGGTGAATTTTTCTTATAAAAGACTTAGCATTTCCTATACAAATTATATGTGTTAGCTTTAATATCACTAAAAGCAAATGAGTAAGTGAAATTCTACTGATAAAATTGATTCCCTTTCTTTCCTTGATTTTCATTTCTTCTAAATTATGATAAACCAGTCAAACAACATTTTTATGCACAAATTTACAGTTATATTAATGTAACCAGTTTAGGTTTTGTAATGAAAACAGGACAAGAGATTCTGTCTAGTAATCTTCTATTCAATTAAGAATCTTACTACTCGTCTACTTGACAATCGGAAATGTACAGCTTTTATAGCTTGGATTATCAAAGAGAAGATAATCCATATTCACAACATTCTCCCCCACCAAATTTCTCACTGATAGGGAAGAAAGTCCCTTAAATGTCCAGGCTCCCTATGAGCTCGCAGTGGCCGCCTCGGCAGTCCATGATTCGTGGTCGGAGTACTCGAACAGGGAGGCTCTTCAGTGCGAGCCTGTCTGTGGGCTCTAAAATGCCTTGCTTCGAAATGTTTCCTTCTCAGAGGAGCAGGCCGTTCCGCGTCAGAGTCAGTCTCTGGATGAACATGTTTTTTAGGTCCTTTAAAATCAAGATTGAGTCTTTCAAACAGTTGTGTTGCTTTTATTAAAATGCCAGTTTTGGGTTTATAAAACCGAGGCTTTATTTCAGCACATGTTCGACAGGAATTTGTAATTCTTTTTACCTCCTCCACTGAGAAAGGCAAGTTTCTACACCTCACAGCATGAACCATTCGAGTAATGCCCGGGTGACAGAGATTGTTATGTAGCGTTCGGAGTTTGTGCCCGCTTGATGCCGTACAGCATACTCTTGACAGTGTATCAGCTGTTAAGTTCTCCTTGCCAGGTCGGTAGCTGACGTCAAAGGAGAAACAAGATAGTTCAATTCTCCACCTCGCTATTTTTTCATTCTTTATTTTACTTGTAGTCTTAGAATTGAACATAAAAGCAACTGATTTCTGGTGAGTAATAAGTTTAAAGTGGCGTCCGATCAGGTAGTGTCGCCATTTTCTTAATGCCTCGACTATGGCGTAGGCTTCCTTTTCAATTGCGGGGTGTCGTCGTTCAGCCTGTGAGAGGGTCCTTGAAAAAAAGAATACAGGATGATCAGCTTGTCTCAAAGAAGCAGCAATAGCACAGTCTGACGCATCCATTTCAACAACCAGAGGAATATTTTGGTCTATTGTTGTAATTGCAGATTTCGCAATATCCTTTTTCAGTCCCTCGAATGCCTCAACGGCTTGACAGGACAGAGGAAACGTCTCTACTTGTGTTAATGGATGTATCTTTTCTGAGAACGAAGCAATCCATTGGGAGTAGTGAGCAAACATGCCCATAGCATGTTGAAAGGAAGGCTGGTTGTGAGGGACAGGCATCTGGAGTAAAGGTTTCAATCGATCTGCGTCCGGTGCCATAAAACCTTTGCTTATGGTATACCCCAGTAGGTTTATTTTGTCCAGTCCAAACGAGCATTTGTCGTCGTTTAGGGTAAGGTTGTATTTGTCGACTGCGGACATGAACCGTCTGAGATTTTCGTCATGTTCCTTTCTATTATGGCCACATACTGTGACGTTGTTGATGTACGCAAATGTGCCTTCCAGTTTCTCATCCATTATGATTTGGTTGACTATCCTTTGGAAGCTGGCTACCCCATTCGTAACGCCAAAAGGAACCCTGTGAAATTGATATAGTCGACCGTTCGCCTCGAAAGCAGTGTATAGCTTGTCTCTAGGTCTAATGGCGATCTGATGGTATGCGCTTTTCAAGTCCAGAGTGCTAAACATATGATATTTGGCTATTTCGCCTATCTGGGTAGTGGGAAGGCGTCCAAAAGAGTAAATCTATTTATGGTTTGGGAGTAATCTATAACCATTCTCTTTTTATGGCTTTTAAAAGTGGTTATAACTACCTGAGCTCTCCAGGGTGATTTGCTAGGCTCAATTATACCCTCCTCGAGTAGTCTTTTTATCTCAGAGTCAATGAATTTTTTATTATTATAAGAAAAACGTCTGCTTCTCACTGCTATGGGTTTTCAGTTTTCAGTTAGGTTCTCGAAAAGTGACGGGTACTGGATTTTTGCTGTTGCCAATCCACAAATTTTCAATGCAGGCATTGAACCGCCAAACGGAATTTCAATCTGTGAGTGTTGCTGCAAAAAATCGTGTCCCAGTATTATTTCGCAACAAAGGTTTTTCATTACGGATAATTTAGTGGTTTTATAGGAGACGTCATTAAATAGTAAGTCCACCAAACAATAACCACTTACTTGCGCAGACAATGACGCGTTTGCCATTGTTACTTTGCTGGGGGAGGGGACAAAATACAATTTGTTGGTTTTTGCCAAGCTTTCTTTGATAAAATTTTCTGAGCTCCCGGTATCGAGCAGAGCATTTGTAGACCTCCCGTTAATTTTCACTTTTACAATAGTTTTTGAAAGACAGTTGGGGGACGTGGCTAAAGTTGCAGATGTATTTTGACGAGTGGCTTTGTATAGAGTTTTAGAAGACTTGCATACCTTTGAAAAATGACCAAGTTTTCCACATTTATGACGAGTATCTCTGGCAGAGCATGAAACTCGTAGGCCGCAAATAAGCCGCAAAAATAGCAGGTGTCCCTTTCTAAAGCGGCAGTGACCGATTGTTCTTGAAGCTTCGTCGGACTATCGTCATGACGGTGGGGTAGTAGGAACAGGTGGGTTTAATGAGGCGCCCACGGTGTCAGGCTGAAAATAAGAACTAGACTGCTGTATAACACTTTCGAAGATATAGGCTTGCTCATATGCTGTTCTAAGTGTAAGGGTCTTATTCTCAAGAAGACCCTGTCTTATCTGAGTATTACGTAAGCTGTTAATGAAGGCGTCCAAAATGTGTTGCTCTTGGGCCTCTAAATCCGTCATTGGGCAGAAGTTGCAATCTTTGCTCAGTGTTCAAAGGCTCTTACGGAAATGGTCCAATGTTTCGCCTGATTCTTGTCGGCGAGTCGCAAGTAGGTGTCTAGAAAATATCTCATTTTTGGGCTTTATGTATGTAGCGTTCAGTACATCGATTGCTTCTTCGTAGGTAACGCAATCCGAGATAATTTCGTTGACTGTGTGAGACAGGTAGTTGGTTAGGAGCGCACGCTTATTGATGGGATGTCCTAGTCTTTCTGAATGTAGAACCTCGATGAAATTTGTAAATGTCTCCCGCCAATGTTTCCAGCACTTGTCGGCTGAATCGCTTTCTGGATCTGTGGTAAATCACTCCGGTCGCATAAATTGTACCATTCTTAATTGAATAAATTGTAATGAAAACAGGACAAGAGATTCTGTCTAGTAATCTTTTATTCAATTAAGAATCTTACTACTCGTTGGTATTTATCAATCCACCCATGAGGATCGAATCTGGCACAAGGCCGTTTTAATGAGGGTATCTCCGAGCCTGTAGGCTCGGCCAAAAATATGGCCTTTCTGAACCCGTCTAGACCTGTCAACCTCCTCGGACGAAACCTTGCCCTTCGGCAAAGCCTCGTCCGGGTTCCTCTCTGCTAATACAGAGAGTTCGACAGTCGCCGACAAATCTTACGACTCGTCTATTTGACAAGCGGAAATGTACAGCTTTTATAGCTTGGATTATCAAAGAGGAGATAATCCATATTCTCAACAGGTTTATATTTGAATTTTTATAAAATGGAGTTTTTTTTAAAATCCACTGTTAAAAAAGAGACAATTTTCTATGATGAAAGGGAGATAATGCAAAAGTAGAAAGAAGAAAATGAATGCCTTGTTCCTTTTTAAAAAAAAAAATCCAAGAGTCCAAAATTCAAGACCTTGTTATTACAATTTATTCTTACTTACATTCTTTAATAAAGAACCCCTAAAATTTTCAATCTGTTTGACTTCAGTTTTCTGTTATGCAATACTTGAGGGAGACATGTTTATGTGATATGTCATAAAAATGGTCAGAGTTTAAAATTCAAATAGTTCATCAATTTTTAATTTCTGGTGAAATTGAACAAAACATCTATGGAGATTATTTCTGCAATCATTCTAATGTTGATTCATCAATCATTTTGAATGACTGACTTGATTTTTGGAATATTCTCATCAGTTCTTAATATGCATCAGCAATCACAATGTTAAACATCAGCTTCATAAAATCTTCTGTGCATCTCAAACACACATTCATGTGACATATATTTTTCCAAATGAACTTCAACATCAAAAGATTTAGTAGCCATTTTGTTTAATTTCAACAAAATCTAAAATTGCTTGATTTATGAATCTGAGAAAAACATATCAAATTTAAGTGACATGAACTGAAAACATGAACAGACTGAAATTATCAGTTCTTTATGTTTTCACATTGGTCAAAGTATATCATGTGATTTATACATTCATTTTTTGTTTGACTTATATAAGCACATTATTATTATTTAATAACCATACATCATATATATATATATATATATATATATATATATATATATATATATATAAGTATATAATTGGTGTATACGGAATGAATTCCAATAACCAACAATTACTATTCTTAAAAGAGTGCTCAATACAAAGTAGAGCAGATATAATTATTTATTCAGAAAATTTATAACATAAACATGTTATAAAATCACTACAAAAATAGCCATTTTGTTTCAACACTTCTGGTGTCTTATCAAGTGATGATGTTGAATGCAAAACAAATAACCATAACGGGAGTGTTGAAACAAAATGGCTATTTTTGTAATGATTTTATAACATGTTTATGTTATAAATTTTCTGAATAAATAATTATATATATATATATATATATATATATATATATATATTATAATAAAAAGAAAGAACAGTAAGATATATAATCCGGTCTTCTTATTGATATTTTTATTTTTACAAAACAGTGCTCAATGTAAATTTACAGAGCATAAATATCATAAATTAACTGATTTAAAGTATGAATTTAACAGAGAAAATGCTAGAAAACTTTTTGTTGTTAATAAAAAAAACAGACGACATGCGTTGAATGGATGTCAAAAATTCATTGAAAAATGCACCCCTACCCTCCCTAAACTTAACCTCTTTTTCAAACGTAACTCATAATTGATACAACAATAGTTAATAAAAATGAACATACCACCACCCCTGTCTAAATGATTGGATTTCTCTGTATACTTGGAAAAAAGAAATATGAATTATATGTGCATTTAAAATTTAGTAAATTTAAAAATAAGTTATTCCAAAATTCGCTTGAGGATGAAACAGAACTAAAGCTTTTGATTTAATTATATAATTAAATTTGAAGTTTTTAGCTTCGCTTTTCAAAACATGGTAATTCCTGTGTAGCAAAGAAACCATATTTTAAATCAGTATAATATATATATATATATATATATATATATTCATATAATTTAGTAATTATTGGTTGGAATAAATTCTTTTTTAATACTACCCATATTTTAAAAACCTGAATAGATATTATAACATGACTTCGTTATCAAGCTTTTTGAATTTTCCTATACTTGTGTTTTGATTGGTCCATCTAGCCTTTGTAACAACGATTTCCCCTTGCGAAGGATTGTTAATTAATTTGAAACTTTTAAAACCATTTATTTTACATTCAACATCATCACTTGATAAGACACCGAGGGTGTTGAAACAAAATGGCTATGTTTGTAGTGATTTTATGACATATTTATGTTATAATTTTTTTAAATAAATAATTATATATATATATATATATATATATATATTAGATGATAAAGTCATGCTTACCTGCAAATATATGCAAAGAGTGTTGTTACTTTTAAATTACATTTAATATTTTAAGGATTACATCAGTACATAGCTATGTGTTTATTAGTATTGATTATATATTTAAATCCAACTATATTGGACCAGCAGTTTAATAACTCACATAACTTATTGGAATTCTAATTAATAGAGATTGTTTTATAATTAGACTGGAAATAGAACAAGAACAATGTGGCTTTGTTCAAGACACTGGAACAAGAAATGGTATTTTTTATTACCTGACTGCTATTGAAATAGCAAAAAATAGAAACTAAACAATATGTCAAAACAGAAAAAAATTGTTAGTAACAAAGTAAAAATTTCTGATCTGCTGCCCAATATCTATCCAACTATATAGCAATGAATGCTCGACAATTTCCTTACAGATGAAGAGGAGACTTGAAGCAACAAAGATGCACTTCTACCAATAAATTCTAAGAATATCATAGGTTCAACATGTGCACAACAAGGAAGTTTAAAAGAAAATGGAAACTAAAAGACAATTATACATAAAATCAGAAAGAGACAAGTGAAATTTCTGGGACTCATAGTTAAGAAAGAGGGCTTGGAAAATTTAACACTCATTGAAATACTAAAGGCAGGAGAGGCAGCAAGAAACTGCAAGTAACCTACTTAATGAGTTTGAAATAATCTATGGCCAAGTGGGTACAGGGAAGAATGGTAAAGTGTTAAGCATTGCTTCGAGCTACAAGGAACAGAAAGTTTTATAGAGTCATGATTGCCCATGTCATGAAAAAGAATTTTAAGCTGAAACCCCAACAGCAAAGCAAGAGGTTAATTTGGATAGGGTGAGAGTATTGTACTCAACTTACTTTTAATACATATATGTCATTTTTATATGACCCTCACTGACTCATCAAATTCAACTATTGTGATGGAAGTTGTAAACTGAAGAAGTTTTTTTAACCTTTAAACTGTCTATATATTATTCTCTTTCTTTAAAAATATATAAAAATATTAATATAAAAGGTAAATTTGATACAAAGCCAGCCAAGAATTCCTACTTTGATCTCTCCAAACTGTGATATAAAAACATAAAATATAAAGGTTAATGCAGTTTACAAAACACATGTTGCATTGTCTGAAAGCCAAAAACTTATTTTTCTTTGCATTTTGGTATATGATTGAATTAAATAAAATATCATTCAAATTGCTCTATTGAGTCCTTTTGCCAAAAGAATTTCTTAAAATACTAAACATGAATCATAACAGCAATGTAAACATTGCATTCAATCTCCATGATCCAAAGATGCCTTAATTTAATTTGTACAATCTAGCTTAGTTAACTAAAATTTGTTGTGTATAAACCATGTTTATTTTGCATCTTTAAAGTAGTTGTCCAACTATGACAAGTGTTTTTCTTAGTTTCAATAATGAGCTACCCTAAGGAAAAAGTATTAAAGTATTTTCTCTTGTACATTGACAGCACAAGACCCCCAAATCTTCTGAATCCAAGCAAAACAAGTTACATATTTACCATCTGGACCAAAACTTGAAAGCAAAGAGAAAAGTAGCTTAGGCTAAAAACTGACCCAAACATTGCTGATCCGGCTGAACTCCAGAAAAGGATCAAGAGAAAATGTTATGAAAAATCTTGTCTTACAAGAAAACTTCAACTCAGTTTATATCATACTTTTTGTTTTTTTGCTATTTTTAATAAATATATATTTTATTAAGTGAATTTTTGTTTGTTCTTTTATGGAGAATTCTCTTTGGTATTTTTACTGTTTTTTTTTAATTATTTTTCTGTTTAAATTGTTTATTTTTATTAATGCTTTATGGATCTTTTTCTGTTCAAAATTTAGTCCTAAAAGTTCAACTCTAGAAATAAAATGGATGAATAATTTTTCATAACAGATGTTGTTTTTGAATAACACTATATTTATTTAGCCACATCTGATAATGTCTGTTATTTTTCCTGCTACACTTTCTTTTTCAATGTATTTTTTATGTGTGTGTGTCAAGTTCTTTATATTTAACACAATGGTCATGTTCATATCCAGCTAGAAAATACATCTATTTATTTTAAAGGACTTCATATATATATATATATATATATATATATATATATATATATATATATACACAAATGTAATGAGAATGAAAAAAATAATATATAAATTCTAATGTTCACACCATTATAATAAATAATTATTGCTTTACTATCAGTATTGAGCCCTCTTTCAAAAGAAGGCCCAATACTGATAGTAGAGCAATAATTATTTATTATAATTTTTTCATATAGACAAAAACACTACAAAGATGCAACTTCGTTTCAGTGCATTTAAAATTGCACTTCAACTGGTGAGAACCAAAATGGTTATGAATAATTCTGTTTGTAAGCAAGCCACCCGTGAAACATCACTTCCTTTTTTGCATTTGTTTGGAAAAAAATAAAAAAATACATAAAGGCAAAAAGGTGATGGAGTGAAACAATATTGGTTGTTGTTGATAGCAGTTTGGTGAAGGATGGTTGAGGTGTTAAAGTAATGGCTAGATCTTAAAAATTTCTTTTTGACAACAAAGGTCAAGGGTTTAGGCACAGCATTTCCAAGCCTTCTAAGAGTGAGGGGTGGGTGAGGAAAGGTGAGGAAAGGTGAGGAATAGGAGATATTAATATGATGAAAGAGGAAGGAGGGAAAAATTCAAACGATAGTTATAGTAGTTAATTGGGAATGTTTTTTGGGGTTATTTTAAAAACTAAGCCAGAGCTGAATTGCATATATTTAGGTTGGAATTATCACTATTAGTTTTGTAATCAATGAAAGTGTTTTGTAAATTAATAAATTAAGAGGTGAAGATTTCTTCTTGGTATGTTGAATACATAAGTTATTCGAGTTTTTTTTTTATTTATTTTAAAAAAAAAAACATAAGTTTTAATTCAGAAATTAAGATATACGTAGAAAGGTATATGTATGTATAAAGGTATAGTATGGGAAATTAATATAACTTTTATAAGCAAATTTTAACCTATTGTCAGACTGTATAATGTGTAGAATAAGTGTGGGTGTAAATCAATTTACCTGAAAGTATTACTAGAATTATATATGCATAAAAAGCATTTTAAGAATCATAATAGATAATCATAAGAAGATAGGTTAGTGGAGAGGTATGGAAGAGGGTAAAAATTATATCAAAGGAGGTGTTATAGTTTTAAACATTAAGAGTTATGGATTTAAACATTTAGCAAGATTGTAATGTTAATTACTACTATTACTATTGTTTGAATTTTTCTCTCTTTCCTCTTTCATCATGTAAATATATCCTATTTTCACCTTTCCTCACCCACCCCTCACTCTTAGAAGGCTTGGAAATGCTGTGCCTAAACCCTTGACCATTGTTGTTGAAAAGAAATTTTTCAGATCTAGCCATTACATTAACTTAACAACTCAACCATCCTTCACCAAACTGCTATCAACAACCACTACTGTTTAACTCTGTGACCTTTTTGCGTTTTTGTATTTTCTATTTTTTTTCAAACAAATGTAAAAAAGGAAGTGGTGTTTCACATGCATCTTGCTTACAAACAGAGTTGTTCATAACCATTTTGATTCTCACCAGTCGAAGTGCAATTTTAAATGCACTGAAACAAAGTTGCATCTTTGTAGTGAGTAAATTGTTTTTGTCTATATGAAAAAATTATAATATATATATATATATATATATATAATGTTAACAGCTTGAAAACCGATATATATATATACATTAGCTATATCTCTGAAATTCATCACATTTACCAATAAATAGAGTATAACTTAAAGCTATATTTTTATCATATATATATATAATAATATTATAGTTTATAAATAAACAAACCAATAATATTATAGTTTATAAATAAACAAACCAATCCCAAATAAAGATAATCAATTAAAAACTGTTCCCGCCAAAATAATACTTAGAATGAACTACAACAATCAACCCCAAAATTGAACAAATAGCTTTAATTAAATTCTCAAAACAAAACAAAACTGTTAAATAAGTGATATAAACAAATTTTTACTACGTTAATAAATAAATAAAATAAGAAACAAAAAAATAAAAAATAAAAAAATAAAAACAAGCAATATAATTTGACCCAAATAAATAAACAAATGACTTCTGGCAAAATAACCGCCATAATAGAATACCCACAATGCACCACTAACCTGTATATATATAAATAGCCGAAAAAAATAACAGCATATGTGGCCTGACGATTGCATATAGCATGAAACAGACTGTCGCCTCTAAGTGTTGACTTCTATGTTCACTTTTATATTTACACACGCTCTATCTCTGATATTGAGCACTTTATTCCATAAATATAGCACACCTTAAGACTATATTTCTTTATATATATATATATATATATATATATATATGAAGCATCTGAAGATCACACATTGCATGGACTTTTAGTCATGGCAGAGTAATTAATATCTTTGAATATTACTGGGTTATATTTCTGCTCTAGCCTAGAAGGTGTTTCTGGTATCAGATTTACTTTCTGGGTTATTGAGCTGGTTTGTGTCCTTTCAAGTTAAGTTATGTTTATTCTATTTTTGTTATTATTTCTATTTTTTATTATTTTCCTTGGGTGTAGTCTGCTTGGGTTGCTATGTTTTGTCTGGTTTGTTGGCCAATTTTAGTTTTGGTAATTCAGGTGTATATATATATATATATATATATATACTTGTGTGTGCGTGTGTGTGTGAGCACTACATATTTTTTTGAATTAATGCTTTGTAAATTTTCTCAAATTTCTGTTTATGGAAATTATTTGCCAGTACATTTTGTGTACTTAAAAGCTATATATATATATATATATATATATATATATGTGTGTGTGTGTGTGTGTGTGTTTTTGTGTGTGTGGTAATGATATGTCCCGGAAAGGGATATATTTGTTCGAAGTAGGAAAGTGGTTTTGGACTACTGTAACCGAGTAGAACAATCTAGCAGGTAACCGTAACGGACTGGTCCTCGTCGTAGTGGTAGGCAATAGGCATAGGTAACAGTGAAGACAATAGGCGTCGCCCTGTACCTCCACATCAGTCTGTATTTATGGCTGACACCAGCCAATCATATTACTGTGAGGGAGAACCCAGGTGTATACATATTCATTACCTCAGGTAATGATATGATAAAGTGGGAAACTTTACAAAGTGTTTTGCCTATGTGTCTGAAAGACAAATCTGTGTGTAAGGAAATTGCACTGGGATTTTTAGGAAAGTGCTCGGGGTGGGGGATTCAATATATTTGCCTTATCAGAGTCAACAACTAGAATGTGTGTTTTATTTTTTTCATATTGAAGCCACTAACATTGTCAGATTTGAAATTGCCACTGAGTAGATCTTTATGTTTTTTTTCTATTAGCTCATATAGTGCATTTTTGCTACTATTGCTTTGGATTGGCAATAGAATCTTAGAATCTGTACCCCAACCTCCAATTCCTGCCCATGGAAAAAATACATTGAAAACACTTTCAAACTATTCCAGAATTATTTTCTGTTTAATGCCAAATGCATTGATTTTGTGTATTAGAGCCATATTGGGATATTCTTTTCCATTTGATGCTAGTTAAAATTTTAAAATATGATATCAAGAAAAATTAGAATAACTTTTGACTCTTTCAACTTGAACATGTAATTAAGTCCTTGAAGAGTTCAGTTTAGCATACAAGATAAAGTAATAAGAGTTACAAATTTAAGTGAACTAACAACAAAGACAAGATAAACAACTTTATCTAAGAAAGAATGTAAAGTTTCAAGAAGGATTCAATATCTAAATCAAATTAAATAAGAAAATCCTCAAAGATATAAATTATGTTATTAAACAAAGAATGTAGTTGAATATAAAGATGAGATGCACACCAGTATTTACTTGTATATTTGCTTATATCCATTTTTGAAACAATCAAATTATAGGAAGATCACCTGTTTGCATGGTGAACAAAATTCATGCTATCTTCTATCTCAAGAGAATGTGCAGCAATAAAATTACCAGTTTAAAGTAAAAGTAAAATTTTAAGAACACACTACAAACAGGCATTGATTGTTGATTGTTCTCCAAAGAATTCCCCTTAAAATTTCTTCTTGTATTTTATAGACTTAAAAGTTCTGAATATACATTGTTTAGGTCAGAATAGAAACTTAATTCAGTATTTACTTATTCTTTTATTTTAAACATTTGTTGAAGAACATTTGTTGAAGAAAATGTTTTCAAGTCAGAAAAGTTAAATTTATTCTTATCTTTTTGAACTGAAAATGAAGTTTTTCATTTGCTATCCTGATAAATGGAAATATTTAAATGTGCATGTGTATATAGATATATTTATGAATCATTTTAATTGATACATATCCATAAAAATAAAGGATTAGAAATGTGAATGGCAAAAGATATGCTGATCAACAGGATGTATAAAATCCAAGGACAGAACAGTGATATTTGAGAAAGAAAATGCTTTATAGATGGAATGAATATATTGGAGAGAAGTCTCCCCCATAATGAAAGAGAACAACTGGCAATACACAGAAATATCGAAGGACTGGAAATATTAAAATCTGAAGTGGAATCTGAACTGGCTAAAGCGGCAGGGTCAGGTGGAATTGTAATAGAGACGCTGGCAGCCCTAGATGATTTTGGCATAGACAAGATCACAGAAATAATAAATGAAATCTACAAAAGTGGTGATATATTGGAAGACCTAAGTAGATCTATTTTCATAGCACTGGCTAAGAAACCATGTGCAAATGAATGGGAACGTCATTGATAATCAGCCATATAACAAAACATATCATCCAAATTCTGATAAACAGAGCATGAAGCAGAATTAGGCTGGAAGTAAGACTAGAAGAGCGAGGGTACATCAAAGACACAGAAACAAGGGACACAATATTTTTGCACCAGAATATTATCAAAAAACTAATACAAATGCTGAAGGACATGTACCTGTGCTTTATAGATTATGCAAAGGCATTCAATAAAGTATGCCACAAAGATTTGTTCAAGCTGCTTAGCAACCCTTAACATATTTGGGAAGGATATTAGAATTATCAAGAACTTATACTGGTAGCAAACCACTTGCATATGGATAGAAAATGTGTTCAGCAGATATACAAAAATAGCAAGTGTTGTAAGGCAAGGATGTGTTTTCTTACTGGACTTGTTCAACAGTGAGGCAATTCTGGGAGAATTGTAAGTCCTACCAGGATTTATTATTTGGTTGCCACAATTTTAGCAACATAAGATATACAGATGACACAGTGCTGATAGCAGATACAGAAAGAAATTACAAAAACTCCTACAGAGTGTAGTGAAGGATAAAAGATTAAATATCAATTGCAAGAATACAGAATGTATGGTTGTTAAACAAGTACAAAAATTCAAATATGTGGGAAGCGTTTTAACAGATGATATAAAGTGCAACACTGAAATCCGAAGGTGCATTGGGATAGTGAAAGATGCATTCCAAAAACTAAGCAGAATATTAAGGAATAGAAAAACTTTGCTTGACAAATCTGATACTTACAGGACAAATTGAAAGCAAGAGAGACAAATGGAAAACAATATATAACATACTTAGTGGGCTTGAGTAAATGGATGGTAGAACAAGGTACAGAGGAAATAATAAAAAGACAAAATTAATTAAGAGTTACAAAGGACAGGAAAATGGGGAGGGCAATGATCACCAATGTCCTGAGGAGACACAGAAGATAAAAAAGAAGAAATTAAGAAAACAGAAGATAACAATTGACATGACTGGAAAGCAAGAAGCCAGAAGAGAGTTTCACAAGTGAAAAGTGTGATAGGAAAAACTGTTAGCTTAGAACATTAAGGAAAGAGAACAATAAAAGAACAAGAATTAAGGCAAAAGATAATGATTGACATTGCATTTAAATTATTGAAGATCAAAGTTGACTGAAAAGCAAGAGGCTGGAAGAGAGTTCCACAAGTAAGAATCTCAAAAGAAAAAAATGTTAGCCTAGAACTTATGGTTATATCTAACCATCTCAATTGTAAAATAACGAGACTTTGCCACTAATCTAGTACTGCGCTTAAATTTCTAAAGTCTTAGAGGAAAGCTCATCAGAACAATTAACATGAAAGTATTTATAGAAAAGGCATAGTGAAATTAAATTACAACAATGTGAAAATGACTACAGCTGAGATGTCAGGTCAGGAGTCAAGACATTGCAGAATCTTCTTTGGATTTTATCAAGGATCTCTAAATATATAGCAGGACCACCAGACCAGATGTGGCAGCAATATTCAAAGCGAGGATGAATGGTAGACTTATAAATATGTAAGATAGATTCTTCTTTGGATTTTATCAAGAATCTCTAAATATATAGCAGAAGCACCAGACCATATGTGGCAGCAATATTCAAAGCATGGGCAAATGGTAGACTTACAAATATGTAAGATAGATTTTACTTTAATATACTAGATGTTAAATTATTTGATAGGAGAACTATCAATGAAGATTGATTACTATCAATTATAAAAAAAGACTTTAAGATGATAATAATACAATAGAAAAAGAAAATTGTAAAATAGAGAGAAGACATTTCTTCTCATTTTCTATTAGGATGAATCATAAATAATTTTACTTTTTATTAATCAACTTTATTCTTCAAAAACTAAAGTATTAGGTCAGTGCAAAAATAATGTCATTTTTCTTTTGAAGTTGAACGTCAAAAACGACATTATTTTTGCACCAACCGAATAATAAAGTACAATTATGTTTTATTTGATTATATATTTAACAATGATGTGAGAAAGTGAGTGTGGTTGAGATGCCAGGACAGGAACTATCACATTGCATATCCTTGCAGTAGATGTAGCTATTGATTCAATGTTATCAAATTTTAGTTGATTTCATTTTTTATTTAAAAGGTATATATATATATATAGGTATAGATATTTGCAAAGATGTGTTGCCACTTATCAGGCAACTCTTCAATAGCTTTTGTATAAACTTCCTCATGTTTTATGTATAATGTTTTCAATGAACTCTTGAATTTGGTTTTCATGAGAGAAAGTTTTCTCCTTTAAAGCATTTTTCAGCAATCAAAAAAGGTTATAATTGGTTGATGCAAAGTCAAGTGAAAATGGCAGATGGGCTAAAATAAACCAAACATGTTCATTTTTTTTCTGTGCTATTTGTACTGTATGTGGCCTTGTGTTGTTAAAAAGCAGAACATTTTACCTATTGAAGAGCACTGGATATTTTTCAACCAAAGCATCATGGATATATTGCAGCTGCTAGATGTATAAATATGCATTATTGTTTCATTGCATTTTAAGAATTCTAAATGAATAATACCCTGATAATCCCAGTACACACACAACATTACCTTTCTCCCAATGGAGTTCAGCTTTTTGGATCTCAGTTGTAGAGATTTATCCTTGTCAACTCACTACAATTTTCCTTTTACATTGTTATTTGTAACCAATTTTCATAACCTGTTATGTATTTAAGAAACAGTTAATTAGGATGATAGATCCATCATTACAATTGATTCCCAAAATGGAAATTGTTAATGACTCAACCTATTAAAGAGAATGGAAGGATAGATTTCCATTTTTTTTATTTACAACATTTAAAATATGAAGAAAAATTGGAAGAAAGAAAAACATTTAAAGCAAATAAAAATTAAGTAGAGCTATAAAGACAAAAGTTTTAACTTTTAAATAAAAAATGAAATCAAGAAAAATTTGATAACATTGAATCAATAGCTACATCTACTGCAAGGATATGGAATGTGATAGTTCCTGTCCTGGCATCTCAGCCACACTCACTTTCTCACAAATGTGATGTGGCTTCCCTTTGTTTTTTCTACAAATATGTTCATGGAAAGTATTCTGATGAGCTATTTTCACTGGTACCCCAATCATGAATTTAAGCATGCTACTAGGTTGGCATCTCAGTCCCACCCTTTTATTGTTAAAACAGTTAAATATAATTGCCTCTTCTACCCCAACAGTTTCTTCTATCACACTTCCCAATAGTGGAATGTCTTTCCTTTTACTTGCTTCCCTGATAACTATAATCTTCAAAAATTTAAATGTAATGTCAATCGACATCTTCTGATGCTTTGATCTTTCATCCCTGTCCTCCTCTTTATCCTTTCCTCAAACATCCCTCTTTTCTCTTACTTTCACTCTCTGCATCTCCTTGCATGCTAGTGGCACTCTCACTTTGCTTGGGGTGAAATGCTTAAATAAAAAAAAAAACAAAAAAAACTGAGACATGAAAAATAAATAAAAAATGCATTTAATTTCTTCAATTTAAAAAAAATTTTTTGTAAATAAATTTTTCAAAATCAAAAATACTAATTCTCAACTGAAACTGCCTTAGACAAATGGATGGGACATCCTCTACTTCTTTTATGTGCTGTGTCTTTATATGATTCTTCCTCATCCCCTATTCTACCATCCATTTACACAAGCTTGTTAAAGTAGGTTAATTATTATTTCCCTCTGCCCTTATTGACTTCTATATACTGGAAGTGTTAAATTCTCCAAGCCCTCTTTTCTCATTAAGTTATCAAAAATGTTAAGTGCCTCTTCTGATACTAAGTATAAGTGTCCTTTTTGTTCCCATTTTCCATAAAATTTATATTAAAAAATATCATTCAAGGAAAAATTTGTTTTAAAAAATATATTAAATGAATGCATTTGTCAATTCTAAAGTCTAAATGTTTTTCTGAGTATCAGTGTAAATTTGATGAATTTTATGGTTTTAAATTTTACTTCAAGAAACAAAAATGTTATAGTAGCTTTTTAAAAATTTTCATATACTTTTTGTGTAAAAAAAGAAAAAATGAAAAAAAGATATCAAAAGAAATAAAGAGAAACTATGAAGTGATATATGAATATTATATGGCTAATTTCTAAATGTTTTCTCTTCCACATTGTGTATTTTTTATTTGATTACTTCAACATTTTTGAAGACATATTCAAATTCCATTCTTTCTGTGCTTGTATCTGTTATGTATAAGGTTAAAACAGTGACAGTCGTATAACTGTTCTTGCAATAATTATCCTTTATCACTTAACCTTGAAAGTAATATTTGTTCAAATTATTCTTTTTATTTTTTTTATCTACCAAGATGTGCTATGACAAAAGATTTTGTTAAGAATTTAATGCTTGATATAAAAAAAATATGTTTCGCCTCTCAATTTTTATAGACAATTTTATCTGACATTTAAATTGAAAGTTTCAATATAAAAATCATTTGTGTGGTCTTTAAATTTGTTTTCTATCATATAAAAATGTAAATGGAAAAAAGCAATTAATGTGGTCCATCCAAAATATTTGCTAAGTTGATTTTATAAGTTGATTTCAAGATGTGCAAATTCCCAAATCAAAACATTGGTAGAATCATATTTCATGCATCCTTCTTTGGATAAAAGACTCAGGGTTTTAAAGCAGTCAAGAAAAGTCATAAATCAAATTTACTTGGGAATAAAGTTCATTAATTCTTCTAACCAAAATGCACTAAAAATAACCTTCAATACAGTACACCAATATATTATACAAAAAAATGTGGCCACTTGTAAAAAGCTTAAAGTAGAATTTATGAGATTTCTTTTAGATCTCTTTTTATATTATTCACAGGTAGAGCATTAGTAGTTTTAGTTGACTACTGAAAAACGGTCTATTCAAACTTGGTAGTCCTTTATACATCTATTCAACTCAGCAGGACTAGAACAAGCAAAGAAATCATGAGATATGTTTTAGAAACTTTTTTAAACATTATTTCCAGATATATCACTGGAAAACAAAAGACATATTCTGGTCAATTAAACTAATTTTATGAGTTATCAACTTGTGGTTATTATCTACTCTAACAACAACAAAAGACAGATCTTGCTTTACAGGAGGACAATAAGCTGCCAGAATTCAAGATTTCATTTTCTTTTAGTTTCTCTCTTTACAAACTGTAAAATGATAACATTCTTTTTTGGCATAGATCCATTGTGAAGTATAAGTTTTAAGTTCTATTTCAAGTGTTCAGTCATTGCATCAAATTTAGATTGCAGAAACAATTTTTATTTCAATCCAGGGCCAAGAGATTTTCATAAAATTATAGTGCCTATGTTAATTATTTACACTACAATATTAATGTGAACTTGAAAACAATATAGTTTTAGTTAACATTTTAAAGATTATAATAGGGACAAAAGTATAAACATTCAGTCCGTTATGACTTTTTATGCCTCTTTATGCAATGTGCACAATGGAGCCAAGTCATGCAAGAATATATGCTCAGCTCTAAAAATGCCAAATCATACTTTAAGATTGGTACTAGATAAGTTGAAATCAAATGGTTCTGTTGTCAGTAAACCAGGATCATGGATAGCAAAGCAAAAGTAATGCCCCAGATACAAGAAATTAAGAAAAGGCTTCATATGACATGATCCAATTTCCAGGTAACAGGGATCAATATCTCCACTAAAACTAGAAAATTACAAATATTTTGTTTGTTATGGAATAAAACAAGAAAGTTTTACCATACCAAATGTAAAGCATGGAAGCAGATCCCTGATATCTGGGAGGGGTATAAGTACCAAAGGCTGTGGTCATCTTGTCAAAATAAATGGCAAAATGAATGTTGATCAATACCAAAAAATCATTAAAAAAAATCTAAAATTGTTTGCAAGAAAAATAAGAATGGGAAATATTTAGCTATTCTATCATTTGGTAGTTATCTTAAATGCATGTCAAAAAACTACACAAACAAGCTGAAAGGATAATAAATCAAAATATTTGAATGATCATTTTGGTCTATAGTTTGCAGAATATTTGAATGTGTATTAAAGTGGAACTAAAGAGGATTTTGCATGAGAGAAATCTCACAATTCCTCAAAAACTGGAATAATATTGAATGGAAGAAAATGAATTTGATAAAATCAAAAATCTAATTCTAACTTGTCTTAAAAGATTGGAAACTGTAATATGTGCTAATAATAATAATATGGAAATCATGAAAAAAAAGTATTATCATTTGATTTTTCAAGGACATGCTATACAATCTGGATTATGCATAACTGGAAAAAATTAATCTTTTAACACAACAATGATCCAAAATACTTCTAAATTATTTCAAAATTATCCTGATTCAAAAAAAGGAACAAAATTTTGGAAATTATGACTTGGCTGTCTCAATCTCCTGACCTCCTCCATTGAATTAGTATGAGATGAACTGGATAGGAGAGTTTGAAGAGAATACTTTTTAAGTGCTTGTAGAATGCTTGGAAAGGTCTGCCATCTACTTTTACTCAAAAATTGTTGGAAAGAATGTTGAGAATTTGTCAAGCTTTAATTAAGGCAGGTTGACGAAAACAAAATATGATGCTGTTGTATGATATTTTTGTATAGTTAAGTGCTTATGTTTGTCAAAATAAAATAAAATACACTGTAGCTAGTGAAATTTTATCTCTTACTTTAAAAAAAATACAAAGAATTTCATTTTAAGGTGTTTTTTTAAAGAAATGCAGGATGTCTCCAAACATTTTGCCTTTAATGTTAATATTTCTAATATTTCTTTAGAAATTCTGATACACCCTCAGCAATGCACAAAGGTTTATGAAAATCCTGTTAAAAAACATATTTTTACCTTGTTATATGGCTGAGGTAAGGTCATATCAATGTTGGTGTTTCTGTGAACAGAGACAGATATTATTTAAGGATTTTCAAATTAGGCCTGAAAGAGAATGAGTAAACAGGAAATGTCTGCCTGCAGAACAAATAAAGCTGCTGAATCAACAGATGGATTATAGTAGCAGCTACAAGATAGTATTGAGGTATTTATCAAAAGACAGAAAGAAGAAAAACACAGACTTGTGATATGTATTATGTCACCAAACAAATCTCTGGATGTGTTGACTCAAAGACCAACATTGTTGAATCAATGTCCTAAGTTACCTTCTTTTATGTCATATAATAAAAGAGAAGATCCTCACTGTCTTTCCTTTTCTTGTACTATGGTTTTCTGTTTTGTGTTGTCTCTTCTAGCTTTCTTTTGCCATTTCTATTTTATGTCTCCTTTATTCAAATTAACTTTCCCCTCCAATTTTTGCTAATTATTGACACATAAATTCTAAAAAAATGTCCTTTAAATAATTGAAACTATAAAGATTATTAGAAAGAAAGAAAACATTAGAGTTTAAATCAATATTTTTCTTTATCCAAAATATCTATGTTTTACTTTTTATTTCTGGTATTCTTCTGATGCTGGCCATTTGTTTAAAAAAAAAAAATAAAGATCATAAGAAGAGAAAGAAAATTGATAAAATTACTTAAAGCATAAGCTATAATATTCTGAGAAGGAAATATCAATTTGACATTCAAGTTAACCAATGAATCAGTATCTCTATCACTTTCATTCCTCCTTTCTCTCTTTACACACGCTTTTAGGGGTACAACTTTGAATGAGATGGATCAATAGTTGCATTAATTGTGGCCCTACCAGGATTTCTCTTCCACCTTCAACTCTTACCCTTCAAAAGAGTTTTTCAGCATTGTTAGATAATTATGGGTCTAGAATTCTAAGAAGCTACTTTTTCATCTTCACTTAAATCTTGCTCTCTTCTCAACTTTATGACTGGTTTTCAATGCCCTTTTCATGATGAAATGCAAATTCTTTTATAAGAAGAAAAACTGATAACCTCTGTGTATTTAGCTATCTATAAGATGACCATAAACTGGCTTCTTTTTTCTTGTTTGTATATATGAACAATTTTAAACAGTCTAAATTAAAAGGTGTAAAATAAATGCTAGTCAATGAATCTGAAGCTTGAATAATCATGAAATCATGAAGAATAAGTCAATAATTTTTTGTCAAAGGTTTCAATGAATTCTCGAGGCAAGTATGATTATAAAACATATTGTTAAATATTTTGTATTGACCAAATTAATAACACATATACTTTAATCCTTTCAAGTTCACATTCACGTAACTGATGTATACAGCAAAAAATATTACTATTCGTTTCAGTAGACATATAAACAACTTTGACTTAGAAAAATAATATTATTGAATGTATTATTATAACTATAGCAATGAGACACTATGTCCACTTTATCCCATATCAATATGTTTTTGAGACAATTATGTCTTGCAGGACATGTTGAAAACATCTGTGGAACATATATGTCCCAGGTGACTTGAAAGAGTTAAATGGTGCTGTCATTACATATGATATGCATATTATGTCATTAATTAATAAAATTGCATTAATCAAACATTCTGTAACTAAAACACAAATACAAAATAAAAGTAAGAAAATTTTTCAGAATTCAAAATTTTCAGTTCTTAATGATAAAATACTTTTGAATTCATGACTTTATTTTGCTATCTGGAAAAAGAAAATTAAGCATACTTACCTATTTGTGAAAGAAAGAGAAAGAGTTTGAGTGAGAGAGAGAGAGAGAGAGAGAGAGAGAGAGAGATACACAAATTCAAAACAAGAAGCATAGAAAAAGAAAGTGTAAAAAGGGAAATAAGAAAGAGGTTTGTTTTTAGTTTTATTAACAAATCATTTACCAGAAAATATCTTTGTACTAATAAAACTTGGCATTACCATTGGGGAACTAGTAATACAAATATGTCCATGACAAATTGCCCATAAATTTTGCTAACACCACCACCTGTCCATTTAAGTCCATTCCAATCATTCAATGAGTCAGGATATATTTTGTAATTTGTCATCAGAGAATGAAAGAGAAATGTTGAGAAGTGGGAAGATTGAAAAAATGACAGAGCAGTTTTAATTATATGTAAATTTAAACTGATTTTAAAACACACATTAAATTTTATCTATCAACATCTGCAGGTTATTGATTTATTTTATCACTGTCTATTTTATGAAAATTGTTTTTAATTAGTGATAATAATTTATTTAAAAGAAATAATCTCTTCATTTTTTGTTACAAATTAGAATTAAGATTGATTTTTTAATAAAATCTTCTGCATTATCTTTCAAGATATTCATTATTTTATACACAGACACACATCAATTTATTTAAAACTATAAAAGATAAATTATTTGAAATAATATGGATCCTCATCCTTAATAATATTAAAGTAAAAGAATAATTTTTGCAGATTGGTTTATAAGAAAAAGAATAAAAACCTTATTTGTTCTCAGAATATTGTTTTTCTCTTTTCGGGTTTAAAGATTTTCCCTCTTATATTCAATTTCTGTTTTATATTTACTCTTCAAATATTCATCTCACAAAAATGTCCTGATTTCTCTTGAATCTGCCTTTGAAATATCATAAAATATATAAATATATATTCAATGAAAAATGCTAAACATATGCTTAAAAATGCACACTTAAGTTACACACACAGACATACACAAATATTGGATACTAAATAATCAGATAATAAAACAGATAAACAAAAACATTGGAATTCTTATTTTCATTTAATCATGTTTTTTATATACAGAAGCATAAGAATATATGCTAAGAAATGTCATAGACATATTCAAGTATTATTTAATAAAACTTTTGCAATGTTTACTGTTAAATCTACAGCAGTAATAACATATGTACAATCATATGAAGTAATTTCTGAAAGATTTTACCTAATACAGAACATAAAAACTAATTATATATGACAAAGAGAAATTTGTCATAAACAAATACAGACAAAAATCATTTTTGATAAAAAGAGAAAAAACATTTAAACAGTTATTTCTTTTTAGATTTAAAAGGATTCAATGTTTACTCATTCTCAGTATCATGCATAGGTTTATTTCTAAATATAATTTGAATCAGTACCTTTGTCAATAAATCTACCATTTTGTCTTAAGCCATATATTTTCAAATTAAACTCTACCTTGGAATTTAAGATATATTTTAAAACACTGAAATTACAAGACAATCTTTAAACTGTTGAGACAATAAATTTCAACCAATATTTATACCAAAGAAATAGTATTATATATTTATGCTATTTTACCAATATATCTATAGAATAACTTCTTAATTTATAACATTAAAAAAAAAACAACAATATTAATGCCTTAACAAATTTTCATATATTTTATGAAAAGATACATGTTCTTTTTTATATCAATTACTTGTCATTTTAGAAACAACATTATAGAAAAAAATAAAATCATTATATAGAGAAAACATTCTTGATATAGACCCTGATAAAACACCTTCTCACAGTCATAATGGGTGAATATACAGGTATGCAGGTGCTGTGAACAGTTTTTTTTCTCATCTACAAGCACAGGTACTTTATGTCAGATTTTATTATGCAAGTCAATGTTTTCACAATAAACTTGGTATTAACCAAATGATGTTGGTAAAATTTTAAAATATTCTTATATTCATATGAGAAATATAACAGGTGGGTTTCTGTACTTAATATCTATTCTTATTACAAATATTTTTAATAAGTTGTCTTCAGTATTATTATGCAGGCAAATTAAGCACGGCATCAATATTTTATATATAAATTCAAAGGATAATAGCTACAGAAACATACATTTGATTAACACAGTAACATGTGAATAAAATATTGTTTTATTATTTTACATGTTAATATTATCTCCTTGATAGTCTATAACTTACACCAATCTTTCATTCATTTGATTTTCTACATATTCATGCTTCCTTACTTACAGCAAATTTTTATTGCTTTGTAGAATTCTTTGCTTGCTTTTTGTTTTCCATTCTCATATACTTATTTTATAATTATGAACCATAGATTTTCAATTGGATAAACAATATAATATTACTTTGGTGTTTTTCAAACGTTTTTTATTACATCAGGCAATAGACAATTTTGCAGAAAGTAAAGGAGCAGTGTCTTAAATGAATTTAGTTTTTAAAGTTTCTTGTTTGTAATCTGTCACACTCAAAAAACATATTATCTAATAATTTTCAATAATTGTCAGCATTTATCTTGACATCAACATCAACTTGAAAGGAACTATAATTTTATTGTCTCTTGAGTCAATTGCTTCATTGCCAAGTTAATGGCCTTTTTTTGGCTCCCTCTATTGGGAGGGGGGATTTGTGACATAAAAGTTGATTATCACTTGAATTCAAGCAGCAGCTCTAGTCTGAACTTTTGGCCAAAATACCAAGCAGAAGATTTGCCTTTCATAAATATAAGCCATGTATTTTTGATACAATTAGTTTGAAATTTTAATATTTTTTCTTTTTTCTCTCTTCCCCTTTTCAGCAGACCCACTTTCATTGCTTAATTTAATTTTTAATCTATGTTAAGGAATCATATCACTTAATAATCTGAATTGTTATTTGAGAATAATTCTTTCATTCACAGGAAGCTTCATTTAATGGAATTTTGCTGAACTCATAATGTCAGTAGTGATGCATTTATTGAAGTGAAAAATTAACTTTTTTTGTAAAATATAAAAAAAATGCATTGTTCTTGAATCAATTCCTTCCTTGCCAAGTTAATGGCCTTCTTCGAGTTGGTGATGGGGGGGTTACCATAAAAGTTGATTATCACTTAAATTTGAGCAGCATGGCTAGCCTGAACTTTTGGCCAAAATATCAAGCAAAAGATTCACCAAACTTAAATGTAAGCTATTTGATCTTTTATACAAGTAATTTTAATTTTTTTTTCTATGAAATAAGGCCAACCTTAATTCCCACTTACCTTTATTTTGATAGGCGATAGCTTTACTTATACAAAGTTAAAAACTTAATAGTTGATACCATATTGTCATTTCCTTAAGTAATCTTACTTAACACAGGTACTAGATAGAAAAGAACCCCACCAAACCCTAAATGTATCTCCAGTCCAATTAACCTTACTCCTTTATTAATATTAAATCCACTCACACTCATTTCTCCCAATGGGTCTTTTAGGCCTCATATATGAGCAAGCTTGTCTCAGTACCTAAGGTCTCAGCCCAGTATGATGTTTCTGGTTCAAGGAGGAGTTCTGTTACTTTGATTTCTAGGTAGACGAGACATATACACTTGAGGGATCAGGCCTGTGTCTCATTCTGCATCAAGGGTGATGAAAGGCAAATGTTTTCTGAGTTTTGGTGTTATCCGATTTATATTCAGGGATCCAAACCTTTAAGTAACTTCAAATTAAGTTATTCTATCAGTATAATATTGGGGCTATTGTACTGCCATTTTGTGAATGGGTTCTGAAACATGCAATAGTCTCCACTGCCTTGTAGAACCAACTCCAAAGAGGTTGCTTTTCCAATCACTACAATCTTAACCTGTTCAAATCTAAGGTTAACCATTATCTTCCCCACATATCTGTATAAGCTGTGGCTCTTACTCTGTAACTCTCTATCTTGAGTGACTCTCGGGCCTCGTACAGGGTGAACATCACTGTAAATAAAATTACAAACTGAAAATATTAATCTATCTTTATTTGTAATCTTCTAAGTGTGTTGATTAATTATTTCCATGACATATCGACTGAAATTGTATAATAAAATCTCACATCAGCAAATAAATTATTGGAAATATTTCTAATGAAAACTAATAAGCTAAAATTCATTTGGTATATCATACAAATGAATCAACTGATTAATAACAGTTTCATAATAAAATTTGGTATCATGTATAAATGTTCTAACTTGAAAAGTCTTTCAGATCTTAAACATGTTGGTAAAACAGTCTTCAAAAATATACAGATATTTTACTCTTTCCAAATATAATAAAACACAGATCCATGTTTGTCTTGTGTCCAGTTCATTGATACTTGAAAGAAAAAAATGAAGGAGCATGATTACAATATAGGCAAATGAGGTTTTTGTAAATAAATTGAAATAAAATAGGAATTATCTTTCCAGTTCTATATGTTAGCAAAATATGAGCTCAAGCAAAAAGTCTTTGTTTAAGAGTTCTCTCACCATTTTTTTTGTGGGGTGTCAAAATTATCTATTAGATTTAAAAAGAATCAGTGATAACACAATTATATATAATGGTAAAATCTGTTTAAATAAAATGTTTTAAACTTTTTAAAGAAGTTAATATCGTTTGTGTGTGTGTGTGTGTGTGTAATTAGGAGTATGTTTAATAATACAATGATTAACAAGGAAATCAGTGAATGGCAAGGAATTCAGACTTTGGTTCAAAGCCAAAGAAGATTAGCAGATATCTCTTGTCATTTTGGTTAAATTCTAAGTCAAATCAGTGCATTTATGATAATCCATGTCCTCCTATCCCTGGTCTTATCCACATGCAATCATTTAAGAGAATAAAAATACAAACTCATTGGCCTAGTGGTAAACCTATTTCTTGCATCAAGCTAGATTGAGCTAAAATGAATATAGTGGTTAAAGAAAAAGATACCATGATTATATTTCAAAATATAAATTTCTCCTCTTATTTGTTTCTTTTCTGATATTTTTATATTTAGTTGTTTGCCCATTCTTATTATAACAAGTAATATTTTTTCTATTCTAAATTTATATATTTATACTTGATTTATATAGCTATCAAATGTTATAATTTACATCTATGTAAGGTTCTTTTTTCAACATAATAATATTTAAGATTTAGCTTTAAAATGTAAATTATACATATATTTACATAAAACATGCAAGACTAGGTGATCAACAAAATTGACATGGATTTGAATAAGTTTGGTTTTTTCTTTAGCCAAATGCTGTTAACCTAGAGGCAAAATGTCAAAACTTTCAAAAAAACTTTTAAATACAATGGTTAACTATAGATAAGAATCATATAATTTACCACAAGATTTTCTTAAATGTATACTTTAAATTTATACAAATATTATTTAAAAGAATATGAATCATATGAATTTAAATATCAAAATTTACTCATAATTTGCACACTATTTTTAAGAGAAAAACAATGAGTCAATAAGGCATATAATCATTGAAATTAACTTTTTAAAATTCTAATCTAATAAAATTTTCATTATCATTAGTACAGATAGGCCCACTTCCTTCATTATGTGTTCAAGAAATTTCAACTTTCTCATTCTGATTGTAAGTATAAGTTTCATTATTGTTCCTATTTTCCTTAAGACTTCCTTCTGTCTGTGTTGTTCTTAATATTCATAGATCAGTGTTTTTTTTCAGTTTTCTTCTTTATCCATGAGGAAACTGTCCAGCAATCACTTTTACAACACTTTTGAACATTCATAAGAATTATACTTTTTATATTCCCCTCTCACTTCATGGCATGAGAGAGAGTTTTGAAAACTTCCTTTAATAGGCTTTGAATGACTTTTATCATTCTTACAGAATCATCATTTAAAGTTTTTGCTTCTTGAAAAGATTTTGGTGGGGCTTCTTACTTTTTTTCTCTATAAAGGAATTGGTGAGATTTTTCTTGATGGAAATCTTTGTTTCTTCTTATTGTTTAGAATATTTTGAGGTTTCTATTATTTTTACAGATGTCATTATTACATTACTTCATTAAATGAGGTTTTCTTGCATATGTAGATGGGAGATTGAATTTTAAAAGTTTTATTGAAGTGGCAAGAGTTGTTAAGGAGGAGGAGGAAAAAGAGATGTGCACATAGCAAATAAGCACTTTGGCAATGTTCCTTTTGTCAAAAGAAGTTTAAATTTTAAAGGTCATGTTTTTCTTCAATGCAGTTTTTAGCAGGTGAACTTTCCTGATGGGCTAATTAAGCTGCCACCTGTTCCTTCAATGTTGCACTAACAGCAAAACCAATAATCCTAAATAATGACCTGTTGTTGAGGTTTTAACAAGTTTCAATGAGGTTATTATGTTATTTTTCTTGATTTGACCAGTTGCCAACATCAGTAGATTAATTTATTAATGTCTGCGCCTGTCCATGACAACTGTCCTCTTTTGTGGTGACACATAACAGCCATTTGCTGAGCTACATTACCAGCTCTTTCTTCCCTTCACAATAATGAACATTGTCTGCTCACCAAAAACTATGTCATCAAAAAGAACCTTAAATGCCTCAGCACTGGTCTAAAAATATTTTTTTCACAACAAAATTGATATCAAACAACCAATTTTGATAACGTTTTATGATATACATATATGATAATTATACCATGCAAGTTTCAGTTGATAATATTTGTTTTCATCAGAAATATTTCCAATGACTTATTTGGTGATGTGATATTTTATTATTCTATTCAAGAATTATTCATCAAATTGCAAATGCATATAATAAATGACAAAAGGAAAACTTTTCATGTCAACATGTTTCATTCCTTAAGGCACTATATCAAAAGCAAATGTAGAAATTTATTGAGAAACCTCTATTTTTACACACACAAAAAGTATGACTGATGATGTTATGCATTTAAATTTGAATAAATGGACATTAAAAATATTTGAAAATCTATTGCTGTTAATGAAAGGAAAGAAAAATTATGTAGGATGCTAATAATCTAAATTTGTCATGTTAATTAAAAGTGAATTGATGTTGTTTTTGTCATTATTATTAGAGACATATCTGAATTTATATACAACTGTATATATTTTAAATATATATATAAAGATTGTTATGTATTGTCAGTAAGATATCACCTCAAAAGGGAAAGACTTTGTAAAGTTACTGAGTGATGAGAATAAGTTTGTAAATTGCAAAAACATTGAACAGTGACCAGTGAGCAATGAACTAAGAAATTGAAAACATTGGCAAAATAAGAAAAAGAATTAATAGTTTTAAGAATGTTACAAAAAAGAGATTTTAGAAAATCTGGGTGTTATGACTATAAATAGAAAGAATGCATGCAGAATATTAAGATCATTGTCTAAAGATGTGAAAACAACCAAACTGCCATTTTTAAATAAACATCACAAAGAGAACTATGTAAGTTTTGCAAAGTAATGAATGCTCATCTATATATTCTGAGGCTAGTATTGTTGGAATTAAGATTATAGGTTCATTCAATTGGATAATGATATCAAAAGATAAACATAGCAAATATAGTAAGTTCTTTTTTTAGAGTGGTGCCTGACTCCCCCCCACCAAAAAAAAGGTTTTGAAAGGTACCAAATTAATAGAATGGCATCCTAGCTTTGTACATAGAGAACTTGTGGTCCAATATTAAAAAAGATATATTGGAGAATGGAAAATAATATTCATGCAATAAAAACTTTTGCAGGTAATATTAAAATTGAAACAGCAGAAAAGTCATCCAAATCAACAAATAAAAAAACTGTTAAATGTTATAGAATGTAAAGGAGTCTACATTAATGTTAAATATTAAAATAATTTATTAAAGTATATGGGGTATTTTACTAATTTAGTATATGTTAATCCTGTAGACAGCTTTGTTGGAGAACAGGGCCATGCTAGGATACCATAGCAAGTTGGTTTTTACAGGATGTAGTTGCAAGCCCCATGTCCAACTGGCTTTAAATTCATTCTTTTCCAAAACTGTTTACCAACCAAAGCTAAATATCCCAGTCTACCCTGCTATTAACCACAAGTTTGGGGTAGAAGAGATGTTTTCATATCTTTCTAGTGGTATTTGTGTGAGAGCAATTACAACAGCCTCAGCTGGAATTCAAATTCACTTTCCATGCACATAACCATTATGCTATGAATCATTATCAATATTTTTTAATGAGGATTGATATTAAAAGCAGAAAGTACATAATGAAAATTTTACCAATATTAATACTAATTTCACTGTGAAAACATAATAAAAACTGATATATTATAATGTTTATTTCCCTAGCAGGACTCCTACTTAACCAAGAATTACATCGATTGTGCTTCACCCAACTGATCAAAGACCAAAACCACTTAATAGTTTTCGATTCATGATCGGACTAAGTAAGTATATCTTTCTTAATCTTTTAGCTGTTCTGTTGATTTTTTTTTAAATAACTGGCGACAGATTATTTCTTTCGCAGTAAATTCTATAAGTTATCTATTTTTAATTTCAAGTCTACGAACTAATAACAAAACATTTAATATTTTTTATCTTGCTTCAGATGATAATATATTTATCTGATAAGTATGATATCATGCATGTGCATACACTCAGACATTCATATAGAGCTTACAGCCATATCACATTGAAGCACTGGCTCCTGTATGATTACCAAAGTTAAGTAACATTGAGCCTGGCAGTACATTGATAGGTGACTGGTTGGGAATATCAGCTGCTGTAAGCTTGGGTGTGTGGATGGTGTAATGAATAATGACTCAGAATTGTTAATCAGACACAAACGTATATACACGTAAGTTCACATATAAACATATACATAGGCAGTTTCTTTTAGGATTTGTTGGAAGAATTCTCAAAAACCAAATGAATGTGAAATAATTAATATTAATATGGATCTTCTTGAGATTGCTTACACACAAGTATATTAACTGAATTATAATTTTAGCATCTTCTGCAGGTTTGGATATTGATTACAAGATTAGATCTATCAGCAAAAATAATCAAATAGTTCTTAATTTCCAGCAATATAAGAAGGCACAGCTGTTACAATTATTACAGTTCAATAATTTCCTGCTGATATACATTTAATATATAAGTTTTAAGTTTTTTTTAAAAATCTATTATTATCATTTATGTTGTATCTTAGAAAACTGGGAGGAATAACAAAAAACAAATATTGCTTAGAGCAATAGATAGGAAGTTATGGAGAGCCATGATTGCCCACATCCTGAAGGGACACAGCACATATCTCTTATGGAATAATGATTATTACTGTGCTGATTTTTTGTGTCAACAAGAAAAAAATTGATGGTGAACTATCTGAAAACTTTGAAAATCTACATTAAAAAGCAATAATACATATATCAATCAATATTAATGAAAATGATTATTGATTTACTTAGGAAATTTTGCCTTTACTTCCAAGCAAACAGCTATGTAAAGCATCTTTTACACTTAACCTATAATCATAGTTACTTTGGGGCAATTGAAAACTGTTATTTAAATTTACTTCCCTACAAATTATATGATAAAAAAAAAACATTTTGTCTGTACAATTAACTGTGTTCACAGTGAATAATATGCAACTATTGTCTGTGCAAGATTAAACATATATGTTCTATATACATAATAAATTATTGTATGGTCACTTTGATGTGGTGCAATAGTTGGCTAGGTTGTCTTGCTAGATCAATTACAACTGAGTATTCAATCCTTACTGGATACTCCACATGTTTGGCCTTGTGCCCCATCTAAGCTACACTTAGAAAATCATTTGGGCAATTCAACATAGTGTAATGACTATCAAGCTTGTCTTGTTAGATCAATTATGACTGAGTAGTGAGTTTGATCCTAACTGGGTGCTCTTTACTTTTGGCCTTGTGCCATATCTAAGTTATGCTTAAAAAATCACCATAACAAATCACTGTAGTGTAGTGAACCACTATCAATCACTTCATATTCCATTAGTGAGATGTAAATTCCACTCAAATAGTTTCTCCTCTCAAACCACCACTTTGTGGAAATGACTCCCAAGAGAACACTTCACTAATCACTACAATCTTTATCTGTTCAAATACAGGGCTAACTGTTATCTTTCCCACATATACTCATAAACTGAACCCCTTACATATGTAAACTTTTATCTTGAGTAACTCTTGGGCCTTGAACATTGTTATAAAAAAATAAAAAATTCTATGGCTGTGTAACATAACTTAATGAAAAACATTTATATTTTCAGTGATAGGTAACTACTTGTATCCAACAATACCTGTCTGCTAGGACACCTAGCCAATCCCTGTTCTAGATGCGTGCCCAGGCACATCTGTGTTCAACACCCACAGAGCTTACCTGTGGTTTATACTGCAACTATGCTGAGCAGACCTTAGTTACGGTTTCTGGGAGAGAGCACATTATCTGGCATGATCAACAGTCTGAATTAAACAAGAATGCTCAAGCTCTTGGACATGATGACTTGTGACTTTCTGCTAGCACAACCATTGATGACTCCCAAATAGTACTCTCTGACCAATTTCACTCACAAGGCTTGGGGCAACCGATGGTATAGTTTTTCAGGCACTTTCCAAAAGTGCTGCATGCTGGGATTATTTCCACAACCAATAACATCAGGAATTCACCTTCCTGACAAATCAAACATGGTGAGATTCAAAACAGAGTATTCATGGTTACACAGCAAATGTTCTAACAACTCAGCCACTCAACCTGATTTTTCAGTAATATAAAATTTTTAAAAAGTGTTTAAAATATATTTTTTATATTCTAAAAATGAAATGCAATATATACAAGGTCATCTATATAATATATATATTTTATAAATGGCCTTGGGTTTAGGTCAATTCCAACAGTTTTAATAACCTTTGTGTTTTCATTGGTAAATCTTTGACAATTTATATTTTAAGTTTTGAGTAATAATCCTTATTACACACTGATTTATTCAGACCAATGTACTCATCTTGGTTGTTATCATCACAGCATTTTGGCCATTTTACGTTCTGACCTTTTGTCAGTAATAGTTGGTAATATTTCAGGGAGTTTCAAAACAAACACTTTATTCAATCTGTCAGGGTAGGTTGTTCCTTTGCAGTTTATTTTCACAAACCCAATTACCTTCTATTTTTTCAATTGTAAAAATTTAAACTTAAAAGGAAATTTGGTTTTTGATATTTGTTTCTCACACCTTATGAAATTTTCATTTTTTTTTTCTTAACATCTTAAAGAATCTCCAGGTAAGTATATTCCTTTCATCAAATGATTGGGGAAGTATAAAAGTACAGAAATTATCTAGCTAGAAAATTCTGCAAATGAAATTGAGAAAATTGCTTTTCCCGTGAGACTCTGTATTCACTCTTTAAATGTAAAAAAAAGTTCTTAATTTTCTTGATAAATATTTTTGGGTTCTTTTGCATAGTCACTAATAAAAGAACATCTCTGTTGATCTAACTATGAATAGTGACTAACCTAGAAGAATTTTTCTTTGATTTTCATTTCCTTTCATGAAAAATCTACTACATTGCTGTAAATCTCTTTGATGCAAAATCCTGAAGACATTTTGCTCTTAGTATTTATTAAAAATGAAAAATTTTTAACAAGTAATAAACAATACAAAGTAATAAAATAGAGTTTTTATCTTATATTTCATAGAAATCAACATGTTGGAAATAATAAAGAATGAAAAAAAAATTATATTCTTGACTGTTGCAATAATAAAATTATAAAAGTATATTTGGGCACTGACATTTGCTTTCCTCTTTTAAAATTGCAAATGAACAAATGCAGTTTACAATCAAAATAGAAAACCAAGATGGTCACTTTATTGACAGTGTACAAATCCAGTAAGCAGTAAAAGAAAAAATATCTCAGAAACTGCTATGCCTAAGATTGACACATATTCAGCAGTAGAAAATATTTGTTTCTGAAAAGAGGCCAAAACCAACTGTCAAGCAAAGAAAACATCTCAGTAAGGTTAATCATTGCATGATGTTTGAAGATTCAATGTACAAACCTATTTTTCCTAATAGAAAACAGAATTTTACATTTATTTCTGATGACAAAAGACTGACACAGTGCACAGAATAGACAACTGTTATATAAAGACATTATACTTTGAACAAAACTGCTTGTCATCAGGTAAAACATTTTCATGTCATTAGAAAGTCAAGAATCAGGGAATATTGAATGTTAAAAGCTTCTTCCAAAAGGTTATTAACTTTTCCTGCTGCAGTAGATATATTAATTTTATAATATATATATATATATATGTCATCAAACAACTCCAGGAAACTGTATACCATTCCACTAGAAAAATTGCATACCGCTCTATCAACTTCACACCAGCCTATGACCACATCATTAGAGACCATCTTCTCATCCATTAGAAACCACCTTCCAAGCTCCAAGCCCACTGGATACAATGATATAGAGGATCTTTATCAGTCCACAAAATCTTATATAGCAAGGACCCCAATATGGAAATATTCCAAACCTCATCAAGAATATAACTAAGTGGAAATGAGAGCCCCAGTCTTGAATCTTTTCCTAGACATGTACAAAAATAGATGTAAAGAGTTGGGCACTGACAATTTTAAGCATTCCATGTCACTTCCCAAAAGAATCTATTTTCAAAAGATAATGTGTTCATCTTGTCTGGTTTTCCCATGCCCATATGTGGTGTTACAGAATCACAAATAAAAAAATTATACCAAATAACAGAGACCACATCACTTAAGGACTTTCAACAGCAGCAACAACTATCACATGCAACTCAAAGAGAAAACAATGACACAATCAATATATTGACATTCGATCAAATAAAAAGTTAAGGAGGAAATCCCCATCAAAACTGGAAAGAGGGATAACAGCTACTGGATTTGAGAAATTTATTTTCCAGAAAAATTTTTTAAGAGAAAGATTTTATAAATTTCAAGTGAAAGTAGAACTGGCTACTCATTAATGAATGCTCAGTGTTTACTTATAAGGAATGAGATTAACATTACCATTCATATATTATATATATATATATATATATATATATATATATATATATATATATATATATATATATATAAGAATCCCTTGATAGATGCACATTCGATTACTGTGTTAAAATTTTTATACCAAAATTTGATTGGTGCATGCATAATACACTATTAGTGTGTTAAAACATTCTTCTGTTTAACCATAGTAACTGAAAACTGATTTTTTTTATAGTTACTGATTATATAAAAATTTTCTAAAATTAAAAAATTGAAAACTATTTTCTTTGTCAAGTATTATGTTACTTAGTAATTATAATAGTGTCAAATAATGGATGGTTATAACTAGATAAATTTTATAATATAAGCTGATAATAAAAATACATATTTGAATATTGGTCTCTATTAAAACTTTTTGAATATTTTGATTGTTCTTTCATGTTTATTTCCTTAAAAGGAAATTTCTGATTTTTTGTTAAAAAAAATACATAACATAGGGTTCTTTTTAAAAAATTAAATTGAATTTTTTTTTTATTTTAGATTTTAATATTTACCTACCCGCCAACATAAGAAGATTACAAAGAAGGAATTATGAGAATTTTTTAGGGTTATTGAAGAATTTAAAGGAAATTGTTTAGAAGACAGAAACCAACAAATTTGCAGAAAAACTGAATGGGAAATTTATCAGTACCGTCATTTATATGAAGAACAGAAGAATACCATGTGACAAACCACTCTAAATAAGTTTTTCATAAAAAATCTGATTAATAAACATTAATTCAAAGCACTTTTATTGTATCTCCTTATATGTACCTATATTTTAATTGAAAAATATACAAATTATAAATTAATTGTGAATGAGACTAAAATTTGAGGTATAAATTACATCATTTCTGATAAGTTATTATACTTGATTAATGCATTTTTGATTAGTACACATCTTTTAATGTACGTATTAGCTCCACTAATTGAGGGATCAGTGTATATTAATAAAAGGAATGACTAGAGGAAAACTTACTTTTACAATGCCTTTCATTCCTTGAAGAATTTCATTAAGGTAAATGTAGAAGTTCATAGTGAAACCTGTATTTCATACAGAAAAGTTATCATTATTTGCATGCAGATTATTTTCCTCATCTTTGTTGTTGTTGTCACAACATTTCAGCTATTGTGCCCTTCATTAGATATATGTCAATGCAGGTAACCTAGAGAGAATTTTGAACTGAACCCTTTATTCAATCTACAGGATTAGATTGTTCTCGTTCTAGTGACAATATCTAGGGCTATCTTGTTTAGTTCTTATTTTAGTACTGCTCAGGTATTGCTCACCCCATTTCCACTGAGTTCAAGTACACACTAAATAGCCTAGCAATTGAAATAACAAATACTATGTCACTAAATTCCTAAGCCAATTAGGCTATAGTATCATGGGTCAATTCTGTGTCCAGAACTGGTAGCCTTAAACCTAACCTGCCTGCTGATGAGTGTTGTTGCTGCTTCTCATACTTGCACTTACTGAATCTTCTCTGCTACTGCTGCTGTTGAAGACCTGCTGTCATTTGTCTTTCCTTCTTTATTAGTGACTCCCATAACATATTTATTTTTAGGTCTAGTAAGGAGGTTCTCATAGCCTAGCATATGTGATAATTTTTTCAGATGTCTAACACTCCAGAGTTCTTCCTTGTCCAGTATTTTCACTTCAATCCACAGGGGCTGATGACTACCTTTTTCCTTCCATACGTGATCAGCTATGCTTTATCTCATTGTCTCACTCCTCACTACAGATTTTTGATATTCCTCCAGCCTTACTTTTAGGAGGCAGTTTGTTTCACCTTTATATTCTTTGCTACAACTACAAGGAATGGAGTACACACAGTTCTTGGTCATTTTCTACCCTGTGTTAGGCTTGATTTGGCAGAGATTGCTCTGTAGAATGGAGCTGTTTCTGAATATGGTTCAGATCTATGAACTGCAGATATTCTGAATATTTTTCAATAAGCTCTTGAAGTAAGGCAAGCAGACTGTGTCCAATAACCATGTCCAATAGTATATACTAAAGTTTAATGCAGTGTAGTGTTGCTTGGAATTATCATTTGTGACTTAGCTGTTGCACATTTTACTCTGTAGAGGACAACAACTTTCAGACAGAGTTTAATTTAACAAGACAAATAGACTAATCTAAGGGTACCAACCAAGTCACTAACTACAACAGCTTATAGAAGACATCTTTGTCAGTGATATACATTTGTGCTGTGTGCAGCATTTTCTCCAGCGGTCTGTAATAAAAGTGCAACATGTATGTTTATTTCTACTGCTAGTGAATATATGGAGTTAATTTAAAAGAAGTTACTAAGTACATATAAGAGAATCTTTTAAAACCACTAATTTAAATGCTAACATAAAGAACATACAAAAAATCTTAAAAAACATATTTTGGATTGATTGGCAAACTTTAGTGATGGTAGCCTGTTGTCTCATATAAAAGGTCAACTAAAATAATTTTTTACAGTTTTATCAGGTGATATCTTTTTTATTACTTTGTTTAGAGCAGGTATCAAGTTCCACCTGTTCCAGGTGTTCTTAATTTGTGAATAAAGGAGTAAGGAGTTTTACAGCAACACTTATAAAGAAGATACATGAAATGCAAAGTAAACCAAATATGCCAAATTCTTCCAGCTTTTCTTCCACACAACTGAGGGCACTAGATGCTTAGATTTAGGCTCTCCCCATATTATAAAATCAGCTTTTTATGCAGGATGTAAGGATTATAAAAAAATTATCATAGTAAAATAACTGATATTTGCCAAGAGGGTTTCATTTAAAATCTTGAGTAAGACATTTAGTTGTATAAAGCCTTGACATGGAAGCATTTATACAGGACAAACACAAAGACATGTACAGTCAACAATGAAATTATTTGTACACCCATCAATTTTGAATATTTTTATCCATTTCTCAGAATCTAATGCCCATATGATACCAGGTTTGTTATATGTTAAGAGGCACAGAAAAAGGAATATAAAACTTAATTTTGAGAACAATAGGTTAAATAAAACAAATTTGACAGGTGAATTATGCAAAATAGGAAAAGACAAAATAATTCATACAGTAGAAAATACTGTTTAAATAATGGATTCATGTAAGTATAAGTAATTTACATAATTATTTTATTGGTGAAGCCTTCTAGACTATTTATTTAGTAGAATATTTGTGATAATTCCAGCAAAGAACATCACATGGTGCATAGAGTGTCAGCATTTTTATTCTTATGTTAACAACATGATGGGGAAGACAGGAGGTGCTTAGCATTGACTTGAGACAGAGAATTATTAACTTCCACAAGTCAGGAAATATTTACAGCATTATTTCAAACTGGTTAGCTATCCCTAGATTTATGATACAGTTTGTTATAATGAAATTTAAACAGTTAGGCATGACAGAGAATTTGTATGGGCATGGAAGAAAACCCAAATTGTCATTGAGAACTTTATGAAAACTGTGTTGCAAGGTTAATATAAACCAAAGAGTTTTGAAAGACATTGCCAAAAGTTTGGATATAATAGGTATCAGCATACATACTCACACAATATAAATAGAAAATGGGTTGTATGGAAATGTACCGCAACAAACCATGTCACATTGCTACTCGGTTTAATTTTGCCAAAACATTCTTGGACAAAGAAAATTGTTTTTGGAACAAGTACTATGTATTGATGAAACAAAAATTGAGCTTTTTGGACATGTACAGAAGATTTGGCATGTGAGGCTTTTCTCCTAAAGAACACAGTGTCAACATTAAGACATGGTAGCAGTTTGATGATGTTTTGGGGTTTTGGCAAAAAATCCCAGAAAAGACTTGTTCAGTTCTCATCAAAAACTTTAGAAAATGATTGCAGAAAGTTATAAAGATGAGAGGTCATGCTATTGACTATTAATATTGTGAAAATTGTTCATTTTTTCTATTTTCCATACTGTACAAATAATTTTGTCTTTTCCTATTTTGCATAATTCACCTGTCAAATTTGTTGTATTTAACCAATTGTTCTGAAAATTGAGTTCTTTTATTCTTTTTTTCTGTGCTTATTAATATATAAAAATGGCATCATACAGATATTAGATTCTGAGAAATGGTTAAAAATATTCAAAATTGATGGGTGTATAAATAATTTCATTGTCGACTGTATTTACACAAAGTAGAAAATTCTGCCTTATGTTTGATTATCTCAGAATATTATCTACAGATAATTTTGATTGTATACACATCTTTCTTAATAGATATTAAAAAACAGATGGATACTCTTGTGGCATGAAGTCATATGTATAAGGGCACCCAGTGAGGATCACACTCACTGCAGTCATAATAATGATATTAAGTCTAGATTAACAATATGAGAATTCTTTATTTACCTTAGTGAACTACAATTTCCTGATGTTGTATGTGTTGCCAGTAATTGTTTATTTATTCACTTTTTCTGGTTATAGATTCATTTGACAAAAGTACACTACACAAATGTTCTTCACAGTGGCCATTTGAAGTTGTATCAATTCTAAGTTAAAAATGTCAGTAACTGCTCACTATTAGTAATTTTGTTTGAATATATATATGTGCATGCAAATCACATTCAAATTAAGAATGAGGTAAAGTTTAGCTGCAAGGCAATATTCACTTGAAAGATTTTAAATGTTTTGTGTTTTTTATTGAAAGCTGGCAATTCCATCAATATATGAAGTTGGCTAAAAAGGACTTTTTAGAGAGGAAATAGTAAAACCTGATTATTGTGAAAGTGTTTTGAGAAAATTAAAAGTTTAGAAAAATAAACATTGTGGAAAACTTTGAATCTTTTCCAACATGACAATACTGCTGTCTGTTTCTCTAATCAAACAAAGGGAACATTGTAACAAATCATTAGACATCCACTTTGCAATCCTGATTTAGCTCCTTCTCCTTGTTCTTTTTTCTTAACACTAAAAATTTCTAAATTTGCCTTTTTGAGACTATTAATGATGTAAAAATAGTGGCTTTGAAATTTTTGAGACCTTTAGTTCTTCTGGGATTGTGTAAATATTTGGTATCATTGTTTACAGAAGGGACTTGATGTTGATAGGAGAAATGAAGTTCATACTTAAAAATGTTTGATTTTAATTCCATTTTTCCATCAACTTTTGTAACATCTGTCATAAAAATGGGATTCAAACGAAATTATTTTATCAATTTAAGTAGATCAGATGATATTGATAATGATCAAATCAAAATATTACTCAAAAGTAATCAATTCTAGAAGAGATAAGTAACATAATCCAAATATTTCAATCATGTGGTGAAGCTTTGACACTAATGAAGCTACAAAAAGTTTTTCATAACATTTTATTAAAGTCAAAGGTACATAGAAGACATTGGACAATTTATGTTTGAATTTCTTCTAGAAACCAGAAAAATGTGGCAAACCATATAAAAATTTAAAAACTTACAATTAAGTATTGCTGTGGAAGCTTAAACAAAAAACTTTAGCTGATCTTCAACTAAATCCGTATAAATGAAAAACACCCATATACATATTTTTTAAAAATTAACAGAGTATTTTAAGATCTTGAAAATTGAATATTTTCTTTTTTTATAATTGATAAAGTTCACTAAAAAATGCTGATAATTTCATTTTTAAAATATAGTTACAGACAAGAATTTTACATTAATGGTTCTTCCCCTTGAATGTAAATAATTTGGGGAAAAATGCAAAGTAGGTACAATCAAGGATACCAAAAAAATATTAAATATCAAATATTTAAAAAACATAAAAATGTGAAAAAAGCAAAATGGTAAGTAAATGAAACTGTTAAAAAATTTATCTTTTTATTTTGTCCTTTATGTACAAAAGTCGCACAAAGTCACCTGGTGAACAGAAAGATGGATTCTTCAATTAATACGAAACTGCACAGCTTGAATGTCTTACAACCACTAAGATATCTTAGTAGCAGTTTGATTTTCAAAACTTGTGTTTCTTGTGATTTATTATGAAATATTTTCTTTTTTTATTTCATTTGCAACATGAAAGATAAGTGAGGCAGGCTTAATTGAATGGTATCAGCAAAATAATGTCTGGCCATAACCAATAACTTTCTTTGCAATTAAGAAAACTAAAACAAAATCCTAAAGTGCTGGAGGTCAGTTCCTAATTAAAAATCAAAAGACAGACTGGAGCAGGTAATGAAAAAAAAATAAATATCTAATATTTTATTGTTGTCTTACTTTTCAATGCAATTGTTTGATATTTCAATAAAGTTGTATTTTTTTTTTAATTCATCAATACTTTCTTCATAAGAAGTTTCTTTTTCTTACATGACTCTATAGAGTTTTTTCTTTTCTTGCTTCTGTTTTTTATAATAATATTTTTTTGTGGAGTAATAATAGAAACATGTATGGAAAGTTTTACATATGATATAGAAGAAAGAAAGGCAACAAAACATGTGCTTGGCTGTTTCTTTGGTAAATTGGTTACTTTTCTGTCTCCCTCATCTCATTTTAGAATAATTTAACTGACCTTAAAAAGTAAACCATAATTATTGAATTGAATTAATAATAAAGAGACATCATTATTAATATTGTTAGTAATCTTGAAATTGAAGTTGGGGTAGCAATAATTGAGTGACTGAGTGTTTTCTATTGCAAATGATGATTGGTCAATTTTAATAATATCATACAATGAAATTATATCTTAAAGTATTGGTTGTATCAAATTTCTTGTCAACTGATTTAATTTTTGTTCCATTTGAGAATTTGTATAAAAATTTATAGAAATCTATCTGAAGTAAAAGGAACAGATGAATAATTAAAAATAAAATAATTAAGGATGCAAAACTCAAATATTATATTGTTATAATGCTGCAGTTTAAAATATTTTTATGGTTTATATTCATGTTTAACATTTTTATGGTATCATTTTATGATTATAGGTTTTGTCTTTAGCATTATTTATTAGTTGTTTACTTGTAATAATAATAATAAAGTGAGTGACATAGAGTTTTAAGTTTGAAGGATGAGACGGGCAAAGTTATTTGGGAGTCATGTTTAGATGGTTGGGAAAACTCTCAATCAAAGACTATCTAACTGGGTTGCCCAACATGAAGGCATTTCTAACAGGATCCCACCTGCAAGGTTATGCACTGCTTTTATCAAAACCTGTCACCATATTGTGCACATTTAGCTGTGATGCATTTGCTTGGTATACTCTTATCAGACTGGGTGTTATGATGGCTATATTGGGATTTGTATATTTATACCCCAGTATCAATTTGTTGGTTTGCTGCTATCTCACTCAACAACAACAACAATAATAATAATAATAATAATAATAATAATGATAATAATAATCTGAAGTACTTAGTAGATTTGCTGTCACTTGATCTAAGGACACTATTTACTGCTTACTGGTGAAACTTCAATGAGCATAAATAATTATAATTATCCAAAAGTAAACAAGAAGCAACTGAAGATATTCAACTTAAGTGAATCATCAGAATGATAAACAGAGATTAATGCTATAAGTATTCTGGAATTAGAAATTGAAAGAGAAAGTGTTAAAAAATATCTCACAAGACAGAGGAAAAGTTTAAAAACAAAAAGTAAACTGTAGAAACTTTATGAAAGGCATAAATACATGTACAGTAATATATTTGAGTCTGTTGCTAATTTGGACAAGAAGCAAGAAATTTAGTTGAGAGAATAAGGAAATTAATGATCATGAATCCTGCCTTTTACTCAAGAGATGACATTGATAGACTGTATACAAAAAGGAAATGGAGAGGAAGAGAACTCATTAACATTGGGGGTAGTGCCAGTTGTGTTATCAAAGGAGTTCTGAATAACACAAGGTAGATTAATGAAAGATTGATTATGACAGGCAGAAGTTATAGGAGAATTAACAAGAGTATAAATGTGGGATGAGAAACCTCTAAAACAACAAGTAAACATGAGAAGAAAAATTAACATTTTAAGAGACAAACAAAAGGAATTGCTGAGAAGATCAATGGGATGTGTTTACAAAGAGAAAACTTGAAGAGAGAAACTCTATCCCTATTAATGTCAGCTTGAAACAATTTCTCATGAACAAACTCTATTATAGCCAAATTAGACAAGATACAGCAGAAGAGTAAATGTCAATTATGCAAAAACAGAGATAAGATATTCAATCAAAGAAGTGAATGTAGCAGATTATTGCAGAGTAGAAAAAAGTCAAGTCTTGGTAAGAAAAGAGATCCAATGGGAATTGTGCAAACAAATGGGATTTTACCATGGAAACAAATGGTATATACATTAATTAAAATCTGTTTTGGAGAAGGGAAAAAGTCAAAATCTGTGGGACCTTGAAATTGAAGTAAATTGCTTAATCAAAGCCAGATGATTAGATGAAGTTCTTATAAGCCAATAGAACATTTGACAGTGAATATTGCTGTATCAAAAAACAAAAAATCACAATAAAACTAAAATAAAAAAACTGAAAAATACCTTGGCTTTGCTAGAGAGATGAAAAAAAAATAGTAGAATCTGAAGGTGATGATCTTAGTTATTATCTGTGTACTTGAAACAATCTTTGAAGAAGCTTGTGTTTAAAGTTTTTAAAGAATTGGAAATCTGAGAAGAATTAAAACAATTAAATCAACAAAAACACCAAGGAGAGTAAAAGAAGTGAAGAACACTTCATCCCCAGTAAAAGTCACTAGTTACTAATGAACACTTAAGGAAGACAAATACTGACTAAAATTTAAGGATATTTTATGTAATTTTAATTTCTGATTAGCAGAAATTATGTTCTTTAGAATTAAAATATGCTAAAATTTTAAAATTAATCAGTTCTTTTATTTTACATAAGTATTAATGTTAAAAAGGACCTTCCTGACACCATAAATTCCCAAGTTGGCATCTACGCAGATGACACCACAATTTATTCCTGCCTCAAAAACAAATATAGTGACACTGACAAAACTAACCTAGCCATGCATCTCGAAAAGGGCCTCCAGTCAATTGTGGACTGGGGCAGGAATTTGCTGGTCAACTTTAACGCTTCAAAAACAAAACTGCTCTCTATTCATCACCACAGAGATCCTTCCCTGCCCTACATTAGAATGTCTGATGCTCAACTTCTCGAGAGCAACTCTCTGCAGCTGCTCGGTCTCACGTTGACGGCTGACCTGAGATGGAACAAATACATTGAGTCAATTGCTTCGTCCACCGCAAGGAAAGTTGGCTCCCTGTGCCACACCAGGAAATTTTTCTCCCCGGAATCGATCCTCCACATCTACAAATCAACAATTCGACCTTGCATGGAGTATTGCTGCCATATATGGTCTGGAGCCCCTTCTGTTTGCCTCAGGGTTCTTGATAGGCTCCAGAGGCGGATATGAAATATAATTGGCCCTGCTCTGGCATCTTGTCTACAGTCACTTTCTCACAGATGCGCTGTCACCTCTCTGTCTGTTCTACAAATACTTTCATGGAAATTGCTCCGAGGAGCTGCATTTGCTGGTTCCCAGAGTTCAAGCACCCTACGAGACTGGCATCCCGCTCTCACCCCTTCACTGTCGAAACTCCTAAATGTAGCCATCTCTTCTACTCCAATAGCTTCATGTCTCGCACCTCGCCTGTGGAACTCCTTTCCCTATTCTAGTTTCCCTGAGAGCTATAATCTCCAGCTATTCAAATGTAATGTCAATCGACATCTCCAGTTGCCTTGATCTATCCACTACCCTTCTCCTCATCCTTTTCTATATCATTCCTATCTGATCTTGCTCTAAATTTTCTGTAACCCCTTGCATCTTAGTGGCTTCCCGCCTTGCTTGGGGTGAAATGCTTAAAAAAAAAAAAAAAAAAAAATTACCAGTTACAAACTGTATGTCAGATTTTATTATGCAAATCAATATTTTCACAATAAAATTGGTATTAACCAACCAATATTGAGAAAATGTTCAGGATATACTTATATGAGGAATATATTATGGGTTAGGTGAGACTAAGTTATTTGATTTTATGACATATCAATCTTCGTTGGGTTATTTAATATCAAATTTTGTAAAAGGCACCCAGTGAAATTGACTACTCAGCTTTACTGACCTTTAACCTACACTAAGTTAATTTATATCATGTGTGTTCCAGCTTCTAGTAACTATCCTTATTAAAAGTTTGGTAGTGTTAGGTTTTATGATGCAAACAAATCAAGGGTGACATAAATTTTGATTTATAAATAAATTCAAAAGATACAGACCATAGAAACACACATTTGATCAACACAATTAATTGCATATAACTGAATCAATTATGACTTATCTTCCCGTTGTGTAACTTTCAACAGTCATTTATTCATTGATTTTGTTAACTTTTCTACTGTTTCATCTTTAGTATTACTCACAAGAGTTTTTATTACTTCTTTCCAGAGACCTCCTTTTCTTGAATATTGTTTTCCATTCTTATATATATCTTTTTTATTGATAAATTAAACGTTTTTCATTATATTATCTGATTAATATGGAAACCATTCCATTAAATTGGTATTGTTGAAACTGTTTTTTGGCAATGTAGGCAATAGTCAACTTTGTAGAATGTGCAGGAGCAAATGTCCTGCATCAATGCACTCTCTTAAATTTACAACATCTTGTTCATGAACTGTACCATACAAAAATATCTTTTATATTAATTTTTCTGTAATTTTTGGCAGTTATCTTGATGCCATCATCAATTTTGAAGAATCCTCTAATTTTACTGACTACCATAAAAGAACAAAATATTACTTCAACTTTCTTTTGTCTTCTAATTCATGTTAGTTTATTATTTGTTTGAAGAAATCAACTTCTAACGCAACCATCAGGTTCACCTATTGTAGTTTTACATTAATCATTAAGACCTACTGTTGAGAAACCTTTTAATGAATGTCACCTAAATAGCTTGTTTTTTTTATGCTTGCTTAAATGTGGCAGTTTGGTCACTTTCATGTTTTCAATCAATGTGCTTAAATATATTGCATCTTTTTTTTACATTTCCAACTCAAACTTTTTCAGGTATTTTCTTGCAATCCATTTATATAATATCAGTCCTCCTATATGGCAATGAATGCTGGACAATTTCTTCACAGGTGAATAAGAGACTTGAAGCAGCAGAAATGTGGTTCTACAGAAAGATGCTAAAATACTGTGGATCAAACATGTGAACAACAACAAAGTTTTAGAGAAAATAGAAACAAAAAGGACACTTATACTTAACGTCAGGAAGGGATAGCTGAAATTTCTAAGGGGTATAATGAGGAAAAGGGGCTTGGAAGATGTGATAATTATAGGACAGACTGATGGCAAGAGGAACAGAGGAAAACAACACATAACCCATCTAGTGAGCTTGAGTAAATGAATGGTGGAGCAAGGTGTAGAAATGATAACAAAAAAATCAAATAAAGAAGAAGTCAATCCACAGGTTTTGCATTTTACCATTGTAATTTTCTGCAATTTTTTTGTGATACACTTAAAACCAATTTTCTGTTCTAATCTTGCCAATATTTTCAATCTTTTATTGGACTGTTTTCTTATCTCTGTTCAACAATTTACAATTTATATTCCTATCTTTCAATAACTTTACAATATCTTGTTTCTGTTTCAAGGTTATATATTTCTCATGACTCATGGCAATCTTCATATATGTAAAATTAGATATTTACAATGTGCTTAACAAAGTAGCATAATAAATCATGCAACATCAATTATAAATATTTCTAATAAAATCAGGTATCATAAGTTGAAATGCATGTAGTATATTTATCATATACATAAAGATAAGTATATTCGGAAAAGTTCACCAATATTGTATCAATTATATTGTGAAAACATTGAGCTGCATAATAAAATCTGATATGGTGGATTGAAATAATAATTATATTTAGAGATTCTTGATAAAATCCAAAGAAGCATCTGTAGTATTATTGGCCCTGATTTGGCATCTCATCTTTAGTCACTTTTCTACAGCTGTAAATGTAGCTTTTTTATAATTACTTTCTTTATAATGTTCTGATGAACTTTCCTCTATGGTACCTAAACTTTATGAATTTAATCATCATACTAGATTAGTGGTAAGGTTTCATCATTCTATAGTTGAAATGGCTAGATGTAACTGTAAATTCTATGTGGTTTCTTTTCTTGCATTTCTCACTTGTGGAACTCTGTTCTGGCTTCCCAGTCAACTTTGATTTTCAAAAATTTAAATGTCAATCATCATCTTCAATCTTCTTAATTCTTATTCTTTTATTATTCTCTCTCCTTAATAATATTTTTCTTTTTTCTCATACTTGCTAACACTCAATAGTCTCTTGTGTCTTAGTGGTTTTATTGCCTTGCTGTGGATGAAATTATAAAAAAAAGTATGATCTGCTAAACCTGAAACTTAGAATGTTTAGTTACGTGCAAATCTGTAAAGTATTTTCTTCAGTTTATGTCTAACAGAATGGCAAACTGGTTGAGTTAATTACAAGAATCTCAAGCTGAGGTCAACAGAAAAGTATGTGTTTTTCAAAGAAACTAGTTATTCTTTTTACTCTTTCTAAAAGAGATGATAACACACAATTTCTTCTTTCAAAATCATTAGTTTCCTTATTCACCAGAATAACTTAACCATTTAATGTACATGGTTGATTTAAAATTATTTATCAAAAATAAAATAAAAATAATGAGAAAAACTGGCTAAAACAGAATTTTAAAGCAACTGAAATAAATGTTAAATTTTGAAATTTAAAAGGTGCAGTGTTAGTGCTGTATAAATGAAAAAAGGAATCAAAAGAAGGAATTTAACACAATGATTAGAAAAGAACAGAAGAAATATTTTGAAATACTGTAAAGAAATTCAACAGTAAATAGGAAAAGTAAAGATAAAAATAATCAGAAATATTTTGAAGATGGACAAAACGGCACAAAAATCACACGGAACATTAAATAATAAGTAGTATCTGTGGACTCTTCTGAAAGTGAACAATAATTGAAGTGTTTGAAGCTTGAATCAGTGAACTACAAAACCAATTATCATATAAATACATGCACCTCAGTGATAATGTTAATAAATTTCATATTAAGAGAAAAGAAAGAGAAAGAATCTTCATCGTTGTTGAGAGTGATGAGTCAATTGTGAAAGAAGCAGTGGATAACACATGACAGAATTAAAAGAGAATATAACACCACAGCAGACACAGAAAGAGTGCATCAAAAAAGATAACACATTTTGGAAGTGAAGACTAAATGCCATCTATTCAGTAGTAATTAAACATTCTTTGAATTTTTCATATGAATTGCATTTTTAAAAACTCATCTTAACAGTAATAGTATATAGTCTCACCAAAGGAAAAATATTGACATTTATACAAATTGACACTCTTTCCAATATGCACTATTATTAATAACGGCTGACATTGATATAAAAAAGAACAAATTGAAGATCAAATCTAGAATCAACTGATAAAAACTTTCATTATTTTTTGTCTACTTATCTATGAGAAAGTTAACACAACTAAATATTAGAAATAAAGAATTTTATGATGAAACAGCAGTGGTGAAAGGAGTATGAATTTTGAAAGCAAAACAGATGTTGAGACAGTAAGAGATTTTGAAATTGATAAGAGTTTAACCTGCAATAAAACAGCTATAAATACTGGGGTCTATAAATGGAAATCAGAAAATTAAGAGAAATATAAAAGCTTCCAAAAAAGTGAGTAAGAAAGAAAAAATGATGGTCAGCAAAAGAGGGGAAATAGTATGACATTTTAATTAATTCTGAAAAGTAAACACTAAATTTAATAGAAAAAAGAATCTATTCACCTTGACATTTAGCAGAGATTATGTATATAAATTAGAATATATTATAACTCATGTTAATTGGAGCAATTATTCCAACAACTATACTGACATTTTCATGATTTGAGTTGAAGACTGTGAGAAGAACTTAACTAAATAATCATTGAATAATCCAATATTTTATCTATATCCAAATTCACTTGATCAGCAAGTCACAAATATACACCACTTATATAAGGACATCTCCCCAACATTATTCATTGGATTCAGGACAGTTGGCAAAAACAAGCATTTCTTTTCAATGGCCCTTCATAATGCATAGTATATATATAATTTTAGGCTTACAACCATATCACATTGAACCAAACTAGTTACATTCTATCATTGACAGTTGGACCTAGAACTATCATCAATCCCAATGAATGGCTGTTCCTTCAGGGAAGCCCAGTGCTTTGAGCACCTATTGAAACACCACCCAGACCTCAAGTGAAACTTGTATATACAATCTATCACTAAAGATGCTGGAAAAATGGTCAGTTCATTGCTCCTGTAAGTACCTAACTCCTTCCACTATCCTCTACCTTTACAAGAGGCAGATCTAGCTAAAAATGGAGTACTGCTACCATATATGGGCACAAGATGCCCAGTCTTCATTTGCTAGTCTTGACAGAGTCCAAAAACATCTCCATGTCCTTGTGGATGATGAATTATTTTCCATCCTACAATTCCTTTCTTACAGACAAAACACTTCAAGCCTATCACTGCTCCATGGAAAGTATTCAAACAGACTAGATTCCTTAGATTCCTTAGTTCCACCAGTTCTAACCTTCACGGCTAAGACCTGCCCTGCTATGTACATTGTAGCAAAACACCCTTATTCTTTTTGTATCCCATTAGTGAGATGTAAGTTACACTTGAGCAGATTCTACCCACAAACCACTGCTTTGTGGAACCAAATCCCATGAGGATGCTTCTCTGATCACTACAACCTTAACCTATTTAAGTCTAGATTCAACCATTATCTTTCCCACATATCTACATAAATTGTACCTTTTACTCTGTAACCCTCTAACTCAAGTGGCTCATGAGTCTTGTACAGGGTGAATATCATTTTAAAAATAAAAAAAAAGAAGTGAAAGCACCAGTTCTCACACAATTATTGAAGTTAAGCAATTTCAAGCTTAGCCAGTGCCTAGATGGATGACCACTTGATCAGTGTCAAGTGCTGTAAGCATGGCTGTGTGGGTGGTGTAACAATGAACAATTGGAAATTGGAGTGTCGACCTCCAATTCCAATCATGTTTGTTTTACTCACTTGGGAAATAGCCTTGGGAAAGGTATATAGTCTTTCTTCTTGCCCCAGCTAGTATGACTTGTATTAGTAAATCATTATTATCTCCAAAAATATTTTCTGGCTTTAAATAACCTGCATCAATAAGTGATACGAAAACAAAAACAAGTCAATCAATCAATAAAATTTTAAATATATATGCAGTGATCAAGGCAATAGTTAAAAAATATGTGATGACCTCATAATATATTTTTTCCAGTGATAAGCTCTTTTGAAGAAAATATTGTTGAGAAAGTTGAAGGATTTGAACATTCATTCAAAATTCTTGGTCAATTAAGAAAAAACAATTGCAGTGAACAGAATCTATAATCTAATATTTGATCAATTCAAATCTGTAAACACTTAGCTATTTCTGTCAGTATATAAAGCAGGTATGTTGTTTGCAAACAGTGCATTTTACAAGAGTTGCTCCAAAAGTAATACTTCATATTTATTTCCATAGAAACTGTAACATGTACAACAACACCATAGATGCGAGCAAGTTTTCATTAACAAAAAAACAATTTTTCTATATAATCATTACTATTAGCTATCTTCACCTGCAATAAACAAGAGTTTCATATAAATGTGGTTTTCCATACACATCACTGTCACCCCCAAGTGAAATGTATGGTGAACTGTGCTCACATCCAATATTTCATATCCATAAACATGGACAAATGTTGATGTATGTCAATGACTGTAATTTTTAAAAGAATCCATTGACTCTGTTGCTTAATCACTTTCATGTCAGATGTCATTTAACAGACTGCCACTCTGCTGCCATTTATAACAAGGCAGGAATTATGGGTTATTTGTAGGAAGTTTCAGTCTCTACTGCCATATATCCTCAACATTCACCTCAGACGTCATAGATCAACATAATAAAATAGGAGACACATTCCTTTCAGAGCAACTATCATAGATTTTCCTGTGACAAAAAAGTATACACACTCTCACTGATTAATTACATCCTGTTTTTGATGACCTGATACGGCATTGAGTTATTTGACATTATTGCTTATTTTCAGATATTTGCCCTTGTGACTAATTTCACTTCACATGTTATAATGATACCTCTAGTCTCTAAATGGTTGCCAAAGTGACAGACAACATGCATTATGCATGAAATTTAATTTGGATCAAATCCATTTCATTGACATTGAGCAAAAAAAGCTTCATTTATAATTCATTTTGTAAATTGGGAGAATACATTGATGTCTTTGAATTATGTATTAATTATCAAATATCAACAAAAAATAACACAAGAAAAATACGTTATTGTTTTTCACTGTTTAAAATGAAATTGTGTCATGACAGTAATGTTGGATTTTTAAACTAAAACCCCAGTCATTAAATAATAACATGATATACTGATACAGTTTGTAAGGGGGTGCTGAAAATTTCTTAGGTTAACCCACTTCCTAAAATCTAACCAAATGACTAAACATTATTATTTTATCAGGCTGAGAACTTTTCCTCATCTCCTCATAATAACAGTATGATAATGATGTTTGATGCTAGTTTGAAAGATGAAAAGATAATGACAGCTCAATGCAAAAATGAAATCCTTAATCTTTGCTGAGTGAGATGAATATGTGATGCTCTGTAATCCTAAGCTTAGTCACTTTTGTAATAGCATTTCCTTTTTTCAAATATGTCATTAGTTTTTAAATTGAATAACAAGGCTATGACATCGTTTTTTTAACTTGTGATCAGTTATAACATCTTTATATCAAGAGAATATTCATTAAACATTCTAACAGTGCATATCTACAGATAGTATTGAGAAAGGCAATAATTGGTACAAGTTGGTCAAAGAAAAAGTAAAATGGTTTTGAGGGCATTAAGCAATCTCACTTGTCCTCCAAAATTGTTGCAATAATTTAAATTTTGTTTTTCAATGCTATATTTTTCTTACAAAATAGTGGAAGACAAGACACCAGTCCCATTAAACATCTGCATTTAAAAGCAAAGATGATAAAGTATGGATTGAAGCATTAAAATAGCATAGAAAATATGTTCAGAGTTCAGTAAGAAATATATTCAATTGTTATTAAACATTCAAATATTCTTATTTATCTCTTGAAAGACATTATGTCTCACCTGGGCAAAAAAATGTGCGGTAAAAATAATTGTAAGTTTATATCCTTTGTATTGTTTTTACTTTTCAACTTTTGATTGTTGCACTTCTACAGATGTAAGAAGACATTATCCAATTTATTTTGTAAATTCTGTTTATTACTTAAAACTCATTCTTTTATTTTCCATAGTAGATTGTAACAAATGAGGATTACCAAAACAAAAAGAAATTTTTCTACTTAAACATTTAATCAAATTTATAATTATTCTCATATTTGAATATGACTCATTAAAAATGAATGAAGAGAACGAAGATAAAGAACAGAATGTAACATTTTAAGCATTTGCCTATCATCACTGATTAATTAAGATAATTATTGAATTTATTCTCATAAACTTTTCAAACAATATTTTTATTTCATGATATTACCTGCTAATAATATTAAAATTCACCAACCAAAAACTAGAATTTGTAATTAATTGCAATGAAAACTAAATATATTTAATGATTTAATTAAAGGCAACCGCATTCCTCATTTAAGTTCTTTTAATGAAAATTGATGCATATTTTATTCCCAAATTTCAATAAATTTGTAATAAACTCTACAAAAGACAATGGAAAAATATTCATCTCTGTTATAAAACTTCCCTCATTTTAAAGATTTTTTTTAGTAATGAATGCAAAACATTTAAGAAAAATTTGACTGATAATATAAATTCATAGTATAGCTAAAATTAAGCAAAGAAAATTTTAATTTATAGGAATTTTTTTAAATATAGTTTTGTTTCATTCCTTACTGAATAATTTTATTTTTATTTATGTAAAAATATAATAATAGAAGTCAGTGAGTTTCCTTTCATTACATCCTGGTAAAAGATTCAATTATGTCAAAAACAAAAATTATTAATCTATGAACAGTCAATATTAAAGAAGACTATCCATCATCCAACCCCATAGAATGGTGCTACAAAATCACAAAGAAAGATCATTATCAAATAACAAAAACCACATCACTTGAACACTTTCTACAGCAGCAGCAACAGAAATTGGTAGTATATGGAATTAGAAGAAAAAATAATATAATTAAGATGTTAACTATCTTACTCTACCAAAAAGTTTGGAATTAAACTCCCATCAGTATTAGAAAGATGTATATCAGTGGATTTGAGAAGTTTAATTACCTGAAATTTAATAAAAGGATTTTAAAAATTTCAACCAATGAATACCAAATATTTCCTGTGTGGAAATGGTTCATTTTACCATGACTAATGTTGTTACCATTGTCCAAGACTTAAAAGATTTTAGCAAAATAGGTTATATTTTACAGATTTTTTTATGTTTTATAGATTATACAACAGCTTTTGATAACACAAAGACTTGTTTGAACTAGTAAGTAAGCTTGATCTATTTGAGAAAGATATTAGAATAATGCAGAAATTATAATGGGTGCAAACTACCTGCATATGGATAAAAAATGAATTCAGTAAACATATAAAAATAGAAAGGGTGTAAAACAATCTTATTCACCCAATACAGTGAGCAATTTTGAGAGAATTAGAAGTCCTATCAGGATTCATTATTGGAGACCATGATCTAAACAATATAAGATATACAGACAACACAGTGTTAGTAGCAGATTGTAAGCATCCATTTATCTCGCGAGATAAAAGTAGCACCCTGTTTGGTCAAAATTCAATCTTTAGGTGGTGAGACTAGAGTGACCTCTCCAGGGTACAGGCTAGCATGTGTTACCCAGATTACATGCTCCCCAACCTCTTGGCTATACCAACAAGATCCAAAGGAATACAGGGCATTTCATTTGGGGATGGCTTGGCTACAGGAGTTGCCTTTAGGCTTCATTCCAGGTTTTCTGTCTGGATTTACTTCCATAGCCTTTTACATGTTTGGATATGATTGCAAGACAGTGGCAGTTTAAAATCAGGGTCTTCCTTCCCCTAGATAGAGTGCCTTCCTGGACTGTTGAACTCCATCTGCCCAAAGCAGCTGATGATAAGGTGCCAGTTTTCACCTTCACTCATTCTCTGGCTTGGGGTTGGACTTAGTTGCCAGAGGCTATTTAAAATGCATGCCACGGGAGCATTTAATGGATAGTGGGTGCTTGTAAAGAAATGCAAAGTTGATAAATATAATTTTAAGCAAGCAGTTGTACAAGAACAAATAAATACTAATACTGGTAACTATGGAAAGTTAAAAGAAATAATAATAAACAATACATAACTTCAAATAAATATAATAATCATATTGTCATATGCCCTAGTCGATGAATGGGTTTATAAGGCGATCATACGCCGACCAGAAGATATATACATTCTCACACCTGTGGAGAGATACAGGCTATTTCTCTCAGATCATGACAATGGACAATTGGTAAACAAAAAAAATATTTTAAGAACACTGTTCGATTAGGATAATCGAACAGTAATCTTTTTCCAGGTTCGCTTCGGTTTCAACACGAATACTGATCCACAATTCAAGGATGAATGATAAGGCTTAGCGAATTTTGATACAAGAACTTTAATATGTATAGATATACAAAATATTAAAATAAAAGAAAATATAAGCATGAGTAAAAACATCCGACGACCAGATCTCAAGACTTACGTTGGGATATCAAAATTCGCCTAACTCCAAATGGATTCAGCTGAACCCGAATGGACAAAAATATAAGTATGAATAACTACGAATGCAGAAATCAACGCATACACAAAAGAGATGGGATAGGAGTTACAATTATTATTTTGACATGTGGAAAGGTGTTTGTAAGAACATAATATTTATGGATGTATGTGTATCTTTCTAATACGGGTCCAAAATATATGATTACTTATCTTTATATTCAGTTCTCTTTTTTTTATCATTGTCCTTTCTTTTCTTTCCTTGACACAAATATGATTTCACACACTGTCCGGCTGTAACAGAGATATACACTTTCTTCCTCTCTCTGTTTTTCCTTTTTCTTTCCTTCTTTCTTCTTCTGTATACAGTTCAGTTTCCGAACCCGACTCACTGCAACAGGGATATACACTTTCTTCCTCTGTTTGGTTTTCTTCTTTCTTTCTTTCTTCTTCTTTACACAATTCAACTTGTAACAGAGATATACACTTTCTTCCTCTCTGGTTTTCCTTTTTCTTTCTTTCTTCTTCTTTACACAGTTCAGCTTGTAACAGAGATATATACTTTCTTCCTCTCTGGTTTTCTCTTTTCTTCAAACGCGGGCTGTATTCTCAGCGTACAAATTTCTCTGCGTCTTCAATTTGGGGTAATATATTATATCTTATATTTCTTGTCCGGAGTTGCCTGGGATGAATCAGACAAGTTCCATCATTATCAAATGAGTCTTATCTTTCCGTTCATAAATTATCAGCGCTTCAATTTCGAGTCCTGCTCCTTCAAAGACAAGACAGCAACTGACTCCCAAGTAAATTTCTGACTCTCACGTGTCTTGGGTTTTGCCGCAAATTTCAGCTTACATCAGTGCCCTGTCTAGCTTCTGTCTAGACATTTGTTGCTATGGGTAATTGGGTCAGTCAACCTCTTGACTTGCTTTCCGAAAATGTCACAAGACTTCCACGTGACCCCCATTCTATTGCTAGGCGGAAATTAACCTTAATATATGTGTGTATGTGTGTTTAAGCTATCTGCATCTGTCACAATATAATAAAAGAAAAGAAAAGAAAATAAATAATAATTGCTAGTTATATTAAATTATTATATTACTTTTAAGCAATATTATGTTTTTCAGTTAAACTTAAAATCAGTTAATTTTTTTGAGCTTCAACAAAATGCCAATCCGATGGCAGATACAGAAAGGAAAATACAGGAATTCCTACAGAAGTTAGTAAAGGTAAGTTAGAAGAAAGGGCTAAAAATCAATTGTAAGAAGATAGAATGTATGGTGCCAGCAAGAGGAATAGCTAAGTCTGGAGCTACGAATTGGACATGTCAAAATCAAACAAATACAAAAATTAAATATATCTGGGAAATGTTCTCACAAGAATCTGAATGTGTATTGGAATAGTGAAAGATACATTCCAAAGACTATGCAAAATATTAAGAAACAGGAAAATTTCATTAGAAACAAAGAAAACAGTACTGAACTAATATTGGTCCTCCTATATGGCAATGAATACTGGAAAATTTCCTCACAAATGAAGAAAAAACTTGAGGCAGTGGAAATGCAATTCTGGAAAATGCTCAGAATAACATGTGATTAACAAGTATGTTTTAAGGAAAATGGAAACAAAAAGGACATTTATACTTAGAATCAGAAAGAGTAAGTTGAAATTTCTAGGGCACGTAATGAAGAAAGTGGGCCTGGAGAATCTGATACTTACAGAACATACTGAAGACAACAAGCAGAGAGGAACACAATAATGAACCTAACAAACTTGTGTAAATGAATGCCAGAACAGGGAGAGATACTGAAAAAAACATACCTTAATCACAGCCAGAAGGGATAGGAAGTTGTGGAGAGCTATGATCATCCATGTCCTGAAGGGAAATGGTACATAGAAGAAGACTCTTTCCATTTTTTCAAAATTGTCTAATAAATATAGACATATAAATAATTTTTTATTTTGTTTAGAGACAAGCAAAGATTATCCCTATGGATATTTGAATGAAAAAATGGAAAATCTCTGTTACACAATTTATCTTTCAAAAAGACTTTTTTAGACTAATAATGGTTTTATTGATCACTTCATATATAGGTAGTGAGATGGAACAAAATATAACAAATGTTGGTTAAAATTCTACATGAAGAATTTTTCTTTTTTTCACTGAAGAATACAGGAATGCTTAACTTTAACTTTAAATTATTGATGTCTGCTTTAAAATAGATGCCATATTCGAGCTGACCTCATTCAGCTTTTTACCAATTTTGTTTTTATTGCTGTTGTTTTTAAATATCCCACATTGTAATTCAGTTTTATTTCTTTTCTCTTTCCTCCCACTCTCTCATCATGTGTGTTCTCTGATTTCAATTCTTTTTATTCTCACTTTATTTCTTCAAATCTTTTGAATTTCTCATTAGTTATACTAACTTTTTATTTCTATTTTACTTCAATTTCTTCAATTTTCTTCTTTACTTTCCTTTTTCTGATATTGAATTTTGCATTTATTTATCTTTTTTTTTCTCTCTCATTTGATTGTTTTTTTGTTTTCTTCCATTTTTTCTACTTCCTTGAAAATGTTTATTGTCTAATTTCTGTTTTTCATTTTTCTTTAATTCATTTGAAATATTTTTCCATTTTATCCTTATTTCACTTCTAAAAAAATTACAAATAGGTGGAGAGGAAAATGACAATTTGTAGAGGAAAAAGTAAAACGTTTTAGACTTAGAGTTTATTTCTTACCTTCCTAATTTTCATGTTTTAGATAAGATTATTTGTCTCTTTCAAACACATGTCAATAATTAACAAAACATGAACATGAGCATTTTAAAGGAACATTTTTAAGTATATATGTGTGTACATGTATGTGCATTAGAATAAAGTAATAGATTTTAGAGTCAGTGTATATATATATATATATATATATATATATATATATATATATATATATATATATCAAATATGTGGTGCAGTTAAATTTATATTACAATGAATCACTTATACAAAAAGTAAATTAGTAAAGTTAATGATATAAAATGGTGAAATCCTTTTGCTAACAAAATTTTAAAGGTGTATTAACCAACTAATCACTGGATGAATGTTATGATCCTTGTTTTTTAATATTATAAGCTGTATAAGGTCTTTCTTTCTAAATAGTTCAATAAGTAGAGTAATGTCAATTTATATTATAATGAATCATTCATACAAAAAGTAAATTAGTAAAGTTAATGATATAAAATGGCAAAATTTTTTAACTATTTAGTTCATGCCACATTGACTGATAAACTACAACAAAAAATTCTCAAATTGCCATATTAGTAAAAAACAGACTCTCTTAAATTAAAAAAAATTCAACCTTAGCGTTGTGACTACATGCTCCAAAAGTTTGTATCCGTTATCAATGACACATTTCAAAAAACATATTTTGATTTGCATTATATTTTTTGTCTTGGATGGTACCTGAATTTTACCAAAACAAAATCATTTCTATGCCTGAAGATAACTGAATATACAGTCAAAAGTACTTGTGTATTTAAGAAAGTAAATAAACAGGCAAATAAACTAACATACTCAGGAGCGAGATCCGGATGTGAACGAGACAAGTCCCCGTCACAAAATGACCATTATCTTTGTTTACGCATGTTCTCGACACACGAGTTCCAATCGAAAAATAAAATAATATTTCAAGTTTTTCTATTTTTCGACCAATAAAAATGCTTCCCTCCTAATTATACTCGCATTGTTTTTCGAGCCTGTTAAGCCATAAAAAACGCCATAAAAGGGGTCACAGGGAAGTACACCAGGCAGTCAACAGGAGGCCAAGGAAGAGACCTGTCACGGTCAGGCTGAGCGGTCAGCAGCAGCCAGCAGCAGTAGCACCATGCCAATCAGCGAGAACTACTATGAAAGATCAACCCAGATCTTCAGCCAGCCTATGAACTATTCCACAAGGTAGTTGTCCCAAAACCACACGTTCCTATTGAAATAAATTACGTAAATCTATTTCTGCTGTTGTCGTATTTTTTTCTTGCAACCATATGCTTGTCTATAACAAAAATAATGTTTGTTTTGATTTTGCAGGTGTCTTGCTATTTTTGAGGATAAGGTTAACTGTTTTAATTTTTTCGTAATAAATAATTTAATTTTTTCGTTTGGGTCAACTGGGGTAGTGTATTTTTTTATGATATTTCTAAATGAAGATTCATCTGATTTGTTCATTTGGCTTTTGTAGAAGATAAATTTATGCTGTTTTTTTGGTCTGTGTGTTCCGTATAATTATTATTTACTTTAGAAAGAAGTAATTTAACCTGGTGTTTGATGAGGTGGTAAAACCAAAAATTAGTGTCTGTTTTGCATTGTTGAATTCTTTAAGGAAAAATAGACAAGAAAATCAATTCATGAGTGCTCTCTGGAAAGTTTTTTTATCACTGCTATTTTGTATCTGAGTGGCGAATTCACTCTTAAAATTATGGTGGGAAATATTTATGCATGTGGTTTTTTTATACAATGTGGTGGTGAAAGCATTGTTACTGTATTCGACAAAAAGACATTCCAGGTAAAGATCCTTATTGAGAGTGCTACTTTTCATCCTGACTGGAGAAAACTCAAGTTCTGCTCTCTGATGATGAACCTTTATATATTTACTAATGATCTAAGAATGTTCTTAGGCAAATCATTAATGTAAAAGGTGTTTCGGCTAAATCTGACATTTTTTTTTAATGAAAAATAAAGTGAATTTCTAAGTCAAAAATCAATTTATTAGAAAAATAGAAAAGTAGAATACAGGTTATAATAATCAAAAGACAATTCACTCAAGGAAGCCACCCTCAGGATCTGCCATGGCCTTGATCTGACTCTGGAATCTCTCTAGGGAGAGCCAGAAACACCTCCTTAATCCTGGGGATCAGCTGGTGTCTTTCTCAACTGCCCCCCATTGATAGTCCATGGTATTACAATCAGGGGAGGTAGATGGGCAGACTTTACGGTTGGTGAAGTCATAAAATTAATTGACAACCACTTCTAAGTCTTTCTGGACTTGTGACAGGGAGCTGAATATTACTTCCACACTTATGGTTTTTCAGCAGCCACACTCTCTGACCAAGGCTTGACTATAGTGTTTAGAAACTCCACATAGCTATCTGAAATGAGTGTGAAACCCTGTTCAAAGATGTGAAGTAGCATGACATCACCCTCATTGGAGACACACACAAAAACCATCATAATTTGGGCAAACTTCATGGCAAAGGGAACCTTATATGGTTGTCTTTTGTGTTGTGCAGCTGAATCTGGTTCTTTACATCACTGAAGAACCAAATTATCCTTGGTTCAACAGAATGTTTCACCTTGTTCAGGAGTTTCTTTGCTTTTGTCAGACAGTTTTCTTTAGCCTTTTCTGTTTTTTTTCCCTACATTTCTTTGTCTATGTCTTCCATCACTTTCTCTTGTAGTTGTTGGATGAATTATGGTGTATATCTGATGTGTTCTTTCCTACAAACCATGGATTTGTAGTCTTTGTTGTGGCTCTCCATTTCATGTCTTATTTTTTTTCTCGGTGTTCAAATAGCAATGATTATGGCATTTTGATGCCAAGCACGAATCATCATGATACCTGTTACCCTTTTCCAATATTCAGGTGCCTTTCACTTGTCCATGTTAGTTAACTTTGACACCTCTAAAACTGTAGTGACTCAATTTCACAATGCTACTCACTGTTTATAGATATTCCAAACCAATCTGAAAAAATAAACATATTAAACTATGTCAAATTTAGCCTGAACACCCTGTATAGCAAAAGCGTTTGGGTCAGACGAGAGAGTCTTGGGAAACATACATTAACCAGCCTATTTACAATTTGGCATAAATCAAATCTATGCACAAATTAATGATATCTATGAGTGAAAAAGCATGGAATATGATGGATAAAAATAAAATATGATTGTCCTTGCCTAAAATCAAGCAAACTTAAATGTATTAATCAACATATTCATTTTACAAATGGCAAAAATAAAATCAACGACATCTGTAAGAGCAATAGTGTTTAATGTGGCCTTAACTGAAACCCTATACTTCAAAAAAAAAAAAAAAAAAAAAAAAAAAAAAAGAAGAAAAACATAGAAAAAAATAAACAGATTTTGAATTTAATCACACAACAAAAGTCACTTACTGGATGATTACAAAACTTAACTATCTGCTCTTATCTCAGCTAAAATTTCAAAGGGTATGAAATGTTCCAAGTGATAGAAACTAGAGGCATGAAATATAAGTTACCTGATCAGGCCCATTTCTACGAGTAACATCAAGTCATTGTCAAACTTCCATTTTCTCTTACCTTTTATAACCAAAGCAACATCACAGACACAAAATAAAAACTAAGCCAAATCACAAGTAAAGCCTTAATTCACTTTTTCTCTTTTCCATAGCTGCTAATGTGTGTATATGGTTTGTTGCTTGAACAAAGCATTGCAGTATTCATGTTCTATAAATATGTAGATAAAGAGTTTTATACATGCCCCTAAACAAAGTGTTACAGAATTTCTTATTTTGGGAGAATAAAATAAATTAATCTCTACAAACAAGTCCAATACTATTTTAAATTAGAATTAGTGATTGATACCTATTTTATATTGTTCCATAATATTTATATAGTGGTTCCAGGTGAATGGCATGATTTTATTTTCAGCATTTAATCATTAAAAATGCCCCAATTCATAATTCATGGTGGTCATCTGTTGAATTTTCTTAAACCATCTAAATATGCATAAACAAAATAGCAAATATGCTGAAGATAACAGGATATTTTAATATTTTACCAAATGTATACAGTGTTTAGAATGTTCCTTTAATAGAACTATATTTTGCACGAGAAAAAATATCAAACACTATAAAGGCATGCAAATTTCAATAAGTTCAATTTAAAGTAAAGTATACTTGTAAAGGTAAGATAAAGATGCTTCATAATTTTGAAAAACTTATCCAAGAAATCATAGGAAAAATAGAGGAAAATGCTAATAATTTTTATAAGTGGAAAGAAATGTGTTTATAATAATGTGACAGGATGTTATAGAAAACAGTGAAAAGAGAAAAATTAAATGGTCACAAAAATATTGATGAAGCTTGATAGGGGTTAGTAAAATTGAGAAGTGATTAGTAAGAATTATAAGGAATATATTTAGGTAATGGTCTGAACTATCACACTAAGTACCTTTTTATTCTCTCTACAATATTCTTGTTTGTGTATTTCTAAATAAATACAATGTTTGTATTTAATGTAGATTTTAAGAAATAAAACTAATACAGTACTAACTCTATTGGGATTTGCAGTCTTTAAAAATATTTCTTGGTGAAAGTCACATTTAATGCTATTCTTAATGTTGCAGATTGTCATAAGAAAATAATAACTATCATTGTGATAGGAAGAAAGATAAAATTCAGACATTCTGAATAATCAGATATGTAGCAATATAATGTCCCATTGTTTGTAGAGTTAACCATTTTATGGAGAGGTAGTATGAGAGTTCAACATTCATGTTGTCAAACTGAAATCAACAAGTTTAAGATTCAACTCAGGTTATCAAGTTATAGAGGATTGTGTGTTGTGGTGTTTCCATGATAATACAACTGCAGGATAGTATGCAAATTGGAATGTACTTATATTGAACATTGGAACTTATGAAATACTTTTTGCTGCATTTTTGTGTGTAATAGGTTATTGAATAACATTGCAGTGTGTCTCCTAAAGGGAACAGTAATCCTGGGTAAACATTAACAAACAAATTTACAAATACTGGATACTTATTCAACAAAAAAAAAAACTTCAAGTTATCATTGAGGATGCTTGAATGATGGTAGTGTAAACAGTAAAGGATCTTTTGGCAACTTCATTAGCTTTTTTTAAAAGGTGATAATCCCACTAAGATGCAAGGGTTACAGAGAGTGGAAGAGAATGAGAAGACTTTAAGAGAAGGAACTGGAAACCTGATCCTAAACCAGAAAAAAAAGGAATAAACAGCTATTCCTGTTCAAAAGATGTGGAATGTGTATGAATCAGTCTTGTCCTAAAGACTCAACTGCCAAAAAAACTACAACACTACATCCAGTTAAAGCAGAACATTTGCAACTGAAAATTACTTAGATAGACAAGAAAAGTGTCAAAAAGTACTTTATTCCAGTAATTCTGAGACATTTTCTCTCTCTACTAATGTCCAGTTCTGTCAATGGAAAGAGAAACAATAAACATTCTAACAGGACTGTCCATGTAGAACAGCAATAAAACCTTGATCAAGAAAATGCAAATCAGAAATTCTTGGGTGGAAAAATTTATAGAATTCAAAGAAAATGAAGCCCAGATATACTTTACTATTATTTGCAACTAATCCAGAAAGAAATGAAGAATTCAAATTCAGTGGAATAGGCTAGGGAACAAGGTTTTCCCAGGTAAAAGGGAAATACAAGGAATCATAAAAGACTTTCCATGTCCTCAAGAAAGGACAAAGGATCTCTTCCAAGGAGGAAAAACAGAAATATATATATATATATGCCTCAAACAGAAAGAAGAATAGTGAAGGATTCTAAAAATGTGCCATTGTGAAGGCTGTGCAACATGAATTTAAATTGACACATATACACACAGACACACATATTATTAGTGATAATACTTTATGTAATAAAAAAAAATGCAAAGTGAAGGTTCTTGGTCTACTCTACTCTGTTTTAAATGGATGTTGGAGAATTTGTCTCTTTTTGTATTCAACCACCCAAAACAATTGATAAGACAGTCAGCATAAAATTAACAAAATGATTTGGGACATCTGTCTATATTTCTGAGATGAGGTATTATTTACACTACATTGATCAAGAACTGCATGAATTGGTTGAATCCAGTGACTTAACCCAAAGAGTTGTGAGGTCAATACTGACTAAAGATGTAGTAGAGGTGAACAAAAACTTGTAGAGTTGAGTTAAAGGGAGATAACTGATACTGAGACATGGCATGTGGAACTAGAACAATCTACCCCGGGTGGATGAAATAAAGGGTTCAGTTCAAAATTTCAATCACCTGAAGAAGGCTAGAGTGTACAACAGCCGAAATGTTGTGAATATGGCAACAATGAGGACAATGCTCCAAACAATGTAAATAGTATAAAAGATTCAGGAAAGTGAGATTTTTTAAACAGTTATGAAGAACATGTTCATAGATAGCCATGCAGTTTTTCTCAACTTTTCAGCATATAAATGTCTCCTGTCCAAATGAGTTTTAATCATACAACCATTGAACACTACATTTAACCACACTATTTTTATTAGCTTTAATTCAATAAACTAGATTTTTTACTTTAAACGTTAATGTCTGTATTTCACAGAGATTAGATTTAGTGAATGATTAAAATGACATTTTTTATCCTAATATTGTTGGGACATTTGTAGCCAGACTAACATAGGCAGTGATGCTGAGTTTGTTAATATGATTGACAGACAAAAGTATGCCAATAACTTTTGAGATGAGCATTCAAAAGGCCAAAGTAATTTTGAAGCAATAGTGAATGCTCTAATAGCAAGTAAGTGAACAAAGATGTGTATGAATGTACAAACTTAATTGAATCACAAACTTGTATTGTGCAACATATCAATAGGTAAAAGTAGGATTAGAATAAATAGCAATTCAAATTATGCACTTCCTTCTTTCTAAATGTAATTTCCAGGCTCAAATTTCTCTATTGATTCAAAACTAGTTTAAGGCACTGGTATTAGAATACATGTGGTGAGTGACCCTTACATATAAGATACATAATAATTTCTCTTTAGGAAAGTACATTAAAAGGTAAATTACAAAGGACAGTAGAAGGGAGAGAGAATTTAAAGATAAAATTAGTTAAAACTGCTCTAACAGTAAAGTAATTACAAGTGTAATGAACTCCCCATTACTTGCAGTAGAGATTAAATGTCTATTCCTCAAAGATTTATCATTATTTTAAATAACAAAAAAAAGATTTAACTCAATACATCATCACTATAGCCAGTCAGATTAACTTATAAAGAAGAATCAATTATGCTGGAATCTACACTGCAATTATAAAGTGATTCCAAACTGAGTGATCAAAAATAGCCTGTCTAAACTCCTGATTCCATTGATATGTACAGCAAGTGCAGGTAGCACCTTTTCATATGGAGTTAGGGGAGTAGACTGGCGCTGCGGTCTATTCCTCTGGATCGTTTCCTGGGAAATTGTGGACTACACAGCCTACCACATTGCACTTGTGACATCGCATCCAGGGTATCTACCTTTCAGTATGCAGTTCTTTTGCAGTCTTAGCAAAATGATTGAGACCATTGCAACAATAGCATGTTATGGAGCCATGTGATCCCTGGTAGGAAGCTTCCTTGCCTCATCCCATGTTGTTCACACTGCTGCAACTATCAGTCCCTCTTCCAGTACTTCATTTTTCATAATGGCTCACACTTGTGTCAATAGCTGATCAATAGACAACTGGTCCATCCAGGTTGAAGTGCAAAGATGTTTAACTTGTTCTGGTAACCCTTGCATGAGCACACATACCAGGCCATGGTCACTCATTCCGCCGAACAAGATGGAAAGTTTTCATAACTCTGCCAGATAGACATCCACTGATTCTCTGGGATGGAGCCATCACTCAGCAAATTGCTCATAAGCCAGAAACCCATTCATAGCAAAAGCTGTGTATAGTGCAGATTTTATCTGGCTGAAATCCTCTTTTTCTTTCTCTCTCAGCTGCTGGTAGATAGCAAACTCACCACCCATTAGCTTTAAAGGGACCATGTGTTCTGGATGTTTAACCTAGCACATCTTATAGACCAGCTCAGCTTTCTGAATCCATCCAACCACAGATGGTCCAGATGCAGAGTTTGACTTATATAATCTCTTTCCAACTAACAAAGTCTCAGTGTACAAGCAGCACCGCATTCAAAAAAAATAAACTGCCCTTGTGATTTTCATGCTCAGGTGATACGCAAAACATTTTGCATACGTTCACCCACTCTCACAAATTTTCCTAGCTCTGAGATCATGTCTTTCTTAAATTAAGGTGTCAGGGCAGTCATATTTCTTTTTCCTTGCCTTTCTTTTACTCATTTTGCACACCAGGTATATATGTGCCCACTTTGCCACACAAGGTAAGTTGTCTTCTCTTCTACAGTTGGTAACAGGCATTCTTTAGATCAAAAGTAGAGAAGACCTGATAATCTGCAAGTTTATTTACTAAAGTTTTAATTCTTGGCAGTGAGTATGCATCAAGCTCTGTAAATAAATTGACAGCGTTTGAGTAGTCCACACACACGTTTTTTTATGGCAATCAAATTCATCCTTTACTATAACTACTTGCGCTCACCAAGAAGATAAGCCTGGTTCAACAACTCCTTCTGCCAACAGGTGTTAACTTCTTCAGCAGTAAACTGTTGGTCCTCATCACTGTAGGCCCAGAATTTTGTTGCAATTGGTTGAGCATGGGGTTTCAGATTAACAAATAATCGTAGAACCCTTAACTTAGATGCAGTTAAACTACAAATTTCAATTTCGGCCTCATTTATCTTCAGTTCTGGTTCAGTCCCATCATGTAAGAAGGTGACAGCAGCAGCATGTTGTTTCTGAAAATCAACACCTAGGAGTACATCATCACATAGCTCCTCAAGTAATTCCAGACAAGTATTTTTATAGTTTTTGTTATTTAAGGTGATGTTAACATGACATACACCTTTAAATGGAGTTGTATTTTGAAGACATAGCTAATGTAATGTAGCATGTACTAGGTTTAATTTTCAATTTGTTGTGCTACTAGAGTTAGCTGAGTCAATCAGTGTTGAGGCTGAGTAATTATTTATTTGGACAGGGACAGTGGAAAATGTTCAACAGTGTGGAGTAGCAACCAGTACTGCACATAACTCATTATTCTTGATGACAACAGTGACTGTCTGTTTTTGTCTGAACAGGCATGCTTTTGCCCAGTACCCAGTTTTACTACAAATGTTGCATTCACTATTTCCAGCTGGGCATTTGAAATGATGGCGAAAATTATCACCACAAAACCAGCACTGCTTCTTTGCAGTGACAGCATTAACCAAAGCAAGGGTAGTTTGTAAGGGAGCAGTATAATCTTGTGATTGGGGGACATCTTCTCCAGATGTAGCAGTAGCACTTATCTGCATGTCTGTCCTGCTGTAGTGTTCAGAGTTGTATTGGTCATGTTCAAGTGCCCTAGCAGTCTCACAGGCCTGGCTAAGTGTTAGGCCCTGGCTCGCTAGTAAATTGTTGTCATATCATGTTAGACGTAAATTTGTTTATGAAAGTGTCCCAAATAAATTCCTGGCAATATTGTTCAGCAGTAACGATTACAAATTAATAGTTATTACTCAATTTATGTGGCTCCTGTAGAAACTCATCAGTGTTTTCAGTTGCCATTTCTTGTCTCGTAGCTAACAGGTGACAGACAAAGATGGTATTTTTTTTTATAAAATACTTGTCCAAGGCAGATTTTGTATCAAGTAGAATCTGATAGAAGATCAGAAACAGTGGCAGATACAAATACTTTTATGAGGCAGTGCAATTTATTTGGATTTTTGCCCTGGCATTCGGTGTTGGTGGTATTTGGATTTATGCTCAGTCTGTTTGGCCACAGGATATGCTCCATCTTGAGAGAAATAATACTAAGTAATGTTTAATAAATTGTGATGAATTAACAACAACATGAATTACCACAGAATAATGGCTTTATTAAACATTACATTAAATTATTACTGGCCAGGCAGTTATCTTTAAGTTCTGTTAAAGGGCGATAATCCAGGAGGTTTTATCATAACATTATGGATTTAATCACCACCATTTCTCTGTTTGAATATTACTTGTCTATTCATTTCTATTATTTACATTTTCTTACTAATAATGTCACTTTCATTTTTCTCTTTAACATTGTTAGTGAGAGATATTAACATTATTTTGCACAATCAAATCTCAATGTAGGAAAAAATAAATAAACAAAGAAAATATTTTCCAACCCGTTTTCACTGTGCTAACTTCATTGTTACAAAAAAGGATTTTGAACTCAAATTTTCTGTTTCATTCCAATGAATGACTCAAATGAACTTAAACTTCTTATTCATAAACAGTGAATATCACAACTGATTTTCATGTTTAATTTGTCCATGTCATGACTGTCAGAAAATGCCTTCTTTTCATTAGAAGAGGGTGAAGTATTTAGGAAAATTAGGACAGGTTTGAATTACATTTTATTTACGAGAAGATAATTTAAGAGGGTACACAACATTTTTGGTCACCAATTTTTGTTAACTGACACCTAACATGATGGTTACTTTATAATTTTCAAATGTCAGGAACAGTTATCCATTATTGACAGATAAAATAAACAAATCTTTATGCCACATGAACAAAATGATTTATTTACACACATTAACATCAAAATTAAACTCTGCATTGTTATTCTTCACATATGATTAACAAATATGCCTATCTTTTCTTAGAAGTTAGAAAGCATGATAGGCAGGGCCAACTGAAGATTCATGTCATCATGGTAACATGTAACTATGAGCATTTGAGGTTAATATACGATTATGTATGTCAGTTCATAGTGGAATGAAAAATCATAAACCATCCTTAAATTAAATTACAGCTGGTTGAAGTTCACAAGATGATTGTAACTGTCCACTTAGTTACCTTCTTCTACAATTAACAATAAAGTAGCTCAAAATATCAAGAAAGAAAACCAAGACTTGAAAGAAAACTGACAAGACATTTTACTGTCAAACAGTGATTTATATATGAAAAATGTACATACAAAGATAAAAAGTTTTTAATGAACTCTGAACTTGTGAAATAATTGAATAAAACAAAAGGTTAAAAATAGCATTATTTTCCTAACAGTTTTGAAGAACTGAGTGGTGGGATGAAAGAGTCAATGTTTCTATGTTTATTCAATTAATAGAATATTTCTTTTTCTTAATTGTCTATTAAAGTGTCTATGAATGAGTGAAGTTCTTTTCTTGTGGTAATGGCATTGTGCATTGAAAATACACTGACTTGGCACATAAAACTATAGTAATGTTTTGTGAAATGTGAATTTGAGTTATATGGATTGCTGAGAATTGAGATATAGATTGATAAATTGTTTTTGACTTTTAGCTTTGCTTCTGATCTTCTAGAAGAAGCTGAAATTAAACTTTCTGAAATGGACACAACCATATTTACTTATTGGTCTTCTTTTTTTTTCACAGGTATGTTTCCTATGATTCTCAGCAAATGTAAAGAAATACTCATATGGTGAGAGGTGCTGAAAGTTGAGCAAAGTAACTTAAGGTTACAGAAAAAACAATGTCTAATCTTAACTCTTCATTAAACTTGAGAATCAATACTAAGAAAATTATAAGGTATAACATTTCATGGATGAAAATAATTGTTCTAACTATAACTAAATAATTATTTAAAGGAGACAATAAAAGGAAAAATACATTCAATGGATGTAGTAATTATAAATAAACAATGTCTTAAACAAGAGTGATATGCAAGAGATTTTTGCACAAGAGAAAAATAGTAAAAAATACAGTAAAGCATTAGGCAAAAATTAATTTTGTACAAATGCAGATTATTTGAAAAATGCAAATACTGAAATAGTGAATAACAATTTAAAGAAGTTAATAGGAATGTTGGCCATGACAGTCTATCTAGAGTGTAAGTAGTAAATGAAGGTTTTACATACATAATCAACATGAACCCATGTAGAAAGTTATTTTGTTCCATAAGCAATATAGGGATGATCTTTGAGTGGGAGAAATATAAATGCAAGGTAATGAAAGTAAAGAACGATTTACCTCCATTGGAAGGCTATGCAGCAAAACTCAACACAGCTGATGTGCCATGATTTTACTTACTTTATTTATTAAGAAAATAAAGAAACTGTACATATATGCATAATCACAACTAAGTAAATTTATACTAATAAGCAACAGCGAATACTTAATGAATAAATATAGAATACACTAATGTAATCAACAATAAATAAATAATGGGTAAAAAGTTAACAAACAACACTATAAGTAACCACATTTGAACCAATAATTATTAGGTTGGTGCAAAAATAATGACGTAATAATGTCGTTTTTTGACGTTAAAAAATACGTCAAAAAACGACATTGTTACGTCATTATTTTTGCACCAAACTAATATTTCTACCCAATAACCTCTAGAATAATTTAAAATATAACATTTCCCACCAATCCAATAACTGTTAGAACAGCACAATAAACTGGAAATAACTGATCTTGCTATACATAATGGTTCACTGACTAGCATATATATAACTGAGTTACCACCCAACTCACATGCATTCAAGCATGAAAAGGACTGTCACCATTCGGTATTGACCTCAGTGTCTACTATATATATATATATATATATATATATATATATATATATGGAGCATGGAGTTGGAAGTGATATATATATATATATATATATATATATCACTTCCAACTCCATGCTTTCCATTTTAATCTGCAAAAATTTAAATGCAATGTGAATTGCTATCTACTGTCCACCTGATTACTCTCTTCTCTTTCTGCTCATCATTAATGTTTCTGTTCCTAATTCTTCCACACCCTGTAACACCTAGTGTTTTAGTGGCTTTACTGCCTTGCATGGGGTGATTCTGTTTAATATATATATATATATATATATATATATATATGAAACAGTTGATTTTGTTTCACTATCATCTAAGAATGATTTTGGCACAAAAAAGATGACAAAAGATTTAAGAGTACATGCATTGTCTTAGAATGTATTGAATATTGAAAGTTTTCTCAGAAATCTTTATTTTTTTTAACATTCAGTCATGAAAAAATAAAATCTGACTAGAAATCTGATCTGTGCTACTCATTTCTATTTCCACTTATTTAAAATATTCATGTTGTCAGGCAAGAAACAGTTGTTCTAGCCTTGTTCTTCCCATTAACAGCTTAAGACCAAATGGAAAAGAGAATAAAAAAAGAAAAGAGGAAAGTGACAACATGTGTATGTTGTAAACTCTTTTTTCTTATTATTTCTCACCATCATTTAAAGTACATAAAGCCCAAGGTTGATATTCTGAACATGAATCATGAATGAAGACAACAAAGCTGTGAAAAGTGAAACAGAAACTCATACAAGTTTTCCAAGAATATCCTTTACTTTGAAGCAGTTTAAATTGAGTCCTAGTCATGTTGCTGAACAGAGTCAATGAAATGATTTCTGTATAAACATTCTTAAGATGAAAAATAAAAATACTATGAGATAGGAAACAATAACAAGTAGATACGACAAAGCCTCATTTATTATTATGAGGAAGATGATAATAATTATTATTACATTTAAGGCTGTTTCAGAAACAAGAGAGAAAATTGAATGCAAAGAATGAATATATTTTTTGCATTCTTGTTGCTACAGCTTTTTTAATTGAAGTTCATTTGAAATGATCAAGACATCTTTTCTGTAACAGTTGTGATACTCTAATAAAGAAAAAAAAGGAAAAAAAATCCTATCCTACACAATCCATATTTCAAAAGGACTTCTTCAGACTAATATTTTTTACTGATAGTGGGGAGGGGAGGAAATACAACAACTCTCAGTTACAATTCTACTTCATGAAAATGCTTGAAGATACTGGAATGCTTAGCTTTAAATTTAACTTTTAAACTTTTTGCATAATGTATCAAGATACATAACCTAGCCAACTTCATTTGATTTTCAACCACTTTTATAGCACTTATTTTTAAATATGCCAAAGTGTAATAGTAGTAGTAGTTTTGTTAAGAAAGAAGAAATGTTGTATGATCGTGGATGTAAATTTAAAGTTGAAGACTTTGAAATTAGTGTACTTTCAATACATTTTTGCTTTAGTAAATTACTTTCTTTTTTAATAAAAACTGCATTCTTTAATTGTAGGGATAGCTATTCCTACACAACTTGGCAAAATATTAAATTGATTCATAAATGTAACTGACAGCTAGTCCCAATGAAAAAGGTTGACACTTCATACTGATGTATTTTATTAAGAATTGCACCATGAAAACTAGAAACAAATAACAAATATATCTTACAAAAGGGAAAATGGACAAAGTACATTTCAAACAAATGCACAAAGAAAACACTTTTCAAACAAAATAAGAATCTGGAACGATTTCAAATAAATGATAAAGGAACACTTGGTATTTTAGAGGAGAATTTCAGACTTAGTAGGAAGAATATATTTACCATGTTACTTAGTACCAACAGTAGCTAAAAGAACATATGGTAATTTCCTTACCCCTAAGGGTCACTTGGTAACAACCTCACAACTAAACACATGTATGTATATATATAATAAATGACTAATTTTATTATTTACCGAACATTACAAATTATTCTCATAATTTTAACACTGTTAATGCTGTTATGCTACTACTAAGTAGCAAGGTTCCCAAGCCTGTTAATGCATATACTGGTTGCTTACAATAAATAATTTCCATTTTAGTTTATCAACTTTATTCTTCAAAGTTTAAACTATAATTACATTTTATTCAATTTTATTTGCCATTATTTGCATTATTTATCAGGCTACCCATTCAATACCTCTTGAATTAATATTCTTCACATTTTGATGATAAAATATTTTCAATGAACTCTTGAATCTTGTTCCTTTAAAGTGGATGATCATATCAAGAGAAATAGAGAATTATTGTAAATTCTTTGACAAGCTGTTTCTTGTGTGACATTGATCACAATCAACAAGATTTAAGCTGAAGAGTATACTGATGGAAGACAATACTCATTCACAATCTGCAAAGCTGACTATTGTCCACCTTGCTGAAAAAAAGGTTTTGAAGACATTAATGCATCAAAATAATGGACCCTAGACACTCCAGATATTAATTCAATAGGATACTTGTAGTCCAAGATTAAAGGATAACAATATTCAGGCAAAAAAGATTATATCTGGGATGCATTACAAATTGAAAGATTAGAAAAGCTAAAAAAATGAATGGCTGAAGACTTATCAAGGTTATAGAAAATGTGAAAAAAATATGTAAAATAAAAAAAAAAAATTATTCAGGTACATAGGATATTATGTTCATCAATTATTTTTCTATGGCTAATATATTCTAGATTTATTTATAGACATTTTATGTTACCCTTTGTTTGCATAATAAAACTTGAAATCCTGAAACAAGTTTATTATCAATATTTTAATAAGGACAGATATTATAAGCTGAATTTTACACAATATATTGCTCATATATACCAAACATTTTATCAACAAAAGTTGCTTAATACCAATTTTATTGTGAATACATTGAGTTGCATAATAAAATCAGACATAGCATTTTCCAACTGCAGAATATTTTATTAAACACAAGTATTAAAAATTTACTTGCATAAAATAGGTAAATTTAATTCTACATTTTTTTCTTCTGTTGAGAAAACATAAATTTTTATTTACCATCAACAGGAAATGCATTCTTTTGCATAAATTATAAATACTGGATCAATAAAGATGATGTTGTTTAGCTTTTCTAGTGCATTAATAACATAATATTTAGAGAAATAGTTTGAGGAATTACATTTGTCTACAAATAATTTGATGATTTCAGAATGCTATCATTAATGCTATTGACAATTAAAATGTTGCCATTTGAAGATTGTTACTATTGATTATGACACAGACTGTTTCCAGTGATACTAAACAAATCACTGGAATAGATCCCTAAAATCAGAACTATCCCAGTCAAAATGTATGGTAAGCCTAATTATTTCTAGAATGATAGCAATATCTTTATAATAAATACAATAATCTTACTAATTCTTATGATGGTAACAAAGTTCTACTGTGGACCATGATATTCATAAAGATGATAATGTTGGATAATTGAAAGTACTGAAGCTACTTATTCAAATTTTCAAATATCTTTATTTTTGCCATCACATTTTTAGCTTGTCTTTAATATTTTCCTTTCTACAATCATCTTCTTTGAATGTTACCTCTTTTTTTGTTTAACTCCTTCATTCTCTTTCTTTTCATATTATAATTCCATATTTCTTCATTGAAGCTCTGATTTGATTCCTTGTTCTCCTATGTCAGAGTGACCCAAAGAAGCCTTGCATTTAAGTTGTTCAAGTTTCATTCTTCCCAGAAGCTTTTAAAGAAAAGTGGATTGAAAACCACCAAAATCAGAATAAAATGTTATCTCTGAGCCCACAGTGGGACACAATTTGCTCTTTGATGGAATCTCAATTAAATGAGCAAAGCATATCTCTTGATATGCCTGTCTTCTACTCCTGTCTTTTCCCATTACAAATGAAAGTTTCCATTTCAATGTATTTGTTAGAATGGCAACAATGAGTTATAAGCTTATATCTACTCATTCCTTCCACTTTAATTGATTCCAAATCTGCCAATGCTGGTGAAGCTATCCAACAGAGCTGAATATATGTAATGTGGAGATTATCCCTAGAGAGGTGAGGAAAGTGATGAAGATAAATACAAAAAAAAGATGGATTTTTATTTTTTGTGGAAAATGTTATCTTTGTTAATATTCTACATCATAAAGTGAATATTCATCTAGCACCATCATGTCAATTATTTTATTAGATTTCATCTGTTATCTGTTCAGAAATATTATTCCATAGCTATGAAAAATATATAGTTTATATATAGGGTAGTTATTACTGCTTCAGTAATCTTCAACATTTATTATTTTATTAAAAGCTATGATCTTGGTGTTCTCAGTGGCTAATTCCGATAATATTTGTACAAACATTGTTCCTTTCCTGATATAACTGTTAAATAACAATTTGAAGTGGCCAAATTGTCCAGATAATTTTGGATGAATTATTTATGCTAGGTAGGAAATTGTGCAATCATTATTATAGTACAAAATATATTAAATATAGCAAATATCAAAAACCAAAATAAAACAAGAAAGCTAAAATATACAAAAAATCCCCTTATAATATATAGATCAGCATAACTTTTAACTCCATTTTTTTCTGTTAGACTGAAAAACTGAGTTTATATATAATAGAAGCTCTTATGCTAATTCATGAACACTTTTAAAAACCATATATATATATATATATATATATATATATATATATATATATACTGTAGCATATCTTCATTCAATAATATAGACATATTATTTACTTTTATAATAATTTTTTCTAGTTCTCTAATTAGAAATCTAGAAAGGATTATTATAAAATAAATATACATATGTCTATATTATTCAATGAAGCATACTTGAATATATATGTTTGTGTGTGTCTGTGTTTTCTCATTTTTGCTGATTCCTTTAAGGAAGTTGCCAATTTTCTATTCATATCTTTTATGTTATTTTCTCTATTTCCTAAATTTTGGAATTTGTTAATGTTTTCAACAGGAAATTCAGTAATGTAATCTTTGATTTAATTGAAAATGGCTTATTTTAAATTATTTTGTATCACTCAGTTTTAAAGTTTGATTCGACTCTGCACTTTTGACTTTAACTTTGTTTATGATGCTTACATCTTTATATTAATTATGCAAGTATCATTTATAAAATGGAAGCCAAAACGTGATTAAAAGAATTATTAGTAAAATCATTAAAAATTCTTATCATAGACAATATTCATAAGCACTGCATTTAACTTTATGGATATTTTGCCATTAGTAGAGATAGGATTATCCTTACAAATATAATATCTGAAAATATAAATTTAAAAATTTAATTATTAATTGGAAGCATGATACAATGTTTTAGAGTCAGGCATAAACGCAGATGTTCTGTGGCTTTTAGCTTTTTGTGTCTTTTATATTCTGTCTGCTGAGAGATGTAAAGTGATACTGAAATTATTTTGTTTACTATGATTGAAGTATATTAAACCTTGAACCTAGCAAGAGAACTGATTCTCTACAGAAGTATCAATGGATAAAGTTTTGCTTATGGTAATTTAGATCATAATGCTGACAATGATGGAAGGATCTGGGATGACTAGCCTGGCAGTGAAGATGTTGGTGTTAGCTTTGATGTTACTGTTGTTGTTTTGAGGGGTGGGGTAGGGTGTAGAGGTAAAGATGGGGGTGTTAGAGATGTTTTGGTAAAGGTTGTGGGGTGAGCTGGAGGTTGATGATTGTTGCCCATGATGGGATTGACTGCAGCTGATGAGGCAAGTGCCAATAATGATAACTCAGCTGATTTCTGTAGATTGTAATTAGCAAATGTCAATTCCAAAAATCATGAAAATACTGAACAGGCATGGAAAGAATTCAAATCTTATCAACAGTCCACACACACACACACACACACTCTCTCTCTCTCTCTCTCTCTCTCCCTTCTTATCTAATTCTGACTCAAAACAGCTCTGTAGCAAAGAAAACTGAGAAAACGCTGGTTTTCTTATTAAACCTGCATCTCAGAATAGTAACTATTTTCTTCTAAGATTCCTTTAACACAAATTTGTTAAGGAAACTAGTTTTGTTGAATTGTCCTCCAATAATCTTGCATTATCTATTGTTCAAGTTATGTTAATTTTTGAATCACTAAAATTATGGCTCAGCTCATAAGAGAGAATTGTACAAAACCAATCTGTCCATAGAGTAAATATGCAAAATAGTTCCAGATTACATCTTAGTCGATAAACTTGGTAAAAATAAACAATAATTTACACAGGCATAAGATTAGAGAGAGAAAAGATAAAAGATAAAAAAAGATAAAAGTGATCAAAAGAGAGAAAGAATGAGACTGATACAGATATAAACACATATCCATACATTGTCATTTTTGCTGAAAGAAGTTAAAATCCAGATGATTAGGTGGGAGTGTCACTATGTTCTAGGATTTTGAAGAATCCATGAATTGCTGGAAATATATTATGGGTGAAAATCTTTCAAACACATGCTTGTATATATCAACGTCTAATTAATCTTAAGAGTAAATACTGGAATATCAACTCAAGTATTGATTTTCAATAAGCATGTTGAAGTCAATTGTTTTTGCTTATGTATGTATATTAACTGATATTTTTCTGTTGTTATTAAAACTTCAAAAATGTTGACTAGCATAAACCATAGTGATATTCATTTCTTTCCTGTAGCATTATTAGTATTACTCAGTAAAATTATATTCTTAATGAATTGTTACAAGAGTTTTAGTCAAAATGTACTACAGAAGTCCTTTAATGACAGGTTGAAATTACCATTGGTTTTGAAAAATAATGAAAATCAAAAGTTGTTTCTAAATTGTTATCCAATAAATAGTTTAAGTAGTTCAGGTAAAGACTGAAAGTCATCATACTGGAGCTTCAACCCTATGTGCATAAGTAATTAGCCTTGTAATTGTAGTCTTAAAAGAAATGAGTATCTGTCTTCAAACTATCACTGAGGAATTTATTTATTTATCCATCTCTTTATAATCTCTATCATATACATGCACTTAAACAACTAAGTTGATCACATCGTAGCATATGACCACATTACTAATCATCATCTAAGTTCTGACTGCACTGAATGCCTTGATCTGATAGAAGAATTATATCAATTTGCAAGGGTCTTATGTCTGGTGATGAGCCCAAAACTGAATGATTTCAAACCTCATCAGGAGTATGACAAGAAGGAATTGACAGCCTCAAATCTGTTTAAATTCTTCCAAGGTTATGTTTTGTGTATACATGAGGAAAATGTGAAGAAATTGCCTAGACAACTTAAATATTCTTCACCACATCCTAAATGAATCTGCTTATAGAAAACAGTACTCCCTCTATACTGATGATGAGTGGGGGGGACTATGCTGATGATGAGTGGGGGGACTATGCTGATGACATTCATTGTTGGTATAAGAGTGATCATGAACAAAAAAATAAATCAATATTTTTTTATCAAGTGTTCCAAGAAGTAAGACTTAAACCTTTACAAAACAGAAACAATAATCTGAAATTGGAATGAAAGTAGTAATGACATGTTCTGAAGCCATCATAAAAAATTTATAATGTAGAAGTAATAAATTCTAAACAACAAATATGTTGGTGTATGGATCAGTTATAACAAATTTACTATAGGTGATAAGGAAATTGTGAACAAAGGATGGTAACAGTAATGGCAATATTAGCTGTTTCCCTACAAGGAAACATTTTGCATTCAGCAACCAAGCAGCTAGTACTGTTTTTGGTTGAAATTTATAAAATCTTTCTATTAAAACATTTTCTTTTTAGGAAAACAGGTTTCTTAAGTCCAGTAACTTTTATCCCTCTTTCTAGTATTGATAGGGGTTTACTTCCAACTATTCTATTTGAAGTAGTGTGGAAATTTAACATCATGATTATGTAATTTTTCCCTTTGAGCTACACGTGCTATCCATTTTAGTTGCTACTTCTGTTGGTAGTCTTCAAGTGATGTGGTTTCTATTAATGGTACACTTCATTGTTTCTGATTCTGTAGCACCAGTCCAAAATGTTCAAAGAAGGATGATCCTAAAAAACCTTTTTTCACCATTGAATCTTAAAAAGTGATTCTGACAGCTTAGATACTTCTGAATGGGTTTGGTGCAATACATGGCATCCATATGAAAGTCTAACTCTGACGTAAGAACATGACTTGAGATTTCAGGTTGATGTTTTGGTTCCATATCAGTTTGTAGTGTTGGGAGAAACTACCTCAGGTGCAGATTATTCTATATTCATTTTTTTTTCTCTTATACTTAATTTGTAATAGCTAATCTATACACTGAGGTATGTGAAGTGTTTAGTATTTACTAATTTTACATCCTGAATTTTTATGACGGATTCAGGGTAGGTACCATTACTGCTTTCATTCCAATTTCAGATCATAGTTTATGTTTTGGAAATGTTTATCTAGACTCCCATTTCTTGAAATAGTTAGTAGAGGATGTTGATTTTCTTGTTCAAGATCATTCTTATCCCAACTAAGAATTCCTATGCCATCAACATAATCTCCCTCATTATCAGTACATTGGCCTCAGGAGGGAAAGCAGGATCCTTGTCGTCTATTGGTAGACTCATTTTGCAGTATGGAATGCTTAAGTGGTCAGTGCCAATCCCATCACATCTGTGTTTGTAAATGTGCAGGGCATAGTTTAAGAAGAAATTAAATAAACTGAGACTCATTTCTTCCTTGTACTCCTGATGAGGTGTGAAAGGTTTCCCTATTGGGGTCTTTACTAGACATATAAGATTCTATAGATTGATACACTCCCTCTATTAGATCAATGCATTCAGTGAATTCAGAGCTTGGAAGGTGGTTTCTAATGCATAAGAAAAGGAAGTCTATTGGTGTGATCATATGCTGCTGTGAGGGCAACAAAGCAGGTATACAGTTACCTATTCACTAATAGGAAACTGTATAACTGTTTTGTCAATAGATAAGGAATTTCTTGGAGTTGTTTGATGGTAATGCTTGAATAAATATTGGTATATGTTCTATTTCTGCAGTCATCTTAAGTTTAGTTCAGTCAGGATTGAAATGCAACACAAAGTGTTTTTTGAGACCAGGACATTTTTTTTTTGTTTTGATTGTATGAAATTATCATGGTTTTTCCCATTTCTCCACATTTTAACACATTGTCTGTGCTGTTTAGCTACATTAATTTAATTTCCAATTTTCCAGAGATACTGGTTTCTCAAAGATAGTTTAAGCTAGGAGTAGTTTCACACAACACCATAAGATGCTACAAAACCAAAATATTAACCTGAGAATTCAAGCCATATTCTTAAATTGTGTCACCAGATTTAAACTTTCATTTGGCTGACATATTCAACTCGTTCAAAAAATGTCTAAACTATCAGCTGTATAGAACAATTTTATAGATTAACGATTAAAAACATCTTGAAGTGAATGAATCATTTAGATCTTAAAGAAGGCAATACCTCATCAGACACTATAGAGTGGCACTACAGAATGAAAATAGAGCTTTACAAATTAACAAAACCACAGCACTCAAAGACTTCCAACATCAGAAAAAGCAAAGATGGGTAGCACATCTAACTCAAAAAGAATATAATGAAGATGTTGGCTTTCCAAACTAATTAAAAGAAAAGGTTTGGAAAGAAATTCCGATCAATACTAGAATTACTGATGCTGATGCACTGATGATAATTGCAGTAAAATTCTATCAAGCTCTATAGATAAATAAATATACTGTGGACATCTTGGATGGTTTCAATAGAGTTTGGCATACAGATCTTCACAAGTTGAAAACTTATGTGTCTTCAGCCAAATTTTTGAACTCATCCAGTCTTTCTTATCAAATCATTAATTGAAAGTTATCCTGAATAGCCATTCTTCTACACACTTTTGTACTAATGCGGGTATCCCCAGGGCTCTATCCTTAGTCTGACTTTGTTTTTAATTTTCACTAATGACCTTTCCAATGGCATCAGTTCTCAACTTAGTATCTATGCTCATGATACAACTATTTACTCTTGTCTCAATAGCAAGTTTCATTGGCTCAATAAGGTTAAATTGGTGGCTGATGTCAAAAACGACCTTCAGTCTGTTGTTAACTGTGGCAAAAGGTGGCGTGTTAATTTTAATGCCTTCAAAACTAAACTGCTCTCTATTAATCATCTGAAAGACCCCTTTCTACCTTCCATCAGCATGGCTGATGCTAACTTCCAGTAGTGTTACTTGCTGCACCTTCTCAGACTAACATTCTTGGTTGACATGAAGTGGAAAGACTATATTGAATCCATTGCTAGGTCAGCTGCTAACAAAGTAGGCTCACTGTTTCATGCTTGATAATTTTTCTCTCCTGAACATATCTTGCATATCTATAAAGTTTCCATTCACTCATGCTTAGAATATTGCTGCCACATATGGTCCAGAGCTCTAGCTTTATATTTAGAGATCATTGATAAAATCCAAAAAAGAATCAATAATATTATTGATCCTGATCTGGTGTTTCAGCTTCAGCCACTTTCCTGCCACCATAAAATTGCCACCCAGTGCCTTTTCTATAAATACTTTTATGGTAATTGTTCAGATGAGCTCTTCCCTATGGTACCTCTGTGAGGAGAGTTCGTTTTTTCCGATGGTGTACGACCGATGCTTGACGCCAGACGTATTTGTGATTGTTTACAAACTGTTTTTGATTTCAACCTTGGTTCACGTTAAGTTCATTTTTAATTTTAATTTACATTCCGTTTATTGACTTTTTTGCCAAAAGTTTGATTTGTTTTTTATTTCTTTTCCCTCCCCTCTTTTTTTTATACTTTATCCCTCGTTGTTTCTTTATTATTAATTTTCATTTTCTTTAATACATATTTTTGAGTTTTAATTTTTCCTTTTATTTTTTTAGAAACTTCCCCATGCCAAACTTTATTTTTTCATTGTTTATTTTGCCTCACGACAGACATCGTTTTTCTTTGTTTACATTTTATTTCTACGTGTTTTCTTTGTCGTTCTTTGTTGTCAATAACTGTTAAATATTCTATGTTCCTTTATTTAAGTCTTTTCTGTGTTTATTGTAACTTTTTGTATTTATTTTCCACATTTATTTTTCTATTCATTAGTTTTTCTTTATTTTAATTTATGTGTTTCGTTTGTGTTTGGGCTGACTAGAATTTTCTAGTGGCAGCCATATTGTATTTGTGAACTCGTTTGGCATTTTTCGTTTCATATTTTCTGTTGTATTATTGTAAAAAAAGATACTTTTTGTTTATTTTCCGTCTTAAATTGTGATTTTCTTTTGCGTACTTGCTTTTTTGTAATTTGTAATTGTTAACTGGTTTTATTTTTAACGTATTTTGTCTTCTTTGCGTTCGTGTTTCTGTAACTTATTTTTGCGTGTTTAACTGTTTATTGTTCTGTCTCGTTAAATTTCTTTTATATTGTGATTTATTCGTATTTATCTTTTGTTTAAATTATACTTTTATTTGTTTTCTGTTTTATGTGAAAGAAAAAAAAAATTGTGATTTAAAAGAAGAAATGGAGAACGGCGAGGAAAAACCTGTTCGTGACTAAAGAAGGATCCTCCAGATAAAAGTAAAGATAATGCATCAGTGATGGAGGCAAAAGAAAGTCAGAATTTGGACGAAAATCCAAATCCCACTAAAAGTATGGAGTCTCCAAAAGGAAAAAAATTACCGAGTCCCGGGAAAAAGTATGGTGGCCGCAAATAGCCAAAACTCAGTACAAGAATCCAGTGTACAAGAAGGAAGTATGGTGACCGGAAATCGCCAAAACTCAGTTCAAGAGACCGATGTACAAGACGAAAGTATGGTGGCCAAAACTAGCCAAAACCCTGCGATAGAAATCAGGAGACAAGATCAAACTATGGTGACCGAAAGGGGCCAAAATTCGTCAGACCAGACCCCCAAGAACAATGACATGGCAGGAGAGACACCCTCATGCTGGAAGTCCCTGCCAAAGTGTAAAATCAACATAACGGAGTTCCTGGAGAAAGCCAAGAGCTGGTGACAGCAGATGGGCTCATGTCAAATCTTGAGGAATTAAGAAAAGTTGAGAAAAGAATTGTATCAGTCATTGTGGTCGACAAGCGCTCACGCAAGATTTGCCACTCCACAAAAGATACTGTAATTAAGGCCTTGACTTCTCTGGGTATTAAAGCTCAGGGTCATCAAAGGTAAAGGCTTTTTCATGTGGGAAGTACTGTTGCCCATGCCTGCCAACTGAGGAGGAACTTATAACAAAGGACCTGATTCTGCACACTGAATATGAAGGCAGGGGAAGGACTTGTAGTGGTTTATGAGGTTCCTCCTCAAGTGTTGGGGAGCATCTGGCTGCCTATCTGGGTCAGTTTGGACAGATAATTAGTGCTTCCTCAGACGATCTGAACGGTGGGGGTGGAGCTTCAAGATAATGATCAATAGTAAAGCCTTCAGCTCCATCCCCAACTGCCTGAATGTAGAGGGCCAGAAAATGCCACTAATTATTACTGGATGAAAACTGGCATGCTGGAAGTGTGAAAAGACTGGTCACCTATCCTCTTCCTGTTCAGAGAAGAAGGCCTCTGAAGTTCTGGCCCCGCCCAACCAAATCTCCCTTTAGCCAAGTCTACCAAATCTGTCCCGCCTGTAGTGGGCATGCCAGCGACCGGGACCAGTGTCGAAAATCCCCCGGTTGGGTCCAAATCTCAGCCCCCAATCCCCAAAAAGCCTTTTCCCACTGCTAGTGCGTTCGAGGAGAAAGAGGAGAGGGAATGGCAGGTCGTTGGCAGGGCAAAAGGGAAGACCAAGGCAGCGGAACCTCGTATCACATCACAAACAAGGAAAGACACAGACAGTCCCACTCCCTCTACTAGCACAAAGGGTGATTCTCCGGCTAGAAACCTTTGACAACAGCAACTGCGATATGAGCCCAGTTTTGAAAAAAAAAAGAAAAACTGCAGAAATTGAAAGACACCCTTCATCAGCAAAAACCATCTGGCTCTTCAACAGTTCCTTCATCTCCTTCTTACAAACCAAAACTCATGACACCTCCTCCCTTGACCAAACCTCCGTCTCCTTTCCCATTTAAAATGACTACACTTCAAAAGTCTCCCAGGCCCAAAAATAATCCTACCCCTACCACTTCACATACCCCTAAACCTTCTCCTGTCCAAACACCCATCAGTTCCCCACAAAAGTCCAAAAAACGTCAAAGAAGTCCGTCCTCGGAAAGCGTTGAATCTGTGTGCAAAAAAAAGGCCACCAAATATAATACAGGGGAAAAAGTTTGCACTATAACTAAAGAACAGGAAGAAAAGCTTGCTTCACAATGTAAAAACTTCAAAGAACTGAAGCACTTAATTAAATTCCGAAAAATCAAAAACTTGGATGTAGAGGACCCAAGCAATTTTCCAAATCCTACAAGGGTCCTTACTGTAATAAGGACTGGGGCCCCTGGCAAACATGTATGGGCCATGGTAATGGAGGCAAACCAGGTCTTTTGCATGGTGCCTCCTATCGCCTATTTTGACAATGATAATGTAAAGAAATTAAACCAATTTTGTTCAGGGAGGCTTCTGGTTTTTGTTCACCCTTCCCTATATAGAGCTTTAAAGTTATCCTTCCCCCTGGACATTGGCGGTTTGTCTCCTGATGGCACCATCAAGACTGAGATGGGTACTGGCTCAATGGGAGAGGCCGTTGGTGTCCTAACCCCGGCCATGTTTAATGCAGGAGAGTAACCCTAATCAGTTTCATCATGGCTCTCTGGTTAGCAAGTGTGAATGCCCGAGGCCTAAGGTCGGAGTCTCGCAGAGCGAGGTTCTCTTCAGCATCTCGGGGTGAATATCTGTTGTGTGCAAGAGACCGGGTTTTCTTCTCGCGACTATGAGAATATTCTGTCTAGGGGTTTTTCCCTCTATTCAGCATGTTCTGATAGACGCTTGAGGGGTGTCTCTTGGCTGGTGAGCAAGTCTTTGAAGGCTGTGTGTGTTCTTGTCTTGCGGATCCAGCGGGCAGACTTTGCATGCTGGATGTTACCATAAAGGATAAGGCTCTTCATCTCATTGGGGTTTATGCACCCAATGTCCGTTCTGAGCGGCCTGCTTTGTTTCAGCAGATCAAGCCGTTTTTGACGACATCACATCAGGGAGTTTTAGTGGGTGATTGGAATGCCGTTCTTGATCCCGATATAGATCGTATAGGGACAAATTCGGGCACTAACAACTGGGACATGAAACCATTTTGGGACTTTATTGACAGGTTTGATCTTGTCGATAAGTACTGAAATGAACACCCTTGGGAGGTAGTGTGGACTTGGACTAATAGTGGCAGCTCGGCTAGTTATCTAGATCCAAGTCCAAGTCTTAGTTAGGAGAGTCGATGTAGGGCTCTTAGTGTGTCCAAGTTTCCATGAGATAGTTTATTTGGATCATAGGCTTGTCCGGGTCCGTGTAAACTTAGATAAGCCTAAGGTTAGGATGGCTGGCTACTGGAAATTAAACTCATCATTATTTGGTGAGCAAGATTTCCGGGACCACCTGCTACTAATGATACAGAGGAAACTGACGGGAGCGGTTGTGGGAAATGCCTGGTGGGATAATTTAAAATCCAAAATCAGAACGTTTGCTGCTGATTATATTCCTCGGCTCAATCTAGATAGATTAGCAGCGCAAACGGCTTTAGAGCAGAAAGTTGATCGGGTGGTCAAATCAGGTGATAGTGGGGACATAGCTTTAGCTAAGGCAGAGTTGGCCTCCTTGCTTATCTAGAAGGTTCAAGCTCTGGTAGTTAGGGCTAGGTTAAAAAGAATGTTCTCTGAGGCAACAAATATGGCAGCTGAATTATGTGCAGAGGAGGCTCGGAATGCATCTTGGCATCATATTGCATGCGTCACATTGCCGGATAAGAGGTCTGTGACAACAAATGAGGGCATATGTGAGGCTTTTCATGATTACTTTCAGAAGCTTTTCACCAGGGAGCCCTGCTCAGTTTGACGCCTATTTAGCCAACTTTCCCTGCCTTGATGCAGCTGAAGCGGCTAGGTGCGAGGGTCCCATTACAGAGTCGGAAATCTGGGAAGTGCTGAAACAGGTTGGCCTGGACAAATCTCTGGGATTAGATGGTTTTCCGTACAAAGTGAACTTGAGGCAGTCGCACGTTTTTGTTCCCTTGCTGGCACTGATTTTTGGCAACTGGATGAACACTTTCTTTACCAGCGGTATGATCAAGTTGTTACACAAGGACAAAACGGTGAGGATGGGTTAAGTAATTTTCACCCTTTAACTATGTTAAACACAGTTAAAGATTTTGGCTAAGATCTTGGCGAACCATTTGCAGGTTGTCCTGTATAGGCTCGGAACAGACGTGCTGTGAAGGGTAGGACTATTCAGGACAACCTTCATATGGTATGCCTGATCATAGGGCAAGTTGACAGTGAAGCCTCGCTGATCAATTTAGATCAGTCCAAGGCTTTTGATAGGGTTGACCATCGGTTTCTGGAGGCTGTCTTTTCAGCGGCTGGTTTCCGGCCATACTTTCACACCTGGATCCAACTTCTGTATGCGACTACTGGTGTGCTGGTGGAGGTAAATGGGGTATGATCGGAGCCTTTCCTATTGTCTCGCTCTATTCATCAAGGTTGTCCGCTTTCTCTTTTGCTTTACGTTCTTGCGTTGGAACCTTTCCTTCGCAAGTTAAAGGCAAATCTGGTCTTACGTGGAATTTCCCTGCCTGGTGCTACCACATCAGCCAGGTATTCTCAACTGCGATAAGTTGGCTTGCGGTTGGGTGTGTGGAAGGGAGTTTCTCTTCCCGGACCGTTCCTCTGGACAGATGGGCCGGTCAAGATACTCAGAGTTTTGTTCGGTCCTGATATCCATTTGGAAATGAATTGGTCAGAGGTACAAGGGAAGGCCGAGATTGCGGTTAATCTGTGGTCTCAGAGGAATCTTTCCTTGAAGGGGAGGGGGGAAGTATGTGTTTCTCACATCTACCTGATTCTCCTTTACTGACTCTCTGTACTTCCACTTGCAACACTAATGTCATTAGTAAGGCTCTTGTTCTCTTTCTTGTGGAGAGACAAGGACGCTATGGTATCTCGGGAGATCTGTTGCCTTCATCCATTTGAAGGTAGTCTGGACATGCCAAGCATTGAGATTCATCAATATATGCTTCACATTGGCTTTTTAGATTGAATGTATCATGAACCGCATAAAGAGGGTGTTATTCATAATGACGGTCGTCTTCGAGTATAGAATCCAGAGGTTAGCAGTGAATATTTCGAAGACAGTAGGAAAGCGTTGTTCAGGTTAGCAGTGGATATTTTGGTAAAAGGTAGCAGGGCATAGTTCGTCCTTCTGTTTCTCTTCACCTGACAAGCTGGACTGGACATTCGGGTAGAGTGAACAAAATGGCTGCCTTTATACACGACGGATTGAATGTTCTACATCTTCTGATTGGTTAACCTTCTATTGGTGGACTATAAAGTGAGTTAAGTCATTTGATCTAACTCACTAGTTACATATACACAAAAAACTGTAACAGAGAGTGCCTTCTGGAAGGAAGATGCCCGTAAGAACTTCCCATCCCTGAGAAGTGTGCATTCGGGCGAGGAGGAGGCCCACAGTTTACTCGAAGCCAAATGCTCCTTCTACCGTGAATGTTGTATTGCTCTGAAATGCCTCTTATGGGTGTCGGATGGCCTCTCCAACGTCCAGGCATTGTCTCGTAGGGCATTATATCAAGTGTTAGTCAGTAGGGCCATGCATGATGAGCTGATTGACGAGCTGATTGACGAGCTCGGTCTTACGAAGCAGGAGGCTCGCTCAATATGGCCTTGGGCGCCCGGGTTGAAATGTCTCTGGCTGGTGATTCCTGGGTCACTATCCATCCCAAAACTAGGCTAATTTAGGTTCAGTTTTTGATGCTTTAGTTTCTTATTCTTTCAGTTAACTTAGCTAGGGTATGTATGCTCATTGGCCCCCTTTTATTTCTGTCCCTATTTTTCTTTATGTTTAATTCCCCATCCCCTCCCTCGTTAGATGGTCAGTGATGTCAGTTCGCTGGTGGATGCGGGGTACCTTTTGTTTCACGTGAGTGGTTTTTTCGTATTTGTTGTTGTGTTTGAATGAGTGCATGTCAGTGTGAGTGCTTGGGATGAACGAATGTTTTATATTATTATAGTCCCGCATTGTTTTCAGCCAGTTAACTGATATTTCTGCCACATTTAGTGATTGTGGAAGGTTTTGTTACTCATATTATTTTCTTTAGTTTCTTGTAAATAGATTTTGTATTCATATTGTAAATACTCATTGGGGCTAGTTTTTAGAATTGTTGTTTTATTCCCCTACCCCCACAGACAATGAATTGTAAATATGGGGACTAGTTAGTATTTTCATAGAGACAAAGAGGTATTATGGTGATTGTAGTAAGAAAGGTACATATGAATGTGTTGTTTTGGTGTAAGGCATATTGTTTTTATGATTGGGTCAGCATTTGCAGCTAGCTAAGTTATAGTCAAGACAGAAGAAAACCGTCCTTTCCCCAATCCCCCATTTGGCTGTGTGCCACATTTCTGTACAAAACAGAATAAATATTGCTCTTCACTATGGTACCTAGACTTTATGAATTCAAGCACAGTAGTAGGCTGGTGATGAGGTTTCATTAATTTACAGATGAGTTGGCTAGATGTAACTAAGTTCTATGCTAACAGTTTCTTTTCTTGCACTTCTAGCTCTATGCTTATCAGTCAACTTTAATCTTCAAAAATTTAAATTCAATGTCAATCACTATTTGCTATCCTCCTGATTACTCTTCTTTTGTTCTCACTCCTTAGTAATGTTTCCGTTTTCTAATTCTTCCACATCCAGTCATCACTTGTGTCTCAGTGGCTCTACTGCCTTGCCTGCAGTGAACTTGCTTAAAAAATAAATAAGAATAGATAGTGGACTTGAGAAATCTGAAAAACTGTTCTAAGAAAATGATGTTATAAATTTCAATCAATGATAACACTGACTGTTCAGTCAATGAAGCTGTATGTTTCCTGTATGGAAATGGTTAATATCACCATTACCATTAAAACACACAGACACACACACATATTTAAAGAGAAACTAAGTAAAATTAGGTAAAATAAACAGAAAAATATGGAGGAAATGTGTGGTTGAGAAATAAACAGTACAAAAGTTTCAAGTAAGCTAAAACTATTTTGATTAAAATAAGCTATTTATGCAATCCAGTTTTATTTCATAAATCAAGAACATTAATTTAACAGTAATATAAGGTCATGCTCCAAATTATATTACAATAAAATAAGATTCTTTTAAACCTTATATATTAAATGTTGTAATTGTCATCTATATTTTATGGATAAATAATTATCTAAATAGACACTATTCAGAGACACTAAAACAGAGATTAACAACAACAATTATCTGTTTGGAATTTGTCAAGCAATGTACGACATACCAGATAAGTAGTGCACCTCAATTTATGCTAGAAGATTATCTTATTTCAATTTTTGAAACAATAAAAATATAGTTTATTAAATTTATTTGCATCATTTTTCCTTAGACAAACTGACATGTCAAAAAAATTAGAGACGCTAGTATACTGAATGGTTCTGCCCCCATCTCCTGTAGATGTCAGCAAGATTATGTATATCTGATACAATAGGTAAATAGGTAGTTTAACTGTGGCAATCAAAGAAAAAAGACATAAGTTAACACCATTTAACCATATAATATTTGTTGGGGGTCATAAAGAATGGGTGATCTATCTCCAAGGTAACAACTGTTTTAAGTTTTTCATAGGCATCGGTAGGAAGAGTATACCAAAATATGTGAATTCTAGACAGTGTCATGTGAAAACAGTCGGTGCCCACAGGTAATGCAAAAATAATACCACCATTGACTGTTAGGAAGATGAAAGAGAATATTGCATCAATTACATCCCAATCCAATGCTGGTGACCTTATCATTTTATCATTCAATTCCAAGGAGCTTCATAACTGTCAACCAATGAAGATATTACTATACCTCAGCATGATCAGAAAACATCATGATTGGTTTGTGTTTTGTCACTTGGTCAGATGCACCATACCTTCAGATTATATAAGGTTATGCACCAGCCTATCAGTAAGGTTTTGTGTGCAAGCTGGTAGTAGCTCTCTAACCATGTTACATATCTTCTTTTGGAGTTCACAAAGATCACTGTAAAATTGGAGTCTATCTTTACACATATGATATATACACGGACCATGTTGCACACCATTTATATCTACAGTATTCCATGGATTGATATGCCTCAGTTTAATTTGTGAAATAAATTATATAAGCCTTCTAAATTGATGTTGAATATTACAAGAATGCAAAAGGAACAAGAATGACTCACTTTTAATTGTTATTATTGCCTAATTTATGGAGGCAAATTTATTTTTCACTGGGGCTTGAATACATGTATAAAAGTTATTTTTGCTAAATGTGGAAATTGTCCTGAGTATGATGGTAAACTGCATCCAGCAGCAAGGCCCCTGATCAGAAGGTTTTGAAGAGTGTGGAACCACCTCTTAATTGCTGTTGTTCCCAGGTCCACCCTGACCCAGGATGATAGCACCTGTTAGGGTCCCAGCTATGGCTAAATAGTTCCCCCTCCACCAATCTGGTGTTTGAATACTAAGAAAGTGTAAACATGGGTTTTTATAATAAAAATACTAGCAATACAAATTGCAATATATAAAATGCACATTCACAAAAAAATAATTCCCAAAAACAACAAATTCCCTCAATGGTGACCTGTGATGCCTGGAGATGGAGTCCTGATGACTGAGTGTCCACAGCATGTCACTTTGTTTCCTACTTGAGACAGGTGGATGGAATAGGCCAATCCATTCCAATCGGCTAATCACATGGTGACAAGGGCTAGTTGGGATGATAGACAATGTCTCCAACATGGCTGTGAATCCTTACACCATACAATACTTGGGTAGATATGGTGGGGGAATGCGGGTGCTCATATCCACCTTCATCACAACTATACTGTGTAGCCCTGATGGATCAGGGTGAATGGGATTAGTCTCCCCCTAATAATGTCCCTTAAGAAGGAACTCCAAAGTGTGTGGAAACACAGATGGTAAATACAAAAATCAAAATTATATGACTATTTCTTAGAAACAAACCAAGAGACAACCTGAGACTTTTGAAACAAAAAGTGAAAACAAAATAGCATAAAAAAAAAAAAAAACAAAACAATTTCACCTTTCATATTTATAGAATCACTAGATGGGGAAATATCAAAAGTGTCTTCTTTTGTGTTGTAAAGGGTTATAGCAGCCATGTGCGAACCAAAATCTGTAAAAAAAACAAAAAAATCACTTTTAATTCAAATAAAAACCAAAAAAGACACAAAAATTACTAAAAATCAAGCAAATAGACAACAATAAAGTAAAGGCTTACCCTCACCAATTTCTTAATTCATCTAATGGAGTAATGAAATGCCTAGAGCTGTCACTCTGTTCACCAGAAGAAATTAAAAATGATGACACCCTAAAAAAAGCAAGGAGTAACAGATGTCAAAAGAATTCAAATAAAAAGAAACACAAACACATACATTTTGACATTCAACAAACCTACTTTACCTAAAGAAATAAAGATAGGATACTCAATAGTCAAGGTAGAGCTGTACATTCCTAATCTCCATAGATGTCACAAATGTCAGAAATTTGGTCATCTAAAAAATCAGTCTGTCAAAGACTTGGAGAACTTGAGTTGGATCATGAAGAGTCCCCCTGTGGAAGGCCTCCTTTATGCCCAAAGTGTAAAAAAACTCTCAGCAGACTCTGGAGAGTGTTACATCTGGAAAAAGGAAAAGGAAATAATAAAAATAAAATTCACACAAAACATCTTGTTCCAAGAATCCAGAAAACAGGTTGAATCTTATTCACTTCCAACATCATATGCAAATATTGCTAAAATATCAAATCACCAAAATGACATCCAAGAAAACAATTCAATAAGGAGCCAAGATCTTACAACTCTAATAAATGAATTAAAAAGTCTAATAGAACTACTATAATGTAGTATATCACACATAAATCAAATTCCCATAGGCAAAGCAAAACCTATCCCGTCAATCTCAAGCAAAAAGAATCTATATGGACAAAACAATTAACCCCAAAAATTACAATCCAAAGTACAAAAATCCTTCTGAACATTAAGAGAATCAAAAGGTACATATAAAAACTAACATAAACTAACTATAAAAACTACATCATTGAAGAACCAAGCAAAATGGACATAGATGAACAAAACTCTATCCCATCTCAAACAAGGGAATGGTTATCAACCAAGCAAAGATTGTCAAAAGAACCTAATGGAAAATATGAGGAAACAAGATAGAACAACCAAGCAGAAACAAAAGACCTTCAAAGAACAAAACATGACAAGAAACAAAGTGCTAATAGACCAGAGAGCATAGAAATTATGGATACTTCACCCACGAAGCATAAACTGGACAAGCAAAAAACTCTTAACAGCTAGGGTCAAAACACTCTGAAAGTGTAAAAGTGGGTTTTAATACCAAAAATTCTTTGTAAAAAATTATTACCAGCAATAAATTTTTGAAGGAAAAATTATTACAACCAATACATTATTACCAGCAATACATTTAAAAAAAATATTTCCAGCAATATATTTTTGGAAAAATATCACCAGCAATGCATTTTTGGGAAAAAATATTACCAGCTATACTTCTTTAAAAAATATTACCAGCAATAGATTATTGGAGGAAAAAAAATTCCAATATATTATAATATTCACATAGATTGAACATTATAACGTTCAGGCTATGTGATTGATATTCTCTACACATGAATTAACAATGGAGGAGATAATGTTGAAAAGTAAATATGTGTTTCTTTTCTATCACTCATGTTTAGACTTAATGATTTACCTACAAAGTTGAAAGGGACACACAGTGACAGAATTAAATAATCTGAAGAAATTACAATTATTTAACAAGTGAAGAAAATCACTGACTAAATCAGAAAAAGTTTTGTGAGATGATATGATCTCAAACAGATAGAAATGAAATTCATAAGTTTCTTGCTAATGCCTATGTGCAAACTACTTCCTGTAGCTACAAATTTTAGAATCAAAAACCATCAGTTTCATGAGATAAATGAGAGAAAGTATATAATTTAAATCAAGTCCTGAATTATTAAGGGACATGGAAATAAAATCAGTTAAATATAAAGTTATATTTAATTAACCAGAATGTACTGTGCAATGATAATAGAAATTCTTCTATTTCTCAATCATAATGTGATTTTATAAAAGAAACATTAAAAAAATATTTTTTTCCAAGGAACAAATAGTAGTAACAGAGCAGCAAAATTCTAAATTATATCTGATTTCAAAAAAGTTTTATATTTTCAACTGAAATTACTCTTTTCAAAAATCCTAACATTCTCCTCAGGTTAATAAATTGTAAAGCTAGCAGTTCCTTTTAAAGATAGCATTCTGTGAGACATTTAAATGTAAGTCAGAAAATGTGAAGCTCTAAAATGCAAATGAGAAAGAAATGGTTGTTAATGCTCAATATTGTGGTTTCAAAGAAACTTTAGCCTTGAAGTTCCTGAAGTTTTTTTACAATGAAAACTCTGACAAATCGAAGTATCTTGCAATGATGCAAAAGCAATCATAAATTGCATCCATTTGTTTGTAGCTAAATAACTGAATGTTAACTGAAAAACCTTGGTTTTACTATCAAATACTATGGAAGGGTTTTGAGTTATTTATTAGTGGTAATGTTGTTCCAGTGGTGAAACTCTTACAAAAAGAAAGGTCATCATATGATGAAATTTTTTTGGGGAAAACTACTGCAAATATATTTCTGTACACTACATAAATGTGTATGAATATATTTGTTTATAGATGTGTGTATGCACATGCAAATATATGCATATATATGTGGAATTTAATAAATTATATAAAATAGTAAGAAATGAGAAAAAAGAAAAAACATAATAGTGATATTTTTCATGTGGTCTTAAAAAGAATTACAAAATTTCACACATTTCAATAATTTCCATGACATTTAAAATATTTAAAAAAGATAGAAAGTGGATTCAAAATATAAAGAAAATAAAGAATTCTCTAAAAAAACAAAACAAAACACAGATTTTACACTGTTATAACTGTTTTTGAATGATGTGAGAAGAATTTCCTGTAATTAGCCTAATTAAAAAAAAAACTTTTTCCAGAAAAGAAATGACACTTTCTTGTTAATCAAATCAATTGATATTATCTGTAAGACAATTGGCAAAAGATTTGTTTACCAATTAAAAGATCTTCAAACTTTGCCTGAAAAGCATCATATGAAACAAATTGCCTTCCTGAGAGAATTTAAATGATCATCCTGCAGACAACATAACTTTACTTGGACAAAGAAAGTATAAAAATATTTGTCAGAAATAAAAAAAAAATTAAGTTAAAGTTTATTCACAAATTTTACAGTAACTTTTTTCCATAAATTTCCACTCCTACAATTTGAGTCAAACTGCTTGCATAGATGAAGAGACAATGTGAGAATTAATTCATAATAGAAGAGAAACAGAAAGAGAGGGAAAGCAGTGCCAACCAGACAGATGAATCTAACTTCATCTCCAAAAGGCAGTGCTTAACTGCTGATGAAAAAAAGTGTCATTTTCCATAAAATTTGATATATCTGTAATATAATATATAATAATGTAAAATATATCACCACTAAAAGAACTCATACATTAAATACTTATATTAATTCAATAGAAAATATTTAAAGCTGAAACATACAATGAAATCAATGCAGTATAAATTAGAAATTGTATCCAATACTTTGTATAGTGAAATGATAAGTGAGATGTCAAGGATTAGTGCATTTTATTATTTAAATTAATCTAAAAAAAAGAAAATGGATTTTAAAACATGACAAAAGCCTTTACTCTATCAAATGAAATAAAATTTGTAACATATATATTTCAAATAATTATATGCATAATATTACAAGTAAACATCAATGTGCACATTTCATATGTATGTGCATTTGTTATAGTTAATTTCATTTGATTGATATAATGATAGAATTTGCTTACTTTTAAATATTATTCCAGTATAGGAACAAACAATTAGTATATTATCCATGTAATGCAAGCATGTTTTAAGAATAAATTTGATAAAAACAACAAAAGAGAGAGAAAATGAAAGAATGCACTTTTCAGACTTTCCACAATACATTTAATTTTAAACTGAACATTGTTGCTGTTAAATGCCAAAAAATAGAAATTTGCTTGATGCACTGTTTTAATGGAATCACATCTTAAATATTTAGAATAATTTAAAAAAATACAAGTGAGAATGGTTCAAGGAAAAACTGAAATCTCCAACTAAATTTACATTTTAGATCCAACTCGGCTATATTGATGGTAACTTTAAATCTATTAAATTGTTTTGCTGAAAATTAAATAACAAAATATATTTTATTTTGTTTATTTCTAACAATTTTTTTTTATTTTAATGAACAAGTTTAGCTTGTATTTTTATTATATGCTGTTTAAATTAAAATCTGGCAATTCATAGATTTCTCAAACATATTCATAAAGAAACTGATAACTGTATCATTTGAAAAAAATTATTTTCAAAATTTTTGCACTGAGGCAAAAAGATATATTAAAGTCTATAAAATAAAATTAAAATACAATGAACTCAAATTAAAACTGATATACAGAAAAAATTCTGGCAATCAGAAAATATTTTCATTCAGGAAATTTGTAGAGAAATGGTTTGAAGATTGTGTTTTGTTAAGATTGCAAGATAATTGAAAAGAAATGAAAGATCTCTATGTTTTGGTCTAACCTCATCAACTCTTAACATAAACTTATTTTTTTGTGATGAGTTGAGTTTCACACATTCTTCCAAAGACTTTATTTCATTTTCTATTTAGCTAATTATAATTTTCCTTGATTCTTTTACTTGTTTCACCTATGTAAAATCTCTGTTTACACCAAAATTTATTTATCCAATAATTGGTATGATATAGTAGGACATGTAGCCCAGAATTTCTGAAACTACACAATGTCTGTAATTATATTTTGATGGATGAAAACAGATAATACGTTTCTTATTCCACCTGTTGTTTTTTTGTCATATTTGTTGCTGTTTGCTTCAATATTCTTTTAACAAATATCTGTTCTGCAATGCTTTATATTAAGAACAAATTTCTATTCTTCTAAAAACAAATACTTTTTATAACTTTGTCTTACTTTACATCCTCATATTTCTTGTTCTTATTACTGAGATGACAATATTCTTGTTTCATGTGGTAAACAATTATTCTTTATTCTGCTTCCATTACCCACTGACAATGAGAAAAGATGAAAAACATATTCTAAAAAATGCTTATATTTTAAAGTTATAAAGATTGAAGGAGAAAAAATGATTTTTTTCTGTTTTTTTTTTTAATTTTAGTAATTGCTCCTCTATTCAGATTTTTTTTAAATATTTTTTTACTTTTAAAAATCACTTAGAGAGAAAAAGAATTAGGTCATCATCATAAAAAATAATCACAAATCAGCAATATGCCTGTAAGATTTCAAAAGCAATGAATCTTTTCTATTTTATTAAATGTAATGGAGACTAATTGTATAAAAAACGCAACTCATCATTTTCTACAAAGTCTTAATTCACTTAATTGAATTTTGTAAACCTGCATTTATTCATATCTGTGTGTGTGTGTGTGTGTGTGTGCTTATGGAATTAAGATGTGCAAAAGAGATAATATTGCTCCAAACTGGTTTACTGAGATGATAATACTCAACTATGGAACTATAGTATTTTACATACTTACATTAATGCACTACTTCTGTTTTGTTGCATATATCATTTTGAAAATATATCCCCATCCTGTGCTTTACCACATACAGATATGCTACTGGAGGATTAATTATTGATAATTGCTGTTCTTTTAACATTGAAGCAAATGAAGCATCTGCAAGAGATACTTCATTTATCACTTTTCCATGTCTAATCCTTTACTTAATGTTGTATAGTGTTGTTTTACGACACGTAAACAGTATGCAACTTTTCTCTCATCTGACTCTTTACTCTACACTTTATTTATCCTATAACCAACATATGTAAATAGGTAAAATTCTGTTTGCCAATCCCACTACATCTCACTGAACCGAAGAGGTTTAGTGTATTTCATTGTTCTTGAATTTCTTTGCCAACCTCTTTCCTCCTTGCACTCTTGAGGTTTATGCCTGATTCTTTTTAATGGAGATCTTGGTCTCATTTTATTGTCTTCCATGTCTGAATCATTCCTGTGATCATCCTTAAGCTTGTTTTCTATTACATCTTCCCGATCTGAAGAACTCATCCTTTCTTCTTCCTCCATCACAAAACCTTCTCTTCAATTCTGAAACTTATTTGGTTAGAATCAGCCATTAGACCTTTTCCTTTCTTTGATATGATGTCTGTATTATGTCCACTTTGTATGATGAAATTAGCTTTCTCATGACATGCTACTTTGTCTTTTTTATAGAATGAAAAGTGGAATATAACTCACTGGTTTTGCTTTACCTGCTTTTTGTTTGTTTTTTTCTTTTTTACCAAAAGAATTTATTAATATATTAACATTTACTGGATACAGTGTTAAGGAAACAAGGTTGATTGTTTGGAAAATATTTTGCCCATTTATATAAATAAAAACTTGTATAAAAATTATCAGAACAATAAATAATCAGGTTAGATAACTCATTTCCACCTCAAAACATTATTTACATTATTAGAGCTGTTATTCTCATCTTCATTGCCATTTTTACAATGTTTCGGCCATTGTTTCTAGCCTTCTTCAGGTGATTGGAATTTTTGAACCGAACCTTTTATTTCATCCATGTTGTGAATATGGCAACGAAGAGGAGGATAACTGTCTAAATAATGTAAATAACGTAAGTAATCATAATACGTCATCTCAGAGATATAGACAGATATCCGCCTTGAAAATATAGAAGAATATTGAAAATATAGAGAATATCAGTAATCATTGAAAATGGATATTTTATCAATTTTCTGTATCTAGGTGTGTATTACTGGGAAGGTGAAAGGGAAATTGCTCCAAGTCTATATGAAGCGAAATGAATATTTTAAAAGAACTCTGTCATTCTGCAGTTAGCAAGCAACACCAGTGCAAACTCCAGTTTGACATGAAGCCAATAGACAGTTTCTGTGCTGTTTGATATGCTTTGTAAGTGTACTCATCCATCTCTATGTCACTCAGAATGGTTGCAGTGATAAAGTCATAAGACGTTAAGTTCCATGGGTCCTGAAATCTGATAAAAATACAACCAAACATCAAAGAACTTGGAAAGACATTACCCCAGTTGCCATTTGATTTTGAAGAATCACAAGTTTTGGCAATTGCCATTAATATTAGTTTCCTCGTTTCTTTCCTCTGCTTGCTTCAATTTATGTTTGTGTCATCTACATTTCCTTTTGACATCTTTACATATATATGAATGAGCATGTGGATATGTATCTATATAAATGTATGCTATATATATATATGTTTATGTGTGATACACATACACATACACATATATATATATATGTGTGTGCGTGTGTGTGTGTGTAAAATATGTAAGAATACAAGGAAATATGCATGAAAATATTTATATTTAGGTTTGTGAATGTATTTGCCAATGCCATCAAATGAAAATCCTTTGAATAGCAGATTTTAGTCTGTCCATTGCAACCAGTAATGTTTGCAGTTCAATTTTGATAGAGAGTAATATATATTCTTGTTATTCTGAAACCCATCAAAAATAGATTACTATGATGTATTTTATATTTATTTTGCATAGAATCAGTTTGGAGAACTCAGTGGATGCGAACAAAGTCAACCAAGTCCTAGTCAGTTTTGGAATATAAAGTAAACACTTGAGAAAAAGAACTAAAAGTTTTCTAACTTTTCATTGACCTTAGTTTAGTACCACACAAAGCTAAAAGAGTTAATGAACCACCCAGCTACAAGTTTTAAATTTGCTATATCATTTAATTACAGAAACCGACATTAAAATGTCATAAATGAACAGAGAATGAGTTTAATAAAACTTACTGAATAACTTGAATGAATCATAAAAAATAAAGAGGAACTTCATATAATAGAATTAGTTCATCATCAAAGATAAGTGAAAACAAATAAATACTTTTAAAAATACTGTTATTGTTTCAATCTTGACATTTTGTATGTTCTTGAGATTCCTGATATAATTCCCCAGCATGTTTTTTTGGTGTTTTATGAAAAAAAAATGGTTTTAGGGATATGGAGTGTCAGAGTGTAGGCATTTAGAAAAATGTAAAGCAAGAAATGGATAGGCTAAATATTATTTAAGGTTTATATGAAACAAAGTGGACAGACAATGAAGAGTTTGTCAGTGAGAAATACAATGTCATATATGCAGGTGGAGAGAAAAATAAGAGAAGAATAGGACTCATATTAGACCAAGAAATAAAGAAATGTGTTTTGGGATCCAATAAACTATGTGATAAAATTCTTGTAGTTATAATGAAAGGAAGTCATCTAATATAGCCATTGTAGTCGTATTATACACTGACAACACAGTGTACAGAAGAAATTGAAGAGTTTTACTGTACACTAGACAATGCCATGGCTCAATGCAAAACAAGAAATTGCAACTGTCATGGGAGACCTGAATGCAAATTAGAGAAAGAGCAAGATAGTGAAATTGTTAGCAAATTCAAAGTAAGAACTCATAGTGAATATGGAGAAAAATGAGTCCAATGGTGCAAGACAAATGATCTGGTAATGACCAACACATGGTGTCAAGAATATCCAAGATATATATGGACATGAAAAGCTCAGGAGGTGAAGTTAAAAATGAAAGTGACTACATAACCATCAATAAGAGATTCATGAATGCAGTTTTACACTGTTAAGCATATTCCAGTGCCAACTGCAACCATTTTCCCATTATATGTAAGCTTTGAGTTAAACCACACATGTTGAAGTGGGCAACAGCATCACCCAAATTGCAATATGACAGACTCCCGAATGACCTGACCTTGAAGGATCTGTCTACGGACGTCATTAAAAGCAGATACAATGAACTAAATGAGAATAAAAATTCAAAGTGGGACACATTAAGAGAATCATTAGTAGCATCAGCAAAGTAAATCATCCATAAGAATATGAGACAAGGACAGAAAGAATAGATGACAGATGAAATTTTCAACATGATGACAAGTGACAGTGAACAATGCCAAGATATGGTACAAAATATAGGACACTGTAGAAAGACATTAGAAAACATTGTAGACAGGCAAAAGTAGAATGGCACAACAAAATGTCTGATGAAATAGAAAGGATGAGCATCACAATTAAGGCAGATATTGCATAAAAGAATAAGAAAAATAAAGACAAAAATCACATTCATCAACAGGATGTATAAAATCAAAAGATGTGATGGTGATAACAGAGAAAGAAAAAAAATACATCAAATATAGAACAAATATATCAGAGACCACTTCCAACAGACAAGAGGAAAACCTGTAATAAACAAAAATATGGAAGAACCAGAAATATTAAAGATCAAAGTGAAATTAGAACAGGAACAAGAAATCAAGACCAGATGGAATTGTAATGGAGATGCTTGGAGGCCTTAGATGATTTCAGCATTGACAAAATTACAGACATTTTAAATGACATATACAACAGTGGTGATATACTGGAACATCTAAATAGATTCATTTCTATTATGTTGCCCAAGAAGCCAGATTCAAATGAATGTGAACTCCATCAGACAATCAATCTAGGACACATGGGAAAACTTATATGAATTTCGATTAATAAAGTTTTTGGCAGAATTAGACCAGAAATAGGAGAACAGGGCAATTTCATTTAAGATACTGGAACAAAGAATGCAATATTTATGCAAAGAATATCTGAAAAACAATACAAATGTAAAAGGATGTATATCTATGTTTTATAGATTATGCAAAATTAATTTGATAAAGTACATCACAAAGAACTGTCTGAAGTGCTTGGAAGGCTTGATTTGTTTGAGAAGGATATTAGAACACTTCAGAAATTATACTACAAGCAAACCACCTGCATATGGATAGAAAATGAATTCAGTAAATATACAAAAATAGAAACAGGCATTAGATAAAGATGTCTCTTCTCACCAGGCTTATTCAAACTGTACAGTGAGACAATTCTGAGAGAATTAGTAGTCTTACCAGGATTCATTATCTTAACATAAAGTTAGTAAAGGTAAAGCAAGAAGGAAAGACTAACCATCCATTGTAAGAAGATAAATGTGTATGGTTGCCAGCAAAAGGAACAGCTCAAGAAGTAAACTATGAATTGGAGATGACAAAATCAAGAAGTGAAATTTAAATATCTACGAAGATGGATGTAAAATGTGAAACCAAAATCTGAAGTTTCAATGGAATAGCATTAGATGCCTTCCAAAAGCTAAACAAAGTATTGAGTAACAGGAAAATTTCATTAGAAACAAAGAAAAGAATGCTGAATTGTTACATATTATCATTCCTCCTATATGGCAATGAATGCTGAATCATTTCATTGCAGATGAAGAAGAGACTTGAGGAAACAGAAATGTGGTTCTACAGAAGGATGTTGAAAATACCATGCACTGAACATGTGAGCAATGAAGAAGTTTTAAGGAAAATGAAAACAAAAAGGACACTTAGAATCAGAAAGAGCCAGTTCAAATTTCTAGGGAATATAATGAGGAAAGTGGGCTTAGAAAATTTAACACTTACAGGACATGTGGGTCAAATGAAAGCAGTAATTAACCTACTAATTGGGATTGTGTAAGTAGTTGGCAAAAAGGAGATTAGAAAAGATAGAAAAAAGACAAACATTGTTAATAGCTACAGAGAGAAAGTTGTAGAGAACCATGATGACCCACATACTGAAGGGACACAGTACATAGAAGAAGAAGAAGAAAAAGAAGAATTATTATGAGACCATAATTTTGAAAATATCATGATTATCTGAATAGTCAAAAGTAAATCTTTTAAACAAAAGCCTGAATACAGACATGTCACAGAAGCATTTCCATATATTTTTTATATTACTTATTGATAATTATCTCTTGAAAAGTATTTTTATTGAAGAAACAATGCAATAAAGGTGAAAACCAAATATGAAGAGTAGCATAGACAAATTGCAAAGCAGAGGGTTGCTAGAAAGAAAGAAGTTGCCAAAGTCCAAATTGAATCCTTGTTCTATCATTCTCTATCTTTCTCTCACTTTCTCTAACACAATCTCTCTCTCTCTCTTCATTTCTCTGATGAATGTGTTTTGTAGATATATAGAACAAAAGTTATTTTCCTTTATCTTTCTTAATCCCTTTTTTCTTATCATACAAATCAATAATGATATAGAGTAGCATACTGTATTTAATTCATAAATTTTGAGTTTATACACACACACACACACACAGATATATATATATGTAAAGAAATATAGTTTTAAGGTGTGCTATATTTATGGAATAAAGTGCTCAATATCAGGGATAGAGTGTACATAAATATAAAAGTGAACATTGAAGTCAACACTCACAGGTCGCAGACTGTTTCATGCTATATGCAATCTTCAAGCCATATGTGGTTTGATGATTGCATCTAGTGGAAGAAAGAAAGACTGAAAGAAGAGAAAGAGTTAATAAGGAAAAGGGTAAATGAATTTAAGAGAATGAAAACTAATAAGAATAATGAAAAATTAAATAGAAAAAGAAATTAGAATTATGAAAAATTGACAAAAAATAGGAAAACTAAAAAGATGTGGTCTGATGATTGTGTCTAGTCAGTAGCCTCTAAGTGTTAACTTCAATGTTCACTTTTATATATATATAAACATAATGCATCTACAATAACAAAATTAATTGAAAGATTTAAAATTAGCTCAAAGATAATTTTCTAGAGCATCAATGAATCCAAAATGTAAAACTAAAAACAAGAAATTATATTATTTTTATATTTTAATATTCTACATTGTTCCATGAGAATGTTTATGTAAACTAATACAAATTAAAATATTTAACTTCTGACCTTAATTTTCAGTTTATAGTGCTTGACTTATTTGACTTTCTTTTTTTTTTTTTTTTTATCTCTTTTGATGTATTTCTTATATTTTGGATTTTTTTCAATCCATTGTTCTCACATACCCACAAAAGTAAAAAAAAAAAAATAGTTTAATTACTGAAACTTTGATAACAAAGAAAAGAAAGAAGAGTATAATTTCAAAGAGAGAAAAAGAGAGAGACTGATATTTCTCACCATCCTATATACTTGTTACTTACACTTATTCTAAACCAACAAAATTGGCACAGACATTGTTTTTTCTCGGGCTTCTTGCCAGTGCTATGATGTAACCTTACCCCAGTGGAATTTAAAGGTTGACTGGTACCTTTCAGACTAAGCCATTCACAAGTTTGTTTCACATATTGTTGAAATATGAGAAGAATGTCTAATGCCTCATTGTTTTAACATTGTTATGATCTTTTGGAATCTGTAGTATATTTTGCATTTTACACACCAATGAGTGCATAAGCAGAATGATTCTGAGTTCTGCAATATGTACTAAATTATGGAAGATTGTAAAGTCTAGCTAAGAAGATTTCTTCAGACATAATATTCTTGTCTCTTAGCAGAATTAAGATAAAATAGGTCAGCAAAATGAAAATAAAATACGTAAAATGGAAGAAGGAAAATTCAGTAATGAAAAACATTGAAAGAGAAAATGAGGTAAAGAATGAAGTCGTAAAAAAAGAAAATAAAAAGGTACAAGATGAAAATATTGAAGACTGGAGAAAAAAAAAGAAAAGAGGTTTAAATAGAGAACAAAATGAAAAAGATTAGATACTGTGAAGGAAAACTGCAGACAGAAAGTATAAATGATTTAAAGAAGTTAAAAGAATATTAAAAGGATTGACTATTCATATTAGAGATGTAAATTAATTAAAGTTATATGCATGTTTATGTACAGTTTTTGTAATTTGTTTCACGTCATTACATGAACTCAAAAAAAAAAGGTTTCAGAATTGTTAGAATTATTTTTTCTTCTGTTGTATGAACATTTTTTGAGAATTCTCTAAAAATCACAAAAGTAGAAAAACTTACTGGTTAATTCTAATTTGTTTTCTTTTCTTTTACAAACTAATTTTTAATGCTTGAAGATATTTGTCAACTTTTGAAGAAACAAATAAAACTCTGAATGAATATGCCACTAAAATTTGTAAAATTATTTAGAAAATGTTTACCTTTCTTATTTTCATTCATTTCGTTTTCACCATAAAAATAGCCATTTGGTATTTCTAAATTTTTAGACAAGAAATGTAGAAGTGCACTTTGTATCTTTAGTTAAATAGAGAACTTATATTGTTACATTAGCATCAGATTAGTTAAAACACAAGCAAAACTTATTTATAATCTAAACAATGGGTCCCTTTTTTTAAATCAGTCAAATAATTGTAAAAACTATATTTTAATGGAAAAAGGTGTATTTATAAGACTGAGTAAAAAGAAAAATTTTTTTTAAAATTAACTAATTCAGAATAATATCACTCATTTGAAAGTAATATTATTCCAAATTGGTTAATTTATTTTTTTAAGCAATTTAACTGCGCTTTCTTTTCACCTGGGTAGACTAATATTTAAACTGATTAGACATAAAACTGTCTTTGATATTGTAGTCTTCCTAGAACATGATTGATAAAGTTTGCTTAATACCTGGGAAGCATATTCTTGATATATACCAGTTTACATATTTTATGTACAAAGAAGCTGAATTTCTTGTCATATCAATATTAAAAACTCTATTTATTCATGAAGTCATCTATTATTATAATTGCAATATCTGAAAGAAAATCATTTACAAAAAATAAAACATTCTTTTAATAAAGTTTTTTTTTTATTGTTACCAAAAGATAAGTACATGATTATTACAGTAGATTTTTATTTATTCATATTAATTAAATAAAGAACAAGTAAAAAAAAAATTATAATTTTAACATGTTTCAATTTTTAGTTTGTGGAGAATAAAAAAAAAGAAAACAGCAACCAGCAAGTAAATTCAAGCTCTCCCAACTGGTATTCCAACCTCGAGTTGTTCCTTCTTGAGTTCTGTCTCAAAATCGCACTAACAGACTTTTCTAACCGCCAACCGTGAACGTCACTCCAAGCACCCCGCACTGGGAAAAATTGGTTGCTTTTATATTTGTCCATATACCCATAATGCCTTGCGTCTTCATGCGATCCCATAATTCATTGCGTCCCTGTCCCATGATGCATTGCATCTTTATTGTATAAAAATGCAATGCAAGTCCCCCCTCATTCTTTTATGTTATCTGGCCGAGGACGGATTACGGCAGAGCGGCAAGTGCTTTTTTCTCCCTCATTTCAAGTGCAGTAGCTTTACATGCTAAGCAAATACGGGCTCTTTTTTGGCGGAGACAAGGCAAGTTGCAACAAGTTGTGCTCGTCCCAGGTTCTATCTCATCACGTCTGCCACATAGTTTCAGCAGAAATTTTTGGGAAATGAAATAATGTGGAATTATTTAAATTTTTAAATTCTATGTTGTTTTGTTTTCATTGGTTGTGTAGATATTAGATATTAATATGTATGTATGTATGTAACAATTTCTGTGGGCAGTGTTTGCATTGTGCAGGTTTTCAATTCTTGAAATGTTAGTGTAATTGGGCATATTGCATATTAGTGTATCTTAATTGCATTTTAAATAGGATAAATGTTGGAAATGAATGTGTAATATGAGCTTACATCATCTACAAATGTTTGGATCTTAGGTTTTATGAATATTGGTGATATGAAAAAGTGCATGAGTATTTATTGTTTGTTGATTATTTATTAATATTCCTTTAAGATATTTTCAATGTAATAGGTTGTGTTCAGTTTTTACTAAGGCAACATTTTTTAAATTAAAGTTATAGCCTGTTTTATTTCTATATCTTACTAAATGAGTTATCCCAATTGAGGTCAATGTTGTGTTCATAAATGTGGGTTTTTAGATTTCTGGATGTCTCACCTGTATATGTCTTATGGAATTGCTGGCAGTTTATCTCATATTAGCAGTAGAGCCCGGTATTGACCGGGGATGTAACAGTAAGAGATAGATCAAGTATCGACAAAGACGGAAAAATAAAATTGACAAAGATTACTGTTTAAGGTTGACAGACACGCATGTCTTAATTAGTTTATTTTTTTGTTTTGTTTTGTTTTGTTTTTTCTTACGAATTGGTCAAACCCAAACTCAAACAAAAACATTGTTTTCAATCGTTATGAGTCAACCGATTGAATAGAATTTTATTATAAACAATTGTCTTGTAAATGGAATTTTTAAAGCATTCTGAATGTAAAAATAAAGAAAAAAGTGTGCAAGACAATAAGAAATTCTAGCTGCCAAAAAAAAAAGTGAAGTTTTGTTGAAATCGGTTGAAAAATGTAGGAAATCTGTTCCCATATATAAACGAACACACACACAAACAACCTGGGTTTTATAAGTATAACTCGATATGAGTTGTCCCTCTTTCATTCTCGCGATGCCTCTTAATCATGTTTTCAAATTGATTTTGTGCAAAAACAATTCTGTTTTTCCAATTTTTGGCGCTGTCAGAACCACCGCAAGGTAATTTTTACTGTGAAGTTTTGTTGAAATTGGTTGAAAAATGTAGGAAATCTGTTCCAATATATAAATGTACAGAGACATACACGCACACACACACACTGGGTTTTATAATAAGTATGATTTTGGATGTGTTGCTGATTCTACATGTTTGGCTAACCAAAACTTTGTCTTCAAGCTAATGGTTAGAATTTTAGTGTCTGAGATAGTTAAATGTTTTTTGAGTCCAACATATAAAAAGTTCAATGGTAGAAATTTAAACTTAGTATTTTTTTCTGTTGATAGTACTCACTTTTTTAGTCTTATGGATTTTGTTTGCTTTTTTTGTGTCAAGAATGAAATGATGGAGATAAGGAAGGAATTTAAAACATTAATATAATTTTCTTCTTTATCTGGGTATTCCAAGCTACTTATACTGAGAGCTCTGAAATACAAAACCTACAATTAATTAATTTTGATTTTATTTTGTTGTTATGATGAGAATAAAAACTGATTAGGTCATATTTTTAATAAGTGGGGTAAATCTTGAAATCTAATTTGTTATTGATAATAATTGAATATGTTATTCAGCAAATTTTGATTAAACATTTTATATAACTTTCAAAGTTCAGATTCTAATAAATAAGAGAAATTGATTGATACAGTGAAAGATTGAAAGATGAAAACTACATAATTATTGCTACTTATAGAAATAAATATAACAAATATACAATTTGAAAGACATGTTTCTGCATGAAACATTACCCGTAGTCAGTGAACTATGTAGATCTAACAAGGTAAGGTCATTATAATTTTTGATATTTCTTGGTAAAGATGTGCCCCATCACCATTATTGCCCTATGCAATTCAACACCTTTGATTAAAAAGATTTTATTCATATTCATAAAATTTATAATTTGTCAATGATCATCCATTTAATACAGAATCAAACTGAAAGCTGATGAGATGAGAGATACCGACAGATATGAAAATGTTGAACTTTGTTGCACATCTTCCAGAGAAAAAAACACACAACAAAGTAGGAAGAAAAGTGCATTTCACAAATACTGTTCTTTATTTTTAGAGATTTCATTCTTTTATAGATGATGACTTATTGCTTCTAGTTTCATTGCTTCCTTAATTTTTCAACTGTTTACACCATGATGTGTATTTAATTAGTCTAGCAGTTTTATTATTTTTGTTAAGCTTTTATTTCTACTAGGACAAGCTTGTGATTGTTTATTAAATGTCTTTACTTTTTCCTGAATAAAATGAATATTGACAAATATTCTTGATGAAATCTTTTACATATTGTGTACAGTTTCAAAACATATGAAACAGCACAGTTTCTCAGAATTATTTTCCAAAATTATTAATAAAGGAAAGAATATTAAAAATATTCTCTTTAAATCTCTTGTGGTTTATGATGGTAGGGAGAGTTGAGAATAACAAAAACAAAATGTTTTTGTCTGTTTGGAATTTAAACTCAGAGCTTTGCTTATTTTGCAGTTTTCTTCTCCTTCTATATGCCATGTTTCTTCAGGATATGTGTGATCATTGCTCTCAGCAATTTCCTATCCTTCATAGCTTTTCTTTTTTTATTATCCATCTCACTCCCTGTTCTGCTATCCATTTGCTTGTTAAGTATGTTACTCATTGCTTTCCTCTATCCCTCTTGCCTTTAATATATCCTGTGAATGGCAAAATTTCCAGGCCTTTTTATTATGTTTCCAAGAAATTTCAACTCCCTCTTTCTGATTCTATCCTTTTTGTTTCTATTTTCTTTAAAACTTCCTCATTGCTTACATATTCTGTCTATGCTACTTTCAAGATCTTTTTATAGAACCACATCTGTTGCCCAAAGTCTCCTCTTCCTCTGTGAGGAAACTGTTCAGTATTCATTGCCGTACAGAAGTGATATTACATAGTAGGTCAGCACTCTTTTCTGTTTTTTTTTCTAATGAAATTTTCCTATTTCTTAATAGTTTGTTTAGTCTTTGGAATTCAAATGTGCTTTTGAATATCAATGTCACATTTTCCATCAGCTGCAAACAATTACCAGATATTTAAACTTCTCTGTTTTATGTTCAAATCATCAATTTCTAGTTTGCATCTTGAAGTATTTCTTTTTGCCAACAATCATACATTCTCTCTTCCCACTTTTCTTCATGACATTTTCTAGGTGGTCCTATACTTTTCTTTCTTTCAATAGTGTCATCTGTATATCTTAATTTTTTCCTGAATTTTTAGATAAAAACAAAAATTTGTTCAGAAGTTTCTAGTTATTGGTTGCTGAAATGTGTTATTTTGTTTTTGTAGGTTGAATTTGAAACCCTCACAAAACAATTGTTACAAATTTCAGATTTCAGCTTCAAGTTTTTCTCAAGGCTGTCTAATGTTTTGACAAAAAGCAAATGTGCTTATAGTTCTTCTTCTTTCAAATATTAACTGAGCATGGTCAAGGTAGGAGAGAAATTTTTCTTTTGTTGCTGTTTAAGCCTGAAAAATAATAACATATTCCAAAATAAATGTATTTTTCTGTTTCCTTATTGTCTTGCTTCAACCAATTTTCAATCATATTTATATCTGGTTTACAAAAGAAAGTACATTTTAAATTATCAAACATTCATGATATGAAAATAATGAAAGATGTGTAAGAAGATATATCCTTTTATTTTATTAATATGTTTATATTGCGATAAAGTTAAACTAACTTCTGCAACCATTAATGAAGAATCAAAAATATGATACTCACCTCGCAAGGAGGTTCCCAACTAGTATCCAGTTGGCGGGCAAAAATAAACTGGGTTGTAACCTAATATATGTCCTAGCATTCACAGTGTACTGATGGATATTTATTAAGCAGAGTATCCACACTGGAGTCAACAGCCAATCAGGATTTGCAGAATAGGCTGAAATCTCTCAGTCTGCTACATAAGCATCAACTTACCCAGAGTTGGTTGGTGAGACTCAACTTCTAACACAGTCAGGTATTGTCTCTTTCTTCAACCACACTCTACAATTAACTTTTTATTTTTCCTGCTCTATGATTAATGTAGTTAATTAGGCACAAAAAAGAATAGAAAAAGTAAATATAGCAACAGAGGTCTATTCATTTGAACTTATTAACACTGAGTTCTACTCAAAATCTTTTTCTTTGTATTTTCTCTGAGACTGTAAAGAGAGGTAATAATGTATTATTTATATTTCAGTAAGTTTACAAATTTCACTTCTTAAATGTAATTATTTTTATTTCATTAAAAAAATAATATTGAAAACCTTCATATTATCCAATCAAAAATGAAATTACATCATAAAATATGCTTTAAATGGTCAATTTGCAAATTATATGTTAATGAAACACAAGATTTATGCATGTGCATACAAGGGAATGATGAAACTTTTGGTGCCCAATTTATCAAAATTTGATCAAATAATCAAATAGCATTTTTTCAAGGGCTTCTTGCTTGGGTTAAGAACATTTTAACACCACCTATATATGTATGTGTGTGTGTATTGGCATGGTAGTGTGATGAATAGTGGCATGGATTGAGAAATTGGAGAGCAGAGTTTGAATTTCAGTTGGGTTTGTTAAATTCACTTAATGAAAAAACCATTGGGAAGAACAGAAATCCATCTCTTCTCCTAGCTATTGGTAAGTAGCAGGACATACTGGGTCCTATAGTCTTGAGTGGCAATTGGTCTAGGAAAAGGAGAGCTCTGAATTCAAAACCTAAGGAAGATCAGAAAACTTGTGTGTGTACCAGTTCCTGTATTTGGCTATTCCAAAAAGTGTAGTTAGTTCACACAGGCCTTCTTCACTATTATCAAATCATGTGTGTGAATAGTATAGCTGCTTGGTTTTAAGAACTGAGTTGCTGTATCTTCATGTCAGAAACAGTGAGAGAGACCAGCAGATTATATATATGTGTGTGTGTAGGTAAGTACAGGAATAAAACTGTAGCCTAATGATTAAAAAGTATTTAATTTATACAATATAAACTTCCTTATCAATGCTCTTAATTCGGTTGTGAATATTATTCAGACAGATCAAACATTATACAGTCAAAATTTCAGATCAAACTTTATTTATAACTATGTAACAGAATGTGCTTATTGATTCACTTTTATAAATCTATTTTTGCATGTATATAAAAATTAGACTGATACTCTATTATATCAGTTTTTCAAATAGATGAATATGTGTGCACTCGGCCAAGCAAAATGTCTACCCATCACTTTTATCATGGTACACTTTGATAGGCTTCTGTATATTTCACCTACATATAGTTTTCCCCTTGTGAATCAAGCTGATTATATTGGTAAATATCCACTTTCCTTTTGTTTCAAGTTTTTTCCTTATTTCCTCTCCCCTATTATTTGCATTTTCATTTTTATTACATTTGTTTATTTATTTTTATTACATTTATTTATTTATTTTCCTAAGCTCACTTTTTCCTTTCTCTGATTCTGTTTCCTCTACAATTTTTGTTAAATAAGAAACAATGTAGATTTCTTTCTTCATCCCACCTTTATTCTTTTGTGACTTTTTTTCATTTGTTTATTTCTTCACAAGTTTTTTAAACATTTCATTTTTTTCTTAGCTGTTCTCATTTTCTTCTTTGGCACATTTCTTCATCCTCAATTTTCTTTTTTCCTATTTTAGATTTCCTTTTATTTCAGCAATATATCTTTTTTTTTTATTTTCTTATTACTAGTATCCAATACATTTTGTTTTTAAAGAATTTTTTCTCATTCATTTGTTTTCACTGTCATTATTTTCTTGGTTACTTCCATTTTTGTCTTTTTTTAATGTTATTTTTCCTTTAGCCTTCCCATTTTTTATTTTTGCCCATTGCTATTCTTTGAATATTTTCTTTTTAATTCTGATTTTTTTTTTTTCATTTTTCTTTTGCTTTTTAACTTATTTTTTTCTCTTTCTTTTCACCTCTAGCAATATTTTTTTTAAAATTTGTTTTTGATATTTTAAATTATTTTTTCATTTTCATTCTTGAGATACTGTTATCTTCTTTCTCTCTCATTATATTTGTGTTTTATTCACCTCAGTTCAGATTTTATTTCGGAAAGCTTTTCTCTGCATTTTTTATATTTTACCTGTCATTTTTTTTAACATTTTCCTTTATGTTTTGATTTTAATTTTTTTCATCGTCCTTTTAATATTTTTATAAAAAGTTTCTTTCCACTTTTCCTTATTAATCATTTTATTCTCATCACAAGTCTGCAAGTAAACACAATGGCAACATACAATTCCAGACAAGTGACTCTGGAGTTTTGTATGGAAACTGAATACTCTCCTATTTTACTCCTTCTCTTGCTCTTCACTTTCATTCTAGTTCTCATTTTTTGTTTTCTTTCTAATGATTAATTTTTCTCTTACTTTTCCCAAACTTATTTCTTTTGATTTTATCCTCCATTCTTCTGAGTCATATTAACACTTCTCTACTTCCATATTTTACTTCCTTTCTTTCATTTGATTTTCTCTTCTAATAACTTTATTTTATTCCATCTTCTTACCTTTTTTTTCTCTTCCTGTTTCTTATCAGTTTACATCTGTTTTTAGCTTCTTTCTCTTTCTCCCTTTTTTTTAACCCTTTCTAATTAAAAGTATGTGTATTATGTAAATACAATTACCTGGGTATGATTATTATATGTATTTTAACAAATAAAATTTATAAACAAATGTCAGATAAAGTTTAATTAAAAATCAAGATAAATAATAAACAAAATTCCTAGATTTATCAATAAAAGTTCAAGAAAAATAGTTGTTAAATAAATTTAGAATCTGCCTAATGATAATCACTGAATAGAAAAAATATTCTTTTATTTATCGGATATTTTCTTGTTTATTTCAACAAACACTAACTTGTCACTCAGTTGCACAACAATTTTACAATTGATAATATCTTACTTCAGACTAAATATTAACAAAAATCAATGTTGATTTCTTTGAATTCAAGCTCATTATAGAAGGAAGTGTTGAAAAATTTTTGATTCCCCATTCCTGCCAAATCTGATGTTCTGCCAGATTTATGGAAATGGGTCTGACCAAGAAAGCTTTTAAGCAGCATATCCTTGTAGAGTATAAATATCACTGAGTAAAAAATAGGACATAATAAATATATCAAACTATCACCAATGAAAAGTACCAAAGAAACATGCATAAGAATGATAAGAAAATAACAATAAAGTGCATTCAAATCACAAAAAGACAAAAACCTCATTCAGAGATAGGCATATTCCAGTCAAATCAGATGAGATCATATGATTTATTATTAAAAAAAAAAAGAAATGAAAAGAAAGATTAAAGGTCAACAGCAACTTTTAAAAGTGTTTGAATATAGAAATGAAAACATGTCTAGGTAACCCTAGATTTTAATCACCTAAAGTGTGAGTGAAAGTGTCACAAATATTCAGAAAATACTTATGCATTGAACATAATTCTTTGGTAATTAAATATGAAAAATTAATGGTAAAATCTTTGATTTTTAATGAAACTTGTACCAATGTAAAAGCATGTTTTATATATATATATATATATATATATATATATATATATATTAAAGTATATATGTAAATGCATGCACATTTACTGAGTTGTCCAGAAAGTTCATGCAGATTTTTAGTCATGTTAGAACATGTTAAATTTATTGACAGATATAATATGCTTACATTTCCAATTAGAGCACACTTCAAACTATCCCTTTAGAAAGAATGTTTAAAATTACTTAATTCATGTCAATTTTGCATTCCTATGAAAGTGAAAGATTATAAGGTGCATTTTAGACACTTGATTACCATAAAGGTAAAAATGCCTCACAAGCAAAAAAAAAAAAAAATATTTCTTGCGTATAGTGAAGGTGCTTTAGCTGATAGAACTGTACGGGAGTGGTTTGCTAAGTTTAAAGTTGGTGATTGTAGCCTTATTGATAAAGAATGCTTAGGCAGACCCCCACTAAAGATGACGACCAAATAAAGATATTGACTGAGAAGAACCCACATTACACAACACAGAAATTGGCAGATACATTAAATTTATCAAAATCTGCCATCCATGAGTACTTAATGAAGCATGGATACCCAAATTGCTACAATGTTTGAGTACCATATGGTCTGAGTGAAAAAAATCTTTTGCATCGCATTTCATCTGTGATTTGCTGCATAAATGCAGTGAAAATGCACCCTTTTTAAGCAACTTGTGACAGGTGATGAGAAATGGATAATTTACAACAATGTTCAGCAAAAAAGATCCAGGGGTAAGTGACATGAGCCATCTTCAGCCATCTCAAAAGTCAGTCTCTATGCATCTGGAAAGACTGGAAAGGAATCCTGTACAATGAGCTTCTGCCAAGTAACCAGTCAATTGATTCTGAAAGTTACTGCTTGCAAGTGGATGAATTAAAAGCAACAAATCAAGAAAAATGCCCAGAATTGGTGAACAGGAAAAGTGTTGTTTTCCATTAGAATAATGCCAGACCTCGTGTTTTTTGAGTGACCCAGATATTGCTCCCTTGGATTTTCATTTATTCAGGTCCTTGCAAAATAATCTCAATGGTAAAAATTTCAATTCTTTGGATGACATAAAAAATCCATCTTAATGAGTTCTTTGCTGAAAAACCACTGAAATTTTGGGAAGATGGACTCTTTAAGTTGAAGGAAAAATGGAGAAAGGTTGTACAACAAAATGGTTCATATTTAGTTGAATAGATATTTAATGGTATAATTTTGTTTTGTGTTTCCCTTAAAAATTGACATGAAATTTCGCAAAAACCCAATATTTACAGGTAGACAAATAAAGATAGAAACAGTGTTAACATATAAATCAGCAGTGCACAGTGTAGGCAGTTTCACATCTCAAATGATTGAAGGAATGAGTGTATACTTGAAAGATGAATGAGTTAATGAATCATGCATTAAGAGAGGGAATAAAGAAGTGTTTGAACAAGAAAGTGAATGAATGTGGCCATATTAACTAAATGAATGAGGAAACAATACCATGGAATAGAAAATGAATGAAAAAATGCTTCTACCCATTTTATTTATAATTTCAGGTACAGGCATTTTCTAACAGACTTTTCCTCATTTCTTCTTCCCTTCTATTTTTAACAGCCCACTTTTCATGTCAGGAAAACCCACCACTTTGACTGCCATGTACAATCATTGTCAGATTTCAAAGAGGGCAACCAACAGCTGTTGCCTATTATAAATTGATTTTCCCTAAATTCATTTGATTAAACAATTTGTGTTTTCACCCTCCAATATTCCACTCTTCAGCAACAACAACAATAACAGTCACCAAAGCTTATTTTCTGTCCAGTTTTTAAAATGCACACACATAACAAAAAGTTTATACTTAATGTGTAGTGTGATAAAATTTGTACTTTTAATGTGTTTTTGTCTTTTACTTTTTGAACTATCAATTCTCTATACTTTTAGGCTTTTATTTAGAATAGTTTTAATGAACTAAATAAGACTCTGCAAATAATTTGTGTAAATTGTTTATTTACCAGCTTGATCATTTTGACATTTTAGAAAACAGCTCCTCAACACTGACATTGCTACAGAATAAGAAGAGACTGGAGATTATGATCTATAATGTAAGCCATAAAATATTTGTGTGCAATCAATTTAGTTTCTGAAAAGTTGGTTTAATTACACCTTCTTACAAAAAATCAAGTCTATTTATATAACTTTTTAGTAATGACATATATTACTTGAAGATGTACTGGTGAAATTCAAGTAATGTTCTAGATTTTTTAAGTTTATTAAATGGTCTTTTCCTCACAAGTGCTAAAATTTTTGTTGAACACTTAATGGTAAAAATTTGTTTTTAGCTAAAAAAAAAAAAGAAAAAAAAAATATCTAAAATGGTTCTTTTTATTTCATTTGTTGGGGATCTATTCTTCATGGCCAGAAGTTGTTTTCACATCAGGTACAATTCATTTTGCTCATATCTCTGACCAGTGATTACTTTCAAGTCACTACCAATTTATTTTAGGTTAAATGAGATATAGATATATCAAATAATAGTTTATTAAATGTTATGTACTATATAAATTAATACTAAATAACATAATTAATATATAAAGTAATAATTTATATCATGAAATATGCCTGTAATATTATCTTTATTTGTTACTATAAACAAATGTTCAGTGAGAGTGAGAAATATCCTTCCAAACTCATTTTGATATTTTGTTGTCATTCATATGAAACTGTCCCATTCATATATTAAATTTATAAGAACATATTATTCATATGTTATTCATAAATTTGATAAACAAAAGTTAAAACCCTTTTATAGCATATACTGAGGGGGCATAGAATAAATCTATCTTTTGACAGAGATACAAATAATTTCTGCCTCACAAACATATTCATGAAGGCATTCCTTTTTTGCATAAACATTATATGAAAGAGGGAAAATATTTTATTTATATTTTTGCCATCTAAGTATTTGAAAATAACAGATGATGATGATAATAATAATAATAAAGTTTTCTAATGATAAAAATGTTTTATTTACATTTAAACTACAAATAATAGAAAATATTTAATATGTCATTTCATAAAAAATATAATGTAAACACAAGAACTTAAGATGTTTATAATTAATAAAAATGCAATACAAATGTTTTTCATCCACAAAAGATACAAACACATAAACAGTAAAAAAAAAAGTGTCTTAATATATATGAATGATTTTTCTTCTGTGCCTAAAAAAAAATGCAGATCAATATGCCTCTATGCATGTCATAACATTTATCTGTCACTTACATGAATAAGATTATAAAAGTTATAATTCATTTGAGAGTTATTTTCCATTAGTGTGAATCACTACCAATAATATCAATAACTCTGTCTATGCAATCACATGCACACACCCATACATAAATGTGTGTGAAATATATGGATAAAAGTAATGCACAAATATATAGGTAAGCAGTATTTGTTTAATTTTATTAATAAGTGAAAGTTAATCACAGATCAATGCAAAAGTTTATACTTGATTTCTGTTGTTTGCTTGATTGAAACATTGCATTGTTCAGTTGCAAGTCAGACTTTGTTTTGTCCACAAAGGAATGCCTTAAAGATGTTGGATGAAAAGTTGTACTTATGCACTATGAATTTTGGAAAGGTGTAAATGTTGGAACTGCAACAAAAACATTCTGAAGGTCTGATTGATTTTGTCAGGGTTATTTTAATCAAAACAATCAACCACACTTTGGGCAACCTTCTGACATCATTGAAGATACTCTGTTTGCTATCATGAAGAATAAATCAAAGTTTTGAGAGAATAAAATGAAGATTTGCTAAGAGTTTGATCAAATCAATATCTAAACTGCTTTTCACCATTTGAAGAGACTTGGGTTTGTTTCCAGTCTTGATACATGGGTGCCACATTCTCTGACAGAATGGAACAAGCTTAAAAATTGATTTGATTACACAATATCTCATACAACTGAATAAAAATATTTTATTATTTTATATGTTAACATGAACTCCTTAGCTCACTCTAATTTTCATTGATTTTGTTTTCTAATCTTCAGTTTATATTGCATCTCAGATATCTTCTTTGCTTGAATATTGTTTTCCATTTTCATATGCATCTCCTTTAATCATGAACCACAAGTTTTCTATTGAATTAATACATAGAGAGGCTGAGAATCACTCCATTAATTTGGTGTTAGTGAATATATTTTGTTAAGTCAAGCAATAATCAGCTTTGTGGTATATGAAGGAACATTGTATTGTATGAATATATCCTTTAGCTTCTGGGTTTTGACTTGTACTGATTAAAAACAGCTTTTTCAAGAACTTACAATGTTTTCTTACATTTATCCTGAACCATTATCAATTTTGAAAACATCTATGATTTAACTATAATGCTAACCAAAAATATTACACCATCACATTTTTGTCTTCTAAATTCCAATGGTTATTTTCATGACAGACTCAATCTCTATCCTGGCCATTAGGCTTATCCAATATAGCTCTATTCATAATTAAAAATTACTGTTGAGAAATCAGTTTTCATGTACTTCCTTACCCAACTTACATGTTACTATTTGTGATGTTTATTTTTACATTAAAAAAAATGCAAAGAAGAAGGAGATAAATCTTGGCGAATTAAAACAGACTCAAGAGATACCAACAGAGTCCAACAAGATCGACAGAAGAGAACATTTAAAAACAATGGAAAAAGATCTTAGCAACAAATATATGAAAAAAGAATATAAAAACCAGATGTTGTGGAAACAAAACAATACTGAAGTTTGGTGGTAACAGAGAAAAGAGAACAAGTTTCTGTGTGAGTGGTTAGACTAAAAAATGAGTTATGAGTGACTGAAAAAGAACTGAAAGTTGAAAAGAATAAGGATTGGAGAGCATTTGGCCATGTTGTGATTCATAATTTTCCATTTTCAAGTGATTCACAATAATTCATAACAGGCTAGTACAACAGTTATACAAACTCTATAGAAAAAAAGCAACAATTCTTAAATGGATAATGAGAGAAACTACTCTGATCCTGAAAAATACCAAGAAAGGATGAATTTAATAGTAGATAGGTTTTCCTATCACCCGGTCAATACTCCTCCTCTTGAAGAGGTATAGAGGCTCATCCCTTGCTTCCTGTTTAGGAAGGGGTTCCCAGATCTTTTCCTTTTCTCTGGTCTCTGTATTAGTGCTGCCATGAATCCCGCATGATGTGTGCAGTCTGTGGCAATCTCTTCATAATGAGGGTACTTGGATGACAGTTCTGTGGCTGTTCCTGACTGGTAGTTAATAGCCCTAACTCTTTCATAGTGTCTTGAGTGGCTGCTTTGGTCAGCAGTTGCATAATATTGAAGCGCTTGATTGTAGTGCTATGTCACACATGGAAGGGTGTCACTGCATGCACCTCTGGTAGGCAACCCCAAGGCCACATTATGTTATTGGCTGCACCAGCTACTTTCTGTCCATATTCCATTACCAACATTACACAACATGACTTCAAATAATGAAAAAATAAAACTAAACCAGCTCTCAAAAAATCACCTAAACCTTTAACATTTCTTTTCCAACATCCATGACATTCGAACCAACTTCTCCAGTGTGGAATTGTTTATCGTTGAGAAGTCTTGTGATATACTAGCTCTCTATGTGACCAACCTTAATTTGTCAATGCCTTCTTCTGACTTCTCAATTCCCAGTTACCTTCCTCTCCTTAGAAAGGACTCAATAACCCACATGTCCAATCTGTGACTTTACACATGGGATCATCTCCTACTGGCTCTCTTGAATCTCCAGAACATTCATACATGTATTTCCATCTATCTCTCCTCAATTGTATAATCTATCTCTTCTTTCTCTAGTGCTCTCCATCCTCCCAAGACTGTAGTGTACACGACAGTATTTCTGATAATATAGACAAGGCTCTCTACATCCATCTACACACCAGACTTTAATACCCACCATACCAAATGTCTTAAACACTCCATAACTAACCTTCCTGGGATGCAAACCCTTAAATTTTCAATCACTCAATATCTCACACAAGTGGTTGACTTTCCTATGCATTTCACCAGTAACCATGATGGTAAGGCTTCCCTTCTAGATCTCTGTTTTACCTCCATCCCAGAGTCTTGTTGTGCCACACAGCTCTGTCCTCTTGGTAACTCTAATCATGATGTTGTGTCTGTTAACATCTCCTTCTGCTCCTCCCCCAGTAAAGAATCTCCTACCAACAGAACATCTCTCTGTTATCAACAAGCAAGCTGAGACTCATTCCATGATTTCCTTTGTGATGTCCCCTGGAATGTTGTTTTTTTATCTCCCCATCCAAAAATGTGCATCTGAGGTCTCCTCCTGCGTAAAAGCTGGAATCAAGGCTTTCATCCCCGCAAGAAAATAAAAAGTGAAATCATGTTCCTCCCAATGGTTTTCAGCTGCTTGCTCAGATGCTTTTGCCCACAGGAATCACTACTTCCATCTATACTGTAGCAACATTTCTGATTGCAGCAGACATCTCTTTGTAACTGCCTATAATGAGTGCAAGCATATCCTCAATGAAGCAAAATTACTCTTTGCCAAAAGAATGGAACAAAGTATTGCTTCTTACAAGTTTGGTTATAAAGATTATTGGTGGTTCTACAAGAGTGTGCTGAACAACAGCAAACCTGCAATTCCTCCATTATTCAACCAATTTGAGGTCCTGACTTCCTCAGCTGACAAGACTGCTTTACTTGGAAATTTTCATCCAATTCAATGCTAGATTCATCTGGTGCACCCACACCCAGTTTTCCCCACAAAACTGAGGCTCTACTGAGTGAAATGCACATAACCCTAATGATGGTATCAGACATCATCTCTAAATTAGACTCTCATAAGGCTAGTGGTGGGGATGGGATACTGGTCACTGTCCTGAAGAAATGTGCTCCTGAACTGGCTCCTGTCCTCTCCAAATTATACAACTACTGCCTCACTGACTCTTGCTTTTCAGGCTGTTGGAAGTCCTCATCTGTTGTACCTGTCTTTAAGAACTCTGGAAACTCTTGTGACCCATTTAACTACTATCCTATCAGTCTCTTACCACTCTTCAGTAAAGTCTTTGAGGCTTTAATCAACACCAAAGTGGTTAATCATTTTACTTCCCATGATCTGCTCTCTGACAAGCAATATGGTTTCTGCTTTGCTTGATCTACTGCTGACATGCTCACAGCCATAATTGAATTTGTATACCAAGCACTTCGCAATAACAGAGAAGCTTGAGCTTCAAATTAACCTGGCCGCCAATATCTCTAAAGCAGTTGATGCCATCCTTCTTCATAACATTCAGGGATATAGCATTACAGGATGATTATTTGACTTCAATTCCTGTCAAACCGTGAAATGAAATTCTCCTCCAGCTCCTTTATCATGAATGCCAGTGTTACCCAAGGCTGTATCTTAGGTCCTACATTGTTCCTGATATTCATTAATGATCTTCCCGATGTCATCAGTTCCCAAGTAGGCATCTATACAAATGGCACTACTATTTACTCCTGCCTCAACAGTAAAACTGGTATCCTTGACAAAATTAACCTGGCCGCCAATCTCAAATAGAATCTCCAATTTGTGGTTGACTGGGGCAGGAAATGGCTTGTAAAGTTCAATGCCTCCAAAATGAAACTGCTCTTATTTACACACCACAGAGAACTCTCCCTGCCTCCTATCAGAATGTCCAACTCTATGAGAGCACCTTGTTGTGTATGCTTGGTCTCATGCTGCCCACTGATATGAGGTGAAACAAATACATAGACTCAACAGCTTCATCTACCGCAAGCAAAGTTGGTTCTCTGTGTCATACGAGAGTTTTTCTCATCTGAATCCATCCTTCAAATCTATAAATCAACCAGCCAGCCTTGCATGGAATATTGCTTTCATATATGGTCTGGTATCCCCGCTGTAAGTCTCAAGGTCCTCAACAAAATCCAGCGACGGATATGCAATGTGATAAGTCCTGATCTAGCATCTAGTCTACAGTCACTTTCTCACAGACATGCCATGGCTTCCCTCTGCCTCTTCTATAAGTATTTTAATGGCAACTGTTCCGATGAATTGCTTTCACTGGTTCCCAGACTGCATGAATTTAAGCAAGCTACTAGGTTGGCATTTCAGTCCCACCCTTTCACTGTTGAAATGGTTAAATGTAATCGTCTCTTCCACTCAAACAGCTTCTTCTCTTGCACTTCCCATCTGTGGAATTCTCTTCCTGTTACTTGCTTCCCTGATCACTATAATTTTCAAATACCCAAGCGTAATATCAATCAACATCTGATACCTTGATCTTGTTCCCCATCCATCCCATTATCCTCTCCCCAAACACGTCTCTTTACTCTTGTTCTCTAACCTCTGTAGCCCCTTGGATGCTAGTGGCACTCCCACCTTGCTTGGGGTGAAATCCTTAAAAAAAAAAATTCAAGCAACTACAGATTGATAATGTTCTTGCCAATAATAAGGAAATTCCTGGCAGTACAAGTAACTGAAGAAATGTATTACTCACTTGAAAGTTGAGGATTATTTTTCAAGTAATAGACATGATACTGAAGGAGAACTAACTGGATAAGTAATCCACTATACATTAATGAAAATATACTGACAGATACTAAATAAAAGAGAAAATCTATCTATGGCATGGATAGATTACAAAAGACTAACAATATGATAATGCAACCATGAATGATAGAATTCCTGAAGATGCTAAAACTTTCAAGACATTGAACTTGAAAATTGGCAATAATAAGGACCTAGCAGAAGTGAAAATAAAAAAGAGGTATCTTTCAAGAAGACATACTTTTCTTATTATTCATCATTGTCATAATACCATTGAATAACATAACAAAGAAATGCAAGAAGAGTTACAGATTCAGAAAGTCACAAGAAAAGATAAACCACCTCATGTATATTGATGACCTCAAAATGTTTGCCAAGAACAAGAAGGAACTGGAAATTCTCATATAAATAGTCAAAATCTTTCACCAGAATAGAGGAATAGAATTTAACATTGGGAAATGTTAAACATTGCTGGTAATGAATAAAGGAGAAAGAGAAACAGCAAACAGAACTGAACTACTCAATAAGGTAATCATCAGAATGTTCAACAAAATGAATGCCTACAGATATCAAGGGATTTTAGAAGAGGTTACCATCAAGCAGAAGGAGATGAAGGAAAAAGTGATAAAAAAATACCTTATAAGAAGAATTAGAAAAATATTAGAGAGCACATACTGCAGCAGGAATTTAAATATACTCCAGAGAATTACTGAACTGCAGGACAGAGGAACCACAAAACAAGAAAACTGATGGCTATAAGGCACTACAATGTCAAAAGTCTCTATATTAACAGGTGATGTCAAAAGGCTCTCTATTAAAAGAAAACAAGAAAGAGAACTATTCATCTTAATGATTGTGTTTAATCTGCAATTAAGGGATTCAAAAAGAATATAAAACAGAGCTAGAAAAGGAAAAACTATTAACAACCAAAAATGCATTAAAACAGAAAGATGAACAGTAATTTAGGAAATAGCAGATACATCAAAATGTGGTTGTGACTATGTGGATAAAGTTAAAATGAGAAATAGTGGCAAAAGACAATGTCATATGAAAACTATATAAAGGCTAAAATAGATAAACACAGCAAATGTATGTATGTTGTGTAAACAAAAGATGAGACAACCACATAATCAATGCAAGTTACAAGTTAACCCAGATGTAAAGAAGAACCATGACTAGGAACTGTGCATGCCATTGCATTTTGCTCATACTGAACTATGATAGATGCATAGACCATGTCTTAGAAAATGAATAATAATAAAATACTTCAGGACTTTGAGATTCAAATGTATTACTCTATCTGAAACAGAAAACTGGATCTAAAAGGATGAATGTATGTTAGATTGTGGATTTTGTAAACCTCAAAGTAAATATAGCTGAAAGTGAAAAAGATGGATAAATATCTTAAGCTAGCCATAAAAATGAAAAAGGTATAGAATATGAAGATGACAGGAAAAACACATGCGAGATGGTAGATGACAGTCATTATTAGGTCAATGAGAAGAGTTCTGAAGAATCTAGATAAAATACTTAAGAAACTGGAAATAGGGTAAAAAATTGGACCCATCAAAATGAGAGCATTCATGAAACCTGCTAGAATATTAAGAGTGCTGGAGTATTGAGAAGCTTTACTTTCATTTAAGCTCCAGTATAAGCCACTAGTTGTTTGTGGTATAAAAATTCAATAATAATAATAATAACAATAAAGGCATTACTAAAATCAATTGAGTAGACTGGTGCATTGAGGAAATTTGTTGTCATTCAATTTTCAGTATAAGCAACTAGTTGCTAGTTGCACAATAAGTGAATAATAATAATCTTTTCAAGGGAATAAACAAATGAAATTCTCTAAAACTCAATTTGATAGTCATAAATAAGAAGTAAACATGCTAGATAATAGACCGAAAGAAATAAAAATTAGAAGACTTGGAACCATCTAGACTAGACATGCACAAAATATGGTCCATGAGGAGTTTTCAAAATAGATCTATTGTGTTTACAAGAATAAATTCAGTAAATGATCACATATGAAAAATTCAGTTTTTTCGAAGCAGGACTTTATTCAAACAATACTTCACTATCTTTGAATTTAATTATTCACTTCAACTCTGTAGAAATAAAAAAGAATTTTCTCTCTCTCTCTCTCTCTCTCTCTCTCATATATATATATATATATTGTTTCTACCTCACTCACACTGAAAATGATATTCATTGGTTTTATCCAGACTAGAGTTGAATCAAAGCATGTGTAATTGAGAAAAAACAACTTAATAAGTCTCTCAGAAAATGCTGATGACTTTGTTAGTCATTGGGTGAAGCACAAAACTGAAAAAGTAGTCATCTTTTCCCATGCCACTCTATTAGTAGCTGTCACAAGTAGGTTAGGTAAAATCTTCCAGCACTTGAAGTTTTCCAAGTAATTCATTTGTTAGTATCTCTGCTTTGCATGATAGTATACCATAAAATTTGGTTCAGTCCAAAACCAAAATTTACCAAAAAAGAGAATAGAATCTTAGTCCAGGGATTTAAAACCTGATTGGACAAATAAATATTTTTTTCATTCTTTCCAGTAATAAACTAGACTGTCTTGTGGGGTGTGAAACAATATCTGTTCCAAAAGAATATATGAGGCATCACTTGGAAACCAAGCATCAGATTTACAGAAAACTGGATTTGAATAAAAAAAAAAAACATCATACCAGCCTGTATGATGAAAAATTGTGACAATGAATTTAAGGCTTTCAAAGTAGCCAATACAGAAAATTCAACAGTGACTAGAATAAGTTTTGAAATTTCCAGGCAAATTGCTGCCAGCAGGAAATCTTTCACATCAGGAAACTTCAAGGTATTCATGTTAATTGCTACTAGGATTATATCCAAAGAAAAGAATATTCCAAAATGTCAATCACTTACACATGACAAAACAGAGAAAAATACCTAACATGGCTGGAAAGCTGACAGAGCAATTAAAGTTGAGCACAACAACTTTGCTTTTATTCACTATCAATGGATGAACACACACAGACAGCTAAATAAGGAATAGATAAAAATTTTGATGTGAGAAGAACTGGTTGCATAATTGGACAGAATATTTTCAATGAAATAAAAAATGTGTTAAGCTAAAATTGAAAAATAATTTTTAAAAATTTAATTTCTATATACACAGATAGAGTTCCTACTGCATGCAGAAAAATATTGAAGTTTCTCTTCTACAAGAATTATCTTGGGTGACAAATATTCACCTCTCACTGCATGTGTGAAAAAGTTATAAATTTCAATCATGTTATATCTGTTGTAGTTTCCATTGAAAGCTACTTTCATTTTTGAGATATTTTCTTGAAGACATAGGAGCTAAATACAGGGACTTGGTATACTAGACAGAAATGTGAAGTTTAAATCAAGGAAGGATGCTATTTTGTAGCTCTAAAAAGAGGAAATATTTGTACAAAGTAGACTGAAAAAGTTTGAAAATGAAGTCTAGATTTATGATCTCTTCTTCATTTGTGATATTACAAATCATTTGACTGATATCAATATTCAGCTTTAAGTGGGGGAAAAAACTAATATTCCAGTAGTAAAAATTTCCAAAATGAAACTGAAACTTTTTAGAAGTTAGCTGGGGAAAGGTTAAATGTGTCACTTTTCTGTGCACATCATATTTTGAAATGAAGACATTGAATTGGAAGCACAAAATATGCTGAATAAATTGGGAGTTCTCACAGAACTTGACAAAATTACTTTTTCCAAAAGAATACATATAAGATATAACTGATTGAGGATTTCTTTTCTATCTAGAAAAAGTACTCACAGAATTTCAGTTGGAGGGGATTAAACTACAAGCTTCCTTTAATTACAAAGACTGCAAAACTTTTACAGAAGTCTTTTTTTTTATATTCCATCATTTTACATTTTTTAATATGTGTTAGAAATCTATCCTATGAAAAAGTTAAAAATCAGTTCCATGTTTTTACAGTCCACATGATATAGTAGTAACAAGAGAAATGATGTTGTTGAATGAATGTATTATCTAAATTTGATAATATAACTTAAAAGATAAATTGTGCCAGATCATGTGATCTGTAAAAAAAATTATGTTTTAACAATGTTGAGTAATAATAAATAGTTTTAAAAATATTAAATGCTGAAATTTCTGAAAAATATCACATAACAAGGGGCCAAAGCTAAGGAAGCATGTGGCAAAGTATCAAAAAGTAAACCTAAACTTTTCTTATGAAAACAAAATAAAGCTTGACACCAGCATAACACTTGCCAGAAACAATTGCACAAATCTTTGTTTTTGATTAAGAAATAGGATGCATTATTATATTTTTACCATTTTTTTCACTTGGTAATTTACTATAAAAATGTATTCTTGCAGTCTGTGGCCAATTTCCCAATTTTCTGTGAGCAATATGGGTCTTCACATTTTTTAATTGTGTAGACCTGATCTAGACATTAACTAGAATACAATATATATATATATATATATACACACACACACAATATATATAATACTGAATGCTGGAGTATTCAAGGGACTTGCTCTTACCTAATCCCCATTATAAACTACCAGTTATTATTGGTGTGAATACACAATGAGTAGATTAGTAAATAATATAATAATGATAATAACAGAAAAAGGATAAAATTAAAGGAGAATAAGAAAACAGATATCTATCAAAACCTTATTTAAGAGCCATACAAGTTATTGACAATGAAAGTAAAGTTAGTGCCCATAATTATCTGAACACTGGGAATGTCAATACACTGATTAACAAACAAATTAGAAGAATTAGAGATCTGAAAAAGACCTGAGATGATTTAAACTATAACAGTGCAGAAATCAACAATGCTGTGAAAATTTTGAGATGATTTCCTGTTCCCCAGTAATGACCATACAAATAACAATTACTACAAATTGCATTCTCTATTTGTTTTTTTATTTTTTTAAAATAAATTTGGACATCTAGTCAAACAACCAACTGCTATGATTAGAAGGGGTAACAAAAAGTCATCATCCAGCAATAATGACCTAATGGGATTTGATTAATGGCAGCAAGATGAGGGAGCTGAGGTGAAGATCAAGATAAGAAAATATCAGTTGAGGAAAGCAATGGGTGAGAGGAATGTAAGCAGTTTTATAAGTAACTGCAATACTTGTTTACTTTCTATACAATTCCCAGATTTGTTTCAAAGCTAATGTGATTGCTTGGGAGGGGGTAACCTCCTCAACCCAACTATTTCCTCCCTTCTTCCACATACATCTAATCTCCCTGCAGTGGAGATGGTTTCCCTGGGAGTTTGCGTGTGTGTCAGCTGCTACTTTATATTTTTATTGACACACACAAACCTGTTTAATCTTTCCCAAGAAGCAACCACTCTACAAACAAAAATTAACCATAGAAGATACCTGAATATACAGATGTTTATATATGAATGTCTATTTGTATAACTGTCTGCAGAACTGACAGTCTGCTGGCCTATATATTTTATAACTAATCTGTGTGTGCACTCTAAGCA
>OZ010577.1:63598062-63600562 GCA_963932145.1 Acanthosepion lycidas
ATGATTAGTTTATTCTCCAATTCATTACAAAGGAGTCTGAATCATCAAAACAACTGAGTAACTAAATTCTACATTAAAAGATTCAGTGATTATCCATAACATTGAATTAATAAACCTTTTAATTCTTATCAATCCTAATGCAGTTCTCTGTTGAAGAAATTTATTATTCAATGCATGGAATTATATAAATTGAAAAATGAAGTTGTCATGAAACATTTCTATTTCAAAACTCTATATCATCATTGAATCAAATATTCTTCATAAGACTTATCCTAATTTAGAAAAAGTTGAGGCAAATGCACTTTTGAATAAGAAATAAAAGCAAAGTTTTGCTGAAATTTTTTTTCTCAACCCATATTTAATTATACATGTAATTATTCTGCTGAGCAAAAATTTGCACTAATTGCAGCCAAGAGAAGTGTGACATTTGAAATTTCTTAAAATAAAATTCAAATTTGGTTGACTTTTGCTCAATTTAAATGTTAACTTGAAATTCTTTATCTCATCATTTTTTTCTGATTTATTTTCATAGCATCTGAATCATAGCATAGTTTTTTAATTAACAACTAAAGGTAATTATATGAAGTTTGCATCTTTAATTAAATCAGCTTTTAGTTGCCAACATTCTAAAAAACAAAAAAGACTCACCAAGATTGTTATTTGATATTTGTGAGACAAGACACCGCTATACTAACATCTGCATATTCATTATCATTTACTCTTTTTTACAGATATTTGCCATAGAATTCCTGGTGACTATTTTGGTACAAATAAAAACCATGTTCTTAACAAATGTCGGCATTTGCAATCATAGCACATAACAAGGTGGACAGAAAATTGATCAATCTTTCATAACTTCATTTAGATTTTTTTTTTTTTTATGAAACCATCAAAAATTATTTTTTAAATACAATTTCTCATCTTTATGATGATCATGTTAGGTCCTGGACAAAAAAGGGGGAGGTAAGGAAAATTTGTTATGCTTAAACTATAATAATAGAAAATGAATGGGTAGATGTTGAAACAGCATCATCATAATCTATTATGTAATCACTTAAAATTTACTCTTAATCAATTTTATGGAATCCAATAGAGTTAACATTTTTTTATGTATTTTATCTCTTTTCTTCTCCATTTTTCTTCTTATCTCTTTGCCATAAAACTTGAGGATAAAAGGATCATCTTATATACACAAACACTAAATTTTTGTTTAATGTCACTGTAAATATAAGTATGTATTTATTAAATATAATCCAGTTTTACTCTTTACTTTTGTAGCATATTGCAAAAATTGATTCAATTTGGTGCTGGTTCATGTAAGAAGTATACTTTCCATTTTATTTATATACACACACATATATAATAATTATTATTATTATTATATATAAATGGATATATACATGCGCTCACACACACGTGTATATTTGTGCGAGTTATCAATATTTTTGTACACGAGTATGGGTATAAATATATACGTGTATGTTTAATACAAAGAACTACAACAAAGCCAGTGGTATTCATTGTTCATTTTTCAATTTTTCTTTATGCACAATTTCATTTTTTCATCCCTTACTAGGTTACCAGCTTTGAATGTCCTCCCCATATAACATAACTAGAACTATTCCCAACCATGTTTTTTTTTTATTTCTCTCTATTCAAACCAAGTAAATAGTATGATTATTTTATATATGGATCTGATTGCACAAATATATCTGCATCAGGTGGCAAATGTATTCTTTTTTGCCATTTTTTTATGGCTCTTTTATGTTTCATGAATCAATTCTTTACAAACCTGCTAATCAGTTCTTTACAGAACTTTTTCTTTATCATTTGTTCTGCCAACTCATCACTTACCCAACTGATCTAAGTCAGAACTTGTTTAAAACTCAATCGTGTCTCTGACTACTACATAATCTTTATTATAAGCATTTGTATTTGACATATCTTTCACCAGCCACACAGCCCACCTGCCACATAAACACACCCCATTCTGCTGTAAGAATCGTTTTGGCATCAATTGTAGTCCTGAATCTCTTCTGTATAAAGGCAAGAGATGAAAATCACACAGAGAAAATTTGACATGTTAATACCCAATTTCTGCCTAATATTCTTTCTAAATAAAGATGCAACTACCTGTACCTTAATATAAATATGTAAAAGATAGCTGAATAATTTGTATGTATCCATATTCAGTTGTACATATTCAAGTATGTCCCAAAAAATAGTTATATATATATATATGTGTGCATATATATATATACATATATATAATATATATATATATATATATATATGATATATATATATATGATATATATATGTTTGTATATATATATATATATATATATATATATGATATATATATATATGATATATATATGTTTGTATATATATATATATATATATATATATATGATATATATATATATGATATATATATGTTTGTATATATATATATATATATATATATATATGATATATATATATATGATATATATAT
>OZ010577.1:63603062-63658062 GCA_963932145.1 Acanthosepion lycidas
ATATAAAAAGTACTACCATTTCTTACGGCGTCAAACACTTTTTTGTCAGTAAGCAATTTTTGAGCAGACATTTTTAGAATCTGCTTATCTTTCTCTAAAATTGCATATATATATGTGGCCTGACGTTTGCATCTAGCATAAAACAGACTGTCGCCTCTAAGTGTTGACTTCTATGTTCAATTTTATATTTACACACACTATCTCTGATATTGAGCACTTTATTCCATAAATATAGCACACCTTAAGACTATATTTCTTTATATATATATGTGTGTGTGTGTATATATATATATATATATATAACAATGATAGTCACTCTGTGTACAAGGCCCAAGATCCACTTGAGGTACCTCCTTATCTAAGTTAACTTTTTATTTTGAAAAGTGTTTGAATTTTTCTTTATGCCAAGTTTCATGTCATCTTTCAACTTTTCTTGGAATCTTGCCAGTGATCAAAATATAAGATCAAGCAAAATCAGAAATGCAATGAATTCTTTGTTCTACCAACCTGATCAGGAAAACTCAACTGAATATTTTCAACCTCATTTAGTTGCAATTAATTTTTAATATTTGGAACTTGGCAGGATTCATTTTAAGCTAAAAAGCAATAAGGTTTTTGCTTTCTTCAATAAAATCTGCCTGTAGCATTCATTTATTGGTTTAAGAAAGGTTGTGATTGGTCAAGACTGGTAGGGAAGTGTAAACAATTACCATATTACAAGACCTACTAGTCTGTCCGATCTTGATTCTGATTTTCTTTTTTGACAGATAACACAGAGAACAGAAATGCTGTTTTGACGTAAGACTTGATTTTTCTCTTTCCTCAACACATTTTCATTACAGTTTTCTGTTATCTGGTATGATTTACATTAGGTAGCCAAAAACTTTCACATGGTTGCTTATGGGGTTTTTGCATTTTTTCCCATTCCAACAACACCAATGTTTAAATCTGAAAAAATGTAATGTAAAACATGAACTTACAAGCTGGTAATTATTAGAAATTTGCAATAGTTTAAAGTTGCTGAAGACGTGGAACTGTATTTTTAAAATTTGTGTTCATTTTTTTATTTGTACAAATTTCTGAGACTGGGGATAATGAAAAAATGGTTTTAAAACATAAACTGATATGTTATTTTTTTTTTTTAATTAATATTTTTTAAAATTTATTTTCTGTCTATATTTCTGAGATGAGGTATTGTAATTACTTACATTGTTTGGATTGTTGTTCTCATCTATATTTGCCATATTCACAACATTTCGGCTATTGTACACTCCGGCCTACCTCAGGTGATTTAAATTTCAAACTGAACCCTTTATTTTGTTCTAGTTCCATGTGCCACGTCTCTCCCAGATGTTTCAGATATTTCCCTTTAACTCAACTTTCAGTAGCCAGATATTGAACTCAAAACTCACAAAGTCACTAGATCCAACCAATGCTTTTATCCACTGGGCCATGTGTCCTTGAGGACATCAGTGTATGAACTTTTGGGTAAGTGTCAAAGGACAGAGTCACAACTGAGGAAAACTATACTGAGAGGTATTGGTGCTTGCACCGAGGTCAGCACAACCATCAGTTGTGGGGGCTGTGAGCAATTTTTGCTCCTAGCCCAGGTGTACACACTCAGGCTCCCCACATTAAACTGACATTGTGTGACAACGCGACTTCGTGGGGGCAGTCAAGTAAATACCAAATTATTATAAAGTAGAGCCAGGGCTTTTTAATTTCAGAATTCTTGGGAGAATTGAGCTCCAATTTCATATTTATTCATATAGATTCCATAACACAGGTTTTAATTAGCTATTATGTTCCTCTAACTCTTCAAATGTTGAATGTAGAACTAATTCAAATTTATATTTTCCCATCTTTACACTATATTAATTTTTTCTTATAAATTTCTGCCTGTTCTGTACCCATGAAATAAAAATAATTGTTTGTATGGAAAATAAGGATCTACATACATCAAATCGTCTTTAAATTAAGTGGCAGCAGAAGAATTATCATGGAACTTTTAGAAGGTAAGCTTAAACATTAATTCAGTACTTAAATGCAGCCATCAATTTTGAGTAAATTTATATATATATATATATATAACTATGATATATCGTAGTGCCTTGAAAATGGTGTGAATGATTGCCCCTCACTCACAATACAGTCTTGAAAATCTTGTTATGACTTTATTCTTATCTGATCTTTACAATTATCCACTTGTAACATCAAATAATTACAATCTGATATTTTCTTCAAGATAATGATTTTTTGTTGACATTGATTAGTTCATTTTTTTAAATCTTGTTTTGGATATTAACAATGTAAGTGATATGATAATGATTATTACAAGTAGAAGTGCTACCATACATATATATTTTCTGTTGTTCTATTGGTAAATTTGGAGGGTACTTTTGTTTGTTTTTTGATTGTTTCTTAGTTTTGGAATTATATCTGAAAATGATTAAAAGACATTATTATATTGTGATCATTGTTATTACTGCTAATGCTAGTACCATTCATCACTAAATCTTGTCCAAAACAAAAATGAATTGATCAATGAAGAATCTTTTCACTGCCAAACAGCAGGAGCTTGATTTTGAAAATATCCATTAAAAAAATGTAAAGAAGAAATAAATGTTGAAAATTATTTTTAATTTTGATTTAAATGCTGAAAATATTTATGGTTACATAAATATATGTTATTCGATAAGATCTGTAATAGAAAGAGAAAAGTGATAAAAAGAAGAGAGGCTATTTAGTGAAGATGAAATGTTTAGGGATAAAATGAGAAGGAGAGTAAAAAAAGAAAAGATTGTGTGAAAGAAAGGGAGGATAAATTCATATTCAAGGAAAGAGAAAGAAGTAGAAAAAGATAAAAGAAGAACATGATTGTATGTTTGAATAAAAGGATAGAAATAAAGGAAAAGAGAAAGTAAGAAAAGAATGAGATCCAGTTGAGATAAAGTCATGAAAGAAGAGAAAAAAAGAAAAAGGTAAAATGAGAAAGAAGGAGGCAAAAAATATGAGAAGATGTTTAATTAAAGGTCAAGAAATCAAGAAGGATAGAAAAGGAATAGAAGGAAGTATCAGATTGGAACAAAACAAATGGCTGTTTTGAACCATAAATATCATAATTCATCACAAACTTTATTAGTTAAAGTATGCTTAATTATAGTTAATACAGTGTTGCCAATGATATGACAGTGAATTTATTCCAACCAATAAAAAAAACTGAGATCAAGAGTGTTGGCAAACTGCTTGGAGGCATTTTTAAATTGGTCTAGAATGGTATACATCTGTTGACACACACCTTAGGGCCAGATAAAATGGTAATCAGTAGGGGACAATTCCCATGATTAAAGAGAGAAAATTAGGGCATTGATGCCTTGATCAGTTTTTGCTTTGTTTTTTTTTTTAAGAAATAGCTGCTTTTTATTCACCACTTCTGGCCAAAATGTTTGCAACTTTTGAAACCTCAATTTGAAATCATGACAATGAAACTCTGCATAATTGTCGAACAATGTTGCAAGGGGTTCTAATAGACTACTACTTTTTTCTTCTATGGGCTGTGCCTCTTCAGGATATTAACAGTACTATAAAATAGTCAGGAGCATCTTTTTAGAGTGAAGATTTTGTTTTAAAAAGGTTGAAGGTAAAGCAAGCTTTTCAACCTCAAAAAGACAAGTTTATTCATATAGAAATCACTTTATATTTAGATCAATAAAATTGTCATCTTGTAAAATGGACAAGCATATTGCAGCAAGTATCCAACTGTGCAAATCATGGGGGGTGCCTACTTCTGCATTTTCTTCATTTTACCAACATTTTACCACTAGTTATTTTTCAAATGTTATTTGCATTTCCTATAGCTTTGTTCTTAATAACAAAATATTTGTTTCTGAGTGATCACCCAGAGCTGCTCTGAATTCTTCATTGTCAAGCAATGACTGGTGATCCTAATCTGTCTCATGTTGAAAATCCAAATAACCAGAAGTGAATTTTTGGAACTAACAACTTATAGTCCCATCTGAAGATGACTTCAGACTGTTGATGTTACTGGCAGCTTTGGCATCACAATGACCAAGTTTGAATATAGTGAGCATAATGACATGAAAATTGCATTTATTCATCTTTGCTTCAATGCCATTATAAAAACTAAAAGCAATCAAAATATTCAAACAACATCTGAAATAAAAGAAACATAGATTTAAAATTATATATATATATATATATATATATATATATATATATGTAGGCAGAACGAGAAGGAAATGATACAAAAAAAGCAATTGCAGTAATGCAATGCCAAAAAAATGGCCATTTATTTTGTGTTGCAAACTAATACATAAAATGCAAAGAAGAGAAAAGAAAATGTCAAAAGCAAAATTTGGTTAAGAAAGAAAGAAAAAGAAAGTATATGACTGAAAATATGGAAGTTAAAAAAAAAAAGAAACAAAGGAAGAGAAAAATAAAAAACAGATTTTATATGATTAGAAGAGAAAGAAAGGTCTAAATAAAGAGCAGTGAGAAATACTGGAGTCAGAAAGACGCTCTTTTAGTATATTGCAGTCATTTGGCTGGTATCTTTTTTTCGTTTTTTATAGTCATACATTAAAAAGGTGCATTGATTTTATCATTTATTTACCATTTGAGCATTGATTTTTGTCTGTGCAATGCTTTGAAATATTTGAGCTTGCTTTTCATTTAAAAAAAAATAAAAACGTATTTGATTGTATCAATCTTTCTTTGAGTTAGCATTTTTTGATGTAGCACTTTATCTTTAGCTTACTGAATTCTTTTTTCAGTTAATCTTGTTTCCTACAATCTATCCATTTGCCAACAAAATAGCAGCATCTATCAGTAGAATTGTTATCACTGCAATTTTGTCTCACATAAATTATTTGATGCTCTGAAAACTGTAGCCTTGTACCAAATTGAGCTTAATATACACCTGACTAGGTATATACATCTGCTTATTTATCACAAAAATTTCCAGTTGTTCTTTATATATTACTTTATATATTATATATTTGTATTGAATGAACACAAAGAATGAAAGGAAAAGAAGACTAAAAATTATGAAAGAAGGTAATGATTTTGATGAAAAATTGGATAATAAAGAAAAATTAAAACATTTGATAAAAACATGAAAGAAATAAAAATGGGAGATTTAAAAATTAAAAAAATACTGGAAAGAAGGAAAATGGTTAAAACAAAGATGTTGGGAGAGGTGATAATGAAAATGAATAGTAAGACAAAATAAGTGGAACAGTAAAAGAAAAGAAGAATAAGATAAAATTGAAAAGAAGATATTGTGAATAAGAAAAAGAATATTCGACATAAAAGCAGAGAGATTGAGAAATTAAAAAAAAAAATGGATTCTGATTAAATTTCCAAACATCATGTCATATATTAAGTTCAAGAATCAAAACTTCTAGATCATCTTAAAATTCTGTTGTTAATGGTTGAGACAATAAAATTTCTAGGGATAAAATTTTATGATCTTAATCATATATTAATCAAAACCAACTCACTTAAGATCAAATAATTAAGAATCAATTTATATCTAATCCTTATTCAAATACTCTTCCCAATGAATGAAATTTTCAGATTTGTATTTACAGTTTCTTGCCTCTGACTAATTTCCAACTCCAATTTTTGAGTTTCTGTATTATTTTGAGTTTTAAAACATTTATCTCAACTTGAAGACATAAATAGAAGTAATAACTATATCTGATATAACCTCGGAAAACTGATTAGAGAATTCACTCATGTATAGAACTTTGGATTAAGATAGAATAAATAAAAAATATCAACATGAATTAAAAGTATCAACCACAGATAGACTGATTAATGAAATGTCATTGATAAAGTAATTCTGAAAAAATAAATTGATTCCAATCAGTAAAGAAAACCATTAGGATCAATGTTCATTGAATTATTATTGATCTGTCTTATGAATGGATTACTCAATAGACAGATATAAGTAGTTAAATTACACTGTTTAAACTTTGCTATATTTATGATGGCAGAAGAGTGCTCAAATTCATAGAAAGTAGATTTGAAGATATAAACAGCATGAACATAAAAATCAACACCTCATAGTGATTGACAATTTCAGGCCTTAAGCCATTATCAGACTATGTCCATATGTATGTATGTATATAAATAGTGTGAACATAGTATTTGTATTTGCACCTGAAGATTGCAGCAACTGCATGAAACTCCAAGTCATGCTATCGACATTGGATATTATGTATATTCGTTAATATATACTTATAGCTCTGTCTCATAACATTGAGCACTTTATTTATAGCACCTATGGAAGAAATATATTTAGACATAAGTGTAATTTTATGTGTGTGTATGCATATTTTTATCCTGCACACACACACACATATATATGAGAGGCAGAGAAAGAGTGCAAGAGAGATGGAAAGAGAGTGAGAGAGAGACAGAAATTAGACTGATTTTACAATGTCAAATCTTGTTAAGTTATTAATTGTCAATGACATTCCTTAATGTCATATATATATATATATGTGTGTGTGTGTGTGTGTGTGTGTGTGTGTGTGTGTATAGTAGTAGTAGTAATAATAATTTTTCAAAACATCAAATGTATCCTTCATATTTTGGAGTATAAACCCATTATGAAGAGTTGTATTTCATCCACATCAATCTTTTTGAACATGCCACTTGTGCTACTTGTACTATAAAATTGCTGTATAGCAAGAGTGAGATATTAGTCAATTATACCTGGACCAAACCATTGTATAGACATGTGTGTTGGTGTATATACAGTGGGGGAAAACAAATATTTGTCCACATACACATTTTTAATTTATCGTATTTCCAAGTAATGTATAAACATACTTTTCATATAATTAACTGTACACAGATGCATAATAACTAAATATGCATAGAAAACAGAAATAAAACTTTGATTTAATAGAAATAAATTCCATTTATCCATTTTAATGGGTGAAAAAAATATTCATACAATACAAAAAATACATAATCTTCATTTAATACTTTGTAGAATAGTCATTGTTCACTTAAGCATTAACCAACCTCTTCTTGTAGTTCCCAATTAATGATACACGCAGATTTTAATTGGCATTTTGTTCCATTCTTCTTTGCATATGGTCTTCAGATCCAGGATGTTTGTTGGAGCTCTCGATTGGATTTGAATTTTCAAATAACTCCACAGATTCTAAATTGGCTTTAAATCTGTGGACTGACTTGAACATTTCAGGATATTTACATTATTTTCATCATTCACCACAAGAACTTGTCCATCGCCAACCAATTCTTCATACACCATAATACCACATCCTCTCAAGGTGGGGACCTACAAAACGCACCCCATACCATAAAAATTTCATGATCATCATATATAAAATTCTAAAGATGAAAAAATGAGTGGGAAAGGGGATGAGCCCAATAACAAACTAAACATGAATGCAAAGTAAACTTAAACATAACAGATGTTAGTAGGGACCATCCAACCCTCAAAAAGGAGAGGCCGCTGTATTCTGCCCATTGGACAAAATCAAGAGGCTCTCTCGCTAAGGGAAAAGGAGAAAATGTACATGGACATGGGGGGAAAAAAATCTGACCCAGTCGAGATGAAAGGTGGCAAAACAAACTGGTGAGGGTGGGAATCTCAATTTGGATCATAACCAAAGATGTAGCCGGAAACAGGGCAGGAACAACACTCACTTGTATTAACTAGGTACACAAGAACTTGCTTAACCTAACCAAGGGGAGGGATCCACCCCGATGTGACATAGATTGACTTAAAAGAGAAAATCAAGGCTAGCCCTGTTCAAATGAACCAAGCTTGCCTCTTTCACCCACCTTTTGCTGAAGACTGTTGAATGCAAGCATTTTCTGTCAGTTCTAATCTTCATCTTGTGCTGATGCTCAAAGAATCAGATCAGATCCTGAGGAGAAAGACATCTGCCTCACAAGACCTCCTCCATTCACGTCATCCAAATCACCAATCACATGGCCAGCAGCGTAAGAAACACCATTCGTTTCACCACGGAATACAGAGGTGACACATTGTCACACACGTATGCGTGATCAATGAGCACGAGCTTTCAACTTGCCGATATGCTCCCATAAGGGGCAGACCTGGGGACAATGGTAGAAGGCATGTAAAGCCATTTCTTCTGGAGCAAGACCACACCATTCACTATCTGGCAAATCCGTCAAGCTTCATATGAAGACCTTGTCATTGAGAGGCAGTAGATTCTGAGCCAATCGCCAGGTAAGCGAAAACTCAGGGTTACTTAGGTAATCCGCTGCTAGTGGTCAAGACCAGTAAGAGCGAAACTCCTGCTCTGACACCTCGAGCTGCTCATGTAGGGAATCCTCAGGACCCCTCCACTAGAAGAAGATAGATCTTCCTAGGCTGTGAAAGGTCATTGAACTGAGGAATGGCCAACAAGGCAAACTGACTCTCTGATTGATCCCGGGGTTTACAATGGCACTCCCCCCACGAGATGGGGGGACTGATAGTAAGGAAAGGGAATGTGTCCCTAATAATCCCCACTGTAATCAAATTTCCTGTCAATGGCTCACCAAGTGTGGCATTCCCATCCCCCCATGACATGGAAGTTGTGCACAGACTTGTCTGTCGACCTGATTCCCGCATCTCCTGCATAAAATGGAGGTTAGCAAGCACTCAAGCGGCTTCCTATGGCTGTCACAGAGAGGAAGTATGGACAATCGATAAAGGACAATCGGGAATACGTAAGTGGCACATGCCTCCACCCTGCCCTTCACGAACAACCTCTGTTGACACCAAGTCTGACTGGCCATGTCGACCTTTGCTCGTACTTCAATTTTTCTCCAGCTGGAGGTTGGGCCAAACCACACTCCAAGAATGCAGACAGGACTGTCCATCCAACCAAAGGGCCCCGGAAGATTGATCCCCTTCCAGGCACCTAATCGCAAGCCGGACGACTTGTTGCAGTTAATCTTCGCCCCTGTCACCTTTTCGTACTGATCAAGCTCCTTCAGTACCACCTCAATGTTTTGCTGCGGGATGACATGAAAGCAGATACATCATTGGTATATGCGGAAACCCTGGCTTGAGCTCCTCCAGCAACAGCCATTCCACGTAGGTCCAGACTGCTCACCCTGTCCCTCAGCTGGTGAAGGAGAGGCTCCAACATTAAAGCATAAAGTAGGGGTGACAGTGAACAACCTGACAACCTTGACAGACCAACCTAGACAGCGCAAAAGCGTCCGACAGCTTCCCGTTCACCTGTACTACAGCACTGGCGGAGTGATACAGGAAGACAGTCACAGAAGTCAAACATGTCGTCAGTGGCCCGAAGAGTACAGCCCTCCTGCATTTTGACTTCACGAATGTACCGATCAGAAACTATTCCTTGTGCAACCCTGCACCCATGCTCACAGCTTCAGAAGACATCTTGCTTAACCTATGTCTACTTACCAGGCCCATATAGTGCTTGCTATTTGAACGCTCCACGGCCTCCCTAGCTAAGGCTATTTCTAGGGGATCCCTCCTAGCCACCGCCCAGGAAAGACTAGCCTTAAGTGTCATAACCTTCTCAGCTCTATCTAGGGTAAGCTGTTTACTGAAATCAGTGGTGAAGAACCTAATCCTATCTCTCCCACCACTTATTCTTGATAATTACCCCCACTTATTCCTGATAATTGCCCCCACTAGCTCCTGCTGCACTAAGCTAGTTAGCTGCTCCTGGAAGTCCTGCTTGTACAGTAAGGACAGATTGAACTTCTAATTGCCAGCCATTCTTGTTGGCATACGATCTTACACCATCCAAGCACAAATGAGTTTGTGATCAGAATAGCCTACCCAGTGAAATGTGGGACAATCTAACAATCTATGTCGGCTTCTGTAACTAATATTCTATCTAGGTAGCTAACTACCTGGGTAAAAGGCCAATTAAGAGCCCATGTCCACATTTTCCCCCCAGGGTGATCGACCTGGAATCGATCAACAAGACCAACATCGTTGATCAGATCAACCAGGCGCTACAATCGCCCCTCTACCCACTAACTCCCTGTCCCCTGTCTAACTTGGGATCCAGGATGGCATTCCAGTCCCTCATTAACACTAGGCATGTTGAATCCACCAGGAATGGCCCCAACTGCCGAAAAAACGAGATCCGCTCCTCCTGGTCGTTGGGCGCATAAACCACAATGACTCAGAACAAACCACTTTTCACGGCAATATCGGCCACAATCAACCGGCTTTGGTATGCACAAGGTCCACCTTCACATCAAGAGTACGTCTAACCAGCAAAGAAACACCTCTGGCTTGTTGTTCCCCATATGCTGAATAAACGACAAAGTCGTTATCCAGCACACACATATCGATGGTGCAAACAAATTGGGTCTCTTGGATCACGGTGACACCCACAACGAAAGACAGGAGATCCCGGAGGAGGTGGGCTGCCTTACCTCGATCCCTCAAGCCCTTTGCATTCAGACTGGCTAACTTGATTGACATTGTTTAAGCCTGCAAAAGAAGAAAGAGTCAGAGCAAAAAACCTACTCACAAACCTACTCGGAAACCTGTGGTGGAACGTACCGCGACGGATTGTCCTAGGCTCCCTATGCCCAACTCCATCGTCATCCAACCATCTAGGACAATACTGCCAATGTTAGTTTAACAGCCTTATATAAGGAGGGATGGTGCAAAACCAGTACCCTCCCCACACAAAATTGCTTAAGTTTTCTCAAATTTTCATTTTCCACTTCCATCATTCTGATGTTCGGATAGGCTTCCTTTGCCTCGAACAGGTGGCTCCAAAACTGTAAATACTGCCCTGTGTCCCTCACGCATGTGATTATTCCTGGGGCATCTGGGAAATTTTGGGGGTCTTCAACAGACTTTCCTTCCACTTTTTCCAGTTTCAATAGAGGTCTTAGAAGGGTCTTTTTTTTTTGTTTTGACAGGCCCTTTTTAAACTCCTCTTTATCCACTTTACATATGGCATCTGTGCCTGGGTAAAACTTTTTCTCCTTTGAAGGGTGGGGAGGAGAAGAAGTGGATGTGTGAGGAGATGGAGGGAGTTGGGGACAGAGCACGGGAAGAGGAAGTAGGGACACTCCTTGCTCTTGGCAGGACCATGCTTCCTTTTGGCGAAGCAGGGACGGAGAGTGACCTGGTTCTGTCCATGACACTCTCCACACTACTAAAGCCAGAGTGCCTTTGCTGAGGTTTATCTTCCTCTTCGTCTTCTCTGCTCCTTTTAAGTGATGCTGCCGAGGTGGAGGCATTCTTTTCACCTCCATTGGCGTTTCTATCTGTTGTTGCTGCTTTTGTTTTTTCTCTAGGTGTTGCTGTTGCTTTAACTGTTGTTTTTGCTGTTGGTCTTGTTGCTGTTGCTACTGGTGGTGTTGATGCTGCAGCTGTTTTTCCTGCACCTTCTTTGGAGGCTGCAACTTTTTTTTTGTTGCCCTTTCACTGGTGCTTGTTGCCTCTTTGGTTGGGGTACATCCTGTGAAGCCAGAACATTAGAGGATTTTCGACCACTTCCAACCTCCTTCCAGGCTCCATCCATCGTTTTTGTGGTTGACCCCTCCTCTGCTGGCATTGCGACCACTGCTGCCATTGCTGCTGTCATTGCTGGACGGGGTGGATGTTTGGTGTTTTTACCAGGGCACTCTATGGTACTCTGGGTTTTGAGCAGACTTGTTCTGTGAGGGGCTGAACAATTCAGAGCAACCTACATCTGATCCGCATAATCATAGAGGGTGTAAAAGATGATGATGAGGCCGCGCTGATCAATTTAGATCAGTCCAAGGCATTTGATAGAGTTGACCATCGCTACCTTGTGGCTGTCCTGCAGGCCGCTGGATTCAAACCCGACTTCTGCCACTGGATTAGCCTCCTGTATCGCTCTCCCAGTACTGTGGTACAGGTGAACAGGAAGCTGTCAGACTCTTTTGTGCTGTCTAGGTCGGTTCATCAGGGTTGTCTACTGCCACCCCTACTCTATGCTTTGGTGCTGGAGCCTCTCCTTCTCTGGCTAAGGAACAGTGCATGCAGACCAGGCCTAAGTGAAATGCCGAGGACATATCTGCTTTTGTGTCATCCTGCAGCGACAATGAGGCCATACTGAAGGTGCTTGATTGGTACGAAAAAGTGACAGGGGCCAAGATTAACCGCAACAAGTTGTCCGACTTGAGGTTAGGTGCCTGGAAGGGGGTCAATCTTCTGGAGCCCTTCGGTTGGACGGATGGTCCTGTCCGCATTCTTGGAGTGTGGTTTGGACTCGACCTCCAGCTGGAGAAAAATTGGTCTGAAGTACAAGCAAAGGTTGACACGGCCAGTCAGACTTGGCATTGACAGAGGTTGTCTGTGAAGGGCAGGGCAGAGACGTGTGCCACTTACGTTTTCTGATTGTCCATACTTCCTCTCTGTAAAGACAATCAGAAGCCGCTCGAGTGCTCGCTATCCTCCATTTTATGGAGAGCCACAAGAATCAGATTGACAGACAAGTCTGTGCACAATGTCCGTGTCATGGGGGTGCTGGGAATGTCACACTTGGTGAGTCACAAACTCGCCTCGAGGTTGGCTTTCTTACACCGCGCATTGACAGGAGATTCGATTATCGTGGGGACTGCTAGGGACGCATTCCCTTTCCTTACTAATGGTCCCCCACCATCTCGCCATCGTAAACACTGGGATAAATCGGATTTCCTTCACAAGTGTTGGTTGGCCTTGTTGGCTGTTCCTTGGTCCAATGACCTTTCTCAGCCTAGGAAGGTCTTCTATCGTCATCTAGTGGAGGGGATTGCGAAGGATTCGCTACGTGTGTGGCTCAACTTGTCGGAGTAGGAGTTTCACTCCTACTGGTCTTGGGCACCAGCAGTTGATTATCTCAGTAACTCTGAATTTTCACTTACCTGGTGATTGACTCTGGATCAGCTATCTCTCAATGACAAGATCTTCATATGGGGCTTGGTGGATTTGCCAGTATGAACGGTGTGGCCTTGCTCTGGAAGAAACGGCTTCACACGCCTTCTACCATTGTCCCTGGGTCCACCACATGTGACAATGTGTTGCCCCCTATTCTGGGGTGAAATGAATGGTGTTTTTGACACTGCTGGCCATGGACCAAATGGGGATTTGGATGACGCGACAGGATGAAGTCTTGCGAGGTAACCGTCTTTCTCATCAGGATCTGATCCGATTTTAGAAGATTAGAACTGATAGAAAACCCTTGCATTCAACAGTCTTTAGCGAAAGGTGGGTGACTGAGGTAAACTTGGTTTGTTTGAATGGGGCTAGCCTTGATTTTCTCTTTTAGGTTAACCTACATCACTTCGGGGTGGTTTCCTGTGGAGCCCTTCCCTGGTTAGGCTAGAAAAGCTTTGTTATGTTTAGTTTACTTTGTGTTGATTTTTAGTTTATTATTGAGTTCATCTCCCTCCCCTCATTCTTCATTATTAGATTCTTATGTATAATAATTTATTATCACTAAATTTTTATGGCATGGGGCGCATTTTTGTAGGTCCCCCTTGAGAGGATGCGGTATTGTGGTGTATAGATGATTGATTGTTGACAGACGAGTTTTTATGGTGAATGTGAAAATTGTAATGTGTGAATGGGTTGTGAATCTGATTAGCTAGGTATAAGATAGTGTCGACCAGCCTTAACTCCTCCTCTTTTTAGGCCATGTGCCACAATTATGTATTATACATAATAAATATACCAACAAGGCAGCCATGTTAGCAGTTAAGTCACTTGACACAGTAGATGTCTTTCAAAAAAATGTGAAAGACATTTACTTGTTAACCTAAACATAATGGAGAAACTAGGAGTAAATTAACTGAACTAGAGAAAGAACTGTTTAAACCTTTCAAGTCTCAACATTTCTATGGTGTGTTTTCAGATTTGTGCATCCATCGTTGTAGGTACAGTCTAGGAATGAAGAATATTGACCTCCAACAGAATAATCTATGGCTATATTTCCCAAAATGAATGTGTTCACTAGATGACAGTAACAACATATTTTGTAAAAATGATACCAAGAAAGCTATTTCAGTTTTTTAGAAGGATGCACTAATAAGAGTCTGTGTTTGCCTTGACATAAGTGCTTTATTATGAATGAAGACATGCTTTGAGGGTCTTGCATGAAGGTTGATCTTTCTGCAATTTTCTCAGAGGGTATTACATCATTCATCAAATATCAGTGAGAGATTTCATATAACAATCTTATTGAGGAGGATTGCTCCCTGTGGCCTTGGGTTTTGGGGTTGAAATACTGCAATAAGGAACCTGACTGGCAAAAATCTTTTACGGCTAGTCCAGTTGCATCACCAAAAAGCATCCACTGTTATGGTATGAAAGCATCTATTGCACATTGTTTTTCTGTCATAACTTAGTATATTGCAAATGGTAGTATGGATAATATGGCAGAAGAGAGGTCCATATTGATTTGTATTTCTCTTGTCCTTTTTTTATGCATCACCTTAAGGCTAAAGTTAAAATGGAGAAAGAGCTTGTTCTCAACCGACTTTGACAAGTTGGGTCATGTGAAACATGCTAACTTGATGATTTTTTTTTTGCTTCAGAGAATGATTTACTAATCCTATTCAATTTAAGATAGAATATTTTCTTTTGTTGAATATGTTTCACTTAGTTAGAAAATGTCTGCACACTAGGCATTTCTGTTTTTTAGTTCCCTCATTTCTGTTTCATACTTCCATGTACAATGACATAACAGAAGGAAAAGTTCTCCAGTTATGTGAGAATATTTCACTTAACAGCTTTCTTTTCCCTTTATTTTTCTTCTACATTTTCTGCCACATCATTTTTAAACTGGTTAACTTAAGATTCTGCATTATGAGATTATTGGAGGAGATACATATTAATGCATTTTTGTAAATATTAAATTTTTACATTGTTTTATATCAAAATTGTAAATATAGGTTCAGTTTCATAGAGAGAATGTGATCTTTTGATGATTGTGGCATGAAAGATATCTAAATAAATGTTATGTTGTGGTGAAAGAAGCAATAATGATGATTATGGGTCAATAAATGTTACAAGCAAAGTTTTTCGGCTTTGTGCTATTGTTTAATCTTTTCTCAATGAAAATAAAAATTGGTATCTCCATTAAGGCTCTGATCTTTTGAACAGGAGTAGAAGTTTATCCCTTGTTTCATGATTAGGATTGGCTTTCCGGTTCCTTCTAAAGTCTATAGTCTAACTATAGCTTCATTCACTAATTAAATCTTGGCATCTTCAAGTCTAGAATTAGCTGTTATCTTTCCTCTATAGCCACAAGAATTTCACTTCTTGTCCTTTTTTACAGCAACCCTCTACCTAGAGAGGCTCTTGGGCCTTGTATTGGGTGAACATTAGTTAAAAAAAGGCACAATATCATGTAAGCATTGCTGTCAGAAACATTATAGCTAGTCTTCATTGAGCTAACTGTAATGTTTCTGAAATTTACAACACCATAAAGGCAGAAGAAATCCTTGTTTCTATATCAGCAGTTAAAAGAACAGAGCAACACTTTTGACACACCAAGTCATGTTGCCAGAAAAGATCTGGAAGATCCAAAGCCTCATTCAGTAGAGGTAACCATCTGCTGAAATTTCCAATTTTAAAGGACAGGAAAAATCCTGCAAAAATTGTCAGCAAAATCTGAAACCTTAGAAAAGAAAACTCTTCCAAGAACCATAAAATAGTCATTTAATACAGATTTTTTGTCTGTGTTATTTCTGACTCAGATAAACATCAAGGACAAGATGAGGTTATTGGCAGACAATGAAAATTTGATTCAGAGATATTTAACAAAGTTGTGTGAAGTGAAGCATCAAAATTTCAGCTGCATGGTGATGCCTAAGAAAGGTGACTTTGAACATATGGTGAGAAATACAGCAATGAATATATCACTACTACAGAGAAAATGTATCATGGTGTGGTTAGTCTTTTCAGCTACAAGTACTGGTAAAGTGCTTCATTGTGAACAGTGGCTCTACTTTCTGTAAAAAGTTGTCCACAATTTTACTTACAGGGCTTAAATGCTTAGAAGAAATGAAAAGGAAAATCCAGTTTCTATACTAAGTTGCTTTCACAGAAAATAATCTGTGATAATTTTATGCATTATCAGCATAAATTTTGACTGAATTGTTGAATTCCTTTTAAATTAATTCATGAAGTGACATGTCTAATCATATGTTTTATGTAAATGAGGGCATAATCTTTGTCCATTATTATGAGTGCTATTAAGATATTACATGACTCACAAACCTTGAGAAATTTAGGCTGAATATATTATGAGCATTTAAAAACAAGATTAGTCTAACACAACATTTTTACCATTATCAGAATTTGGAAGCTATTTTTATGTCATAATACACAGACTAATGACTTTCATAAGGAAATACACGGAAATTATATTGTGAACCACATTTCTTCTACTGAAGTACTAAACAAAGTATGGAAATCAGAGGCTAAATGTCTACAAGATGAGAACATATTGTATAACCATGAAAACTTTTGTAGCCTAATGGTGAATACATCCTTCATACACTACCAATGTATGTGATAAGTTTATTTCTAATCAAATATTACTCCTCTCTTTATTTAACAATCTTTACTTTCATGGCTGAAGAATGGATTTACTAAAAATATTAAGAAAGAAAAGGAAATGAAAAAACTAATTATAATATAACAAGAAAAATATAATTTCAAAACAAATTTATATTTGATAACTGACTCATCATTCAAGAACAATAATGTTGCCTTTGCTTTTTTACTATCATATATTCACTAAGAGAATTATAATTTCTTTTTAGGCACAAACAATAGACAGGTAGAGAGGTGGAGATAGAAATAAGTATTTTGATTGTAAAGCATCACCGATATAGAAATATCATCAGAGTATATTAAATGAGAATAGCTATATGTTTTATATCTTATGTGGGTTGTTCTTACTATTTTCTTAGAGCTAACTCATTATGTTATTCACTTAGTGAAGCTCACAAATGCTACATTTCGCTTTAGAGAGATTGGATGCACAATGAAAATGAAATATTCCATTCTATCCTATGGTTATTTAGAAATAATGGACTCTCTAGTCATATTCAATGTATGAGGGTCAGCAACTCAGTTTCTAGCAACTGACAGCCAGACACCAGCACATATGATTTGATTATAGTGGTGAAGATTTTGTGCAGAACTAATCACACTTTTTGAAGGGCTGAATATAGAGACCTGGTGCACTATGTCACAAGGTCTCCAAACAACCTCCTGCACATTTTGAATTCAGAGTTGTTCTTCTCCTAGACCAGTTGCCATCCAAGGCTATAGGATTCAGTCTGTCCTGCTAATTACCTGTAGCTGGAGGGAGAAGAAAAGGGTTCGTACCTTCCCAAGGGTATTAGCACATAAGTGAATGTAATAGATTCAACTGGAATTCAAACTTGTCCCTAAAATTCCTCAATCCGAGCTGGTATTCACTACTCCACTGTGCTTCCTATTCTACCACGCCTATATAAACACAGGGTAAACTAAGTAACTAACAACAAATTATAATATGAATCATTATATTTTCAACATTTTTAGATAAGCAGAAAAATAAAACTGTCCTTAATTTAAATATGACTTCAAAAACAAATATGTACCCAGATCAGGCAGTTTTTGTTTTGATAGCCATCATCATACCTTGGAAGCAGTCTTCAATATATCTAGATATCTCAATCTGGGATAATGGTAAGTCAGGTGAGTCTGGTTGATCATTACTAATGAGTAGTTCAATCCTCACTGCGTGCTACACACAAAATTTAACATTAAATAACCTAACAAGCATTGGCATGTTGAAAAATCAATGAAAAAATATTTGGTATTGTAGAGAGGGAAGAGGTTCTTGATAATAACTCAAAAATAGTAGTCCAAACAATTCAATCAAGAGATTTAGGTAGCCACAAGTCGGTCAATTGGGCTGTATAGAAAGAGCAGAGTCCTGCTAGAACATGTACAACAGTCCACCAGGTTCTCTCTCTCTCTCCCATGAGTCTCTACTATATATCAAGAATTTCAATTCAAGTGATGACATTAACCCCAAGGCCCTCCAAGAAGAATCTTGAAAGAATGAATTCAACAGAGGGACCCCAGAAAAAGTAATGATTTGAAAGTCAATTGCAAGGAAGAATGGCTCAAGATCTCAAATACATGTGAAGGGCTTATAAAGGTTTATGAAAAATATCTCCAACCAGTAATTGCAATGTGTCTAAATATTTTTCAACTTGTACTTTTGTTTAAATTTTATTCTGCATTATATATTTGAAAATTATTTTTTTTCATAATTGTGAGTTTTGAATCAAAATATATTACCTCTGCAAATTTGAAGCAAAGGTAAAAATTGAAAATTATTAAATATTTTGCAAGAGTCCAAATACTTCTTTCCTTGATGATTATATATAACTAAAAACAATCTACTTTTTGTATGCTATAATTAGAAAAATATATTCTCTAAAATAGAATATATTAACTGCAATAGTTAATACTTTTTCTAATTATAGTGCATTACAATGTCAGATCCTATTAACTATTTAACTACAAATTTCACATGATTCATTTTACAAATACAATTTATATTTGCTATTGCTTAAAAATTTCTCCTGAAAATAATTTAAAGACTGAATAATGATAGAAACTCTCTCCAACTGGAATACCAGATTTTGAAAACTTCCAGAAGTATGAAAAGGAAAGAAAGCTGACAGTCTTACATTTCACTATAATATTTAATATACACTTATACTTGGGCAATAAAGATTTATTAAACAGCAATAGAATTGTACTGGGTGCAAATCCGCAATGACTAACAAACTTCCTGAACAAACACACTATTCATTTGGTGCGCCTGGTGTAAAACTGCAACGACTGATAAACTCCCTCAATTTACTCAAAAATCTCATCCTGCGCCTCTGCTTTCTCCTTTACACAATTCTTCTTCAATGTGGCAGAAGATTCTTTTTTCATTGAGTGACAAGTGTTCGGCGTTTTTATGTCCTTTTCTGACCTCCTTCATTTGCATGCGTGAATTCACTTTCTGTGGTTTTACACGACTGCCCGCATGAGGATACGTGACCATTCGCAATATAAGCTTGCTGGGAGCAGCCATGTTTTTCCCAATAAAAAAAAATAAACCTTGCACGCAGAACATATATGCTGCCGTTTGCAATCAGGTGGGTGATTATTTTCATTCCAATTTTCACAAGAATAATTGAATTTATTTAAGTATAACATTACATTGTGCAACTGGTTACACGATTCAGATAGTTCTCAAATTAGTCAACAAAATTAAAACTGAGTAAAAGAAAAGTTGCAGCAGTAAACAAAAAGGCACAGCTTCATAAGAGTAAAAGTGCAAATGTTCTCTTCTCTAATTTTTGCCTGCTTGTAAACAGAGCATTGCATCCTTTTATTTATTGGCACTTTAAACAATTCAAAATAAACTAAAATTGCAAGAACCATCAAACTGTAAGCATAAAATTCCCATCAAATACTTTTAGTCTTAAAAAGCAAAGCAGGGCAAGACAATTTAAGAGATGTGCTTTGATGAATATCAGCCTGTTTACATTTCCCATTATTTTTATGGTTTCTACAATAAGGCATATAAAAAAGAAAGGGTAATGTACATAAAAAAATCAATATTTATTGAATGTTAATGACATAATGATAAAACAGCACAATGTGTAATGTATCATATGTTTTTATCATTTAAGTTTAATTTGTTCATCTTTTCTAAATAGCATATATATATATATATATATATATAATCTGCAAACAAGTTCAAAACTAAAATTTTCTTACATGATTGATATTACATAAATCATGACATGAATCTATATAAGAGGAAATGTTCATTGCATTTCTGCTTTCCTTTTTTATTATTCAAGAGATTTCAAAATTTAATTTTTATTTAATGCATTCTTTAATTTATATTTAATTTTGAAATAAAGAAGTTAAGGAGTTTTTTTTAGATTATCCTAATGTGGTAACATTCAGAATTCCATTTTTAACAAATTGTTTTTATCAAAACCACAATACACAAATTTATTTTGAAGTATAAATTCATGATTTGTATTCATTTTAGAGGTTATCTTTTAAAAGGGAAGATAACTCTTTGGTTATTATTATGCTGATTAAACTGTCATTTTCTGAAAACAAATTATAAAGATCATGCTGACATGTATAATATCCCAGTCTCTTCATGCAGGTACTTTGCGAAATTTACAGTATGTATTGAATATGCATGAGTATCAGAGTTAGGGAAACATTTTTAGGTTTAGGTTTTCTTCTATTGTCTCAAAGACTGTAATCTTTGATAGTATCTGTAGCAGAGAGAGAGATAAGATATGCTTTTCTCCTCATCTATAACAAGGACCTGAAAAGTTTTGAATACTAAAGTACTTCAGAAATATTATTTTACTTAAACACTTGGTGTCACTTATTAATTACTTTTTCAAGAAAATTCAAATTGTCACTTTAGATAAAATATATACATTATTATTTTTATATTAGATTCATGCAAAATTTCTAGGCATTTTCTTTTAACAAAATTTTTCATTCATGTAAATTTTTAGCATTATTATTATTATTATTATTATTATTATTCAATCAACAAAGTATTTTCCTTAGCTTGTGATGATACATTTCAGGCAAATTATGTATTCTATCATAAAAGAACAATTCCAGTTTTGATTCAAAGAATTTTGAGGAATTTTTCAATATCTTGAATTTGCTGCAGGCACTGAAGGAATGTTAGATGAATTGAAACAATTGAATCTCTTCATCAGTTTGAAGAATATATTGCATGTAAAAGCACATCTTAATTCCATAGTCACTGGCTGAATTTGCTGAAAGATGAAAAACAGATGATGGCATGCAGTCAAGTCACAGGTTGACATCTAGGTTCAGAAAAATGTCTTTCCTCTTCTAATGTATCATTCATACAAGCCAGTTAAACACTATATCATTGTATGGTTTGTCAAGGTTTCAGGAGAAATAATTCACTCTGAATCCAACAAAAGAAACTTTTTCTTCAAATTGATTCTTTAAGGTTAAATAAGCAAAGAATATCCCAGATCTAACCATGTTTTTCTTAATTTGGGATTTTCATAATCAATTTTTTCATCACTGGTATCTTCTCCAAAATGTACTTTTTTGTTGAGCAACAATAGAAAGTCAAGTATTTAAATACTAACCAGAATTTCTTCCTCTGCATTCACATGAAATTCTAATTTCTGATTTTTTCTGAGGTTTGTAAATTACATATTACAGTTGATTGCTGCAATAAAGAATTGACTAAACTTCAACAGCAATAACATGTCACTTAACAGCAAACATATATATATATATATATACACACACATACATACATGCATGCATGCATGCATGACCATATTTGACAATAATCAAACAATGACATTACTCAAAATCAAGTAACAACCATCTTGCATGTATAGAAGTTCTTAGTCTTACCAAGAATACCTATCAAATAAAGTAATTCTAGTGCTTAATCATTTGGTCTGATTTTGGTCAAGCCAAGAACTTTTCAGCTTCCCTATATATACATGTCTTAGATCTGCTCAGAAAGTATTCAGCCACTGAATATCAATGAAAAAATATCCTACCTTATTTTTCTAATTACTCTCCTTGAGCCCAGGTGCATTTCTCCCAACATCTACATCTCTTTCACTTTTCCAGCCTGCAAATTCATTTTACGATTCTTAGACTAATTTTCTTATCTTTTTGTTCCAATTTCAGGTATAGTCTCAACTACCTAGGATGTCTGTTGTATTCTGGAGAATAGTGTCAAATCCTATTTTAGAAACACATGGGCATCTGATTGATTTTGTGTTTGTGAGGCCTGTTCACAACTACCAACAACAAAAAACTCTATGCTGACCTGGTGACTGCTCCATTGTACCAAAAGTACAAAATACAAAAAAGTAGTAAATATGTTTTTCCTTAAATAACAGTTCACAGTGAATGTCCGCAACAGATACATTATTTATAAAAAAAAAAAAATAATGATTAACAATTAAATATCATGAATTTTACTTTTCACTTAATTTTGCAATTGTTTATTAAAATTACCTAGATATTTTAAGTTCATATAATATCCAAGTTATAAACCAATACAGGTAAACACAATCTCATCAAAAATGGAAGCTTCTAAATGTAAACATTTTACTTTTAAAAATGCAAATAAAGAACTATGGCTTAAATAAGCCCTCAAGTTCTATAAATGTGATGCTTGCAGATGTATCTGCAGACCTAATGTCTGCTGAGTGAGTATGTTACAAGATGATTGACAAGAATAGTTCCAAGCAGACCAATTCTTCTCCTCTTGCCATATAACCACAGCATAAACGGATTCAATCAAGCAAGCTTTCTGTCAGTTCCATTCTTGCAGATGACATATCGTCTTAGAAACAGACAAAGTAATATGTTTTTGGTTTGTCTTTTTTTTGAGAAAGCATATGATGTGACAAGTCAAATTACTGGATCAAGCTGACAGTGATAAGTCTCTGTGTATTTCTATGTACAGATGTAATGGCCATTGCCTGAATTCATATGTATATATTTATATATGAGGCTATATATTTTAATACTTTGAAATCAGAATTTCGTTTTCTCTATATCAGAAAAGATTTAAATGAATATACCCACCTTTTCCTACTTGAGTGATTTATTATGAGAATGGATATTGCACATCTTTTCAGTCATTCCTGTCCTTTCTCCTCTATTTCATTCAGGACTGTGAATATGCACATTGTATAGTAATTACCAGCATAGAAATAGTATTAGTGAACCAAGTTTAAATTACTACTGAGTCTGTTATGTTTGCTTTCACACAAATGCTCTTGGAAAAAAATAGGAATCCATCTCTTCTCCACAGAGTAGACTGGGTTCTCTATCTAGCCTTGTTTGGCATCCAGCCAAGGAGAAGGTTAACAAAATGGATTCATCTCAGTATTTCTATTACATGTTTTATGCTAATACAGAAGTTAACTGAAACAGTAACAGTATATTCTATGGATTATATTAATAATTCTATTATATTTATATATATATATATATATATATATATATATATATATATATATATATGCATACACACACTGAAAAGTATAATGCAACATTTTTATGCTTATAAATCCTAAAGAGTATTACTACATTACTCATAATAATTTATTTTTTACATGTTTATTTTTAGAAATAAAATGATAGCACAGCTGCAAATAGATATTTTCCTCTTTTAAATCAGACATATGTTAACTTGTAATTTTCCATTATTTTCTTTGTTCAATGAAAATATTTTTTTTTATTTCCTAAACTTCAATATTTTTCCTCTCAGTATTTTTTTGCTGTCAAGATAAATGTCAAGTGTAAGTGAAGAATCAAAAGTATCATATAAGCATAAATCATCCACAATACACTATTTCCTGATACATAGCACAATTATGAATCCTATTAGGAAATGTTTACTTTTATTATCAGGAGTAAAAGGAATAAAAAAATAATCATTATTAATGCAAGTGAAACAATTCAAATAAAAACTAAAAGTGCATGTAGAATAATGGTATATTTATCTAATTGTCTGCTTCTAATGAAATTCTGAATTCCTTTGATCAATCTATTATGGAATGAAGCATTTTCTGGTAAGTATACAGTTTAGACTGCATATTCATAAAATATTTTCATGCATCTGAAATTGCTAGAAATTGAAAAATCAAAAGTTTCATGAATTAAAGAACAAAGCAATATTAACTTCCTACTTCCAGCTGAGGACAAAATTATTAGTAAACCTCTAGGAAAACTTAATTTTTTTTAAAATTCTTCCCAAGTACTTTTTAACAAGAAATTTTTAATAAAGTATTGCTAAACAATATACTAGGCTTCTTTAGTAAATGCCTTATTTGCACATGATAATGGAATTATTTCAAACCAACCAAAAACTAACAGAATTAATATTATTAGAATCCCATTAATAATTGCCATTTTTGTTGAACCATAGTACAAATTATTGTGCTTTAACTTAATGCTCTAAGCTTGTAAATGATGTTAACACTGAGGTTTATCTTTCAATATATACATGGGATAACATCTAAAGTCAGGGTTTGAATTTACATTTGTGAAAGCATCATGTCAAAAACAGAAATTAGTTTAGACTTGAGAAAAAGAATTGATAATAGTCACAAAGCAGGAGAAAGATATATAATGTAACCAAAGCATTTCCAGTGTCAAGAACTGAAGTGAGAAACATTATTAAAAAGTTCACACATTAGAGAACAATACTGGAAGAAGTAAGAGGTAAAAGATTTCAATGATTCTAGAAAGAAAAACTAGTGAAAAATGTATCAAAAAACTGTAAAACAACTGCCAAGACACTAAGGAATGGCATCAAAGTTAGGAATTGAAGTGTCAAAGACAGTCACTAGTGTTCTGTAATGTCACAGATCAAGAAAACACCTCTTCTTCAAAAGAAACATCTCCAAACCAGACTGAAATATGCTAAGGACAAGCTGGAGAAAGATGATTCATACTCAAAGCATGTAATTTGGTCATATATGACAAAACTAGAGCTCTCTGGCCAGAGATGTTGCCTATATTTAGAGAAAGAAAGGAAAACCCTATAACCAAAAGAACTATTTTCATAGTGAAATAGTGATGGAAATAAAATGCTGTTATGTCTGGTTGAAAATCTTGTTAGTGCAGAAAGAAAGAAAGAAAGAAAGAAAGAAGAATATGAGAAGATTTTGTAAGTAAAACTAAAGCAGTCACCAGCAAAACTTAAAGCTTTTGTTGCTTCTAGTGAAAAACTACCCACAAAATGCCAAAGTCAATGTTATTGACTGAACTTCACAAAACCCTGATTTAAATCCCATATAAAATTTCTGGAATGAACTGAAATCCAATGGCCATACTAGAAAATCATCAAATCTATAGAAGCTTGAAAGGTTTGTGAAAGAAGAATGAGCAAAAAGCCCTCAGGAGACATGCATAAAACTTGTTGAAAACTATACAGATTGGTTGCATGGAGTTATTCAGCACAAAGGATACACAATTGACTATTAGCATCAGAGAAAGTGGTCAATAATTTTGACCATGGTATTTTTTAATTTTGTGATTTTATTTTGTTATTGTTAAGTTAAATAATATAGATCTAAATAAAACTAGTGATTTTTGAAAAACTGTTTTAAAAATTCCTTGTTCTGTTAAACAGATAATAAAACAATTACATTTTCATAGTCAGCAAATAAATTTATCCTCAACTATAGTTTTCCTGTTTTCAGTGTAAATGGAATCATATTATTCATGTGATTTATTTGGGGGTGTTGGTTCTAATCTAACTGAAATGACTGCAAAAATATCCCCCTACCCAAATTTATAGACAAACCATACAAATGCATGCTGGGATTTTTTCCTAGCCATGAAGATAGACCACTTCTTGGTCTCATCTGCTATATTCTTGTAATTTCTTGTCTTGAAATCAGAACACTTATCAATATATTTTAGTGTATTGACATCATTTCTTAGTTTGTGAACATTTTTGTCTCATTACCATAGCTTTGCCTACTTTTATATAATTATTTGCTTCATATTATTTTTGTTGGGGCATTTCTGACAATTACATTCAACCAGGGCCAATTACCTAACAGTAATATCAGACAAAGTGAAATTCCAAATTAAAATGTAAATGAATGTATAAATTTCTCACATGCTGTTATATACATAAAATAAAATCTAGCATAAATTATATAAAACATGAATCTATCTCTAATTCTTTCTCCTAAACAGTCTGTTATTTTAGTTTATACAAATATATTGCTCTTATATATATATATATATATATATATATATATATATATATATATATATACATACAGATATTTTAAAGAAAAACAGACCTTAAACCATCACAAAAATTCTAAACCAGCTCTGAAAAAATTGCCTAAACCATTTAACATTTCCTTTTCCAACATCTGTGGCATTCAATCCAACTTCTGCAGTGCAGAATCGTTCCTTGTTGAAAAGTCCTGATGTACTAGCTCTCTGTGAGACCAACCGTAATTTGTCAATCCCCTCCTTTGATTTCTTGATTCCTGGTTACCTCGTCCTCCTTAGAAAGGACTCTAAAATCCACATGCATGGCCTGGGAGTTTATGCCCAAGATCATTTTCCACGGGCAAGGGAACTCTCTCTTGAATCTCCAGACAATCCAGATATGTGTCTCTGTCTATCTCTCCTCAATTCTGTTAGCTATCTCTTCTTTCTCCACCATCCCGACACTTGTTCCCTGATAGTTATAATCTTCAAATATTCAAATGTAATGTCAATCGACATCTCCTGAAGCCTTGACCTTAATCCCTGTACTTCTAGCTATCCTTTTCCCAAAAACTCCTCTTTACTCTTACTCTCACTCTCTGTAAGTCATTACATGCTTGTGGCACTCCTGCCTTGCTTGGATTTGTTTAAAAAAAAAGAAAAAAAAAAAAATAATATTGATAATTGATTAGCTGACTGCTCCCAATAGTCAATCATTTAGATAATTTCTACATATATTATGATCAAAAAAGAAAACTTACTCAACAAGAGATTTAATTATAGAAGAGCATAAAAGCATATCAAAATGAACATATAAGTTTCAGGATTACAGATCTAGTTTTCACCCTATCCTCCTTCCTGCACAACTGAATTTGAATGAGGGCATGTATATGTGCCTCTTAGAAGCTTCTTGTAACATAGAATTGGGTTGGCTCGATAAAAGATTCCAAGTTGGTTGTATGTGGTACTGTAAGCACCAGGAGTTGCATCCTCTTTCACAATGGGCTGTTGAAAGAAGACCTACTTAGAGTAGGTGGCACTGCCTATTTGCATATGAACGATACTGGGCAGGTATTAGCCAATAGTCAACATGGATCTGGGACTGGGAGAGCTATATAACACTAGTGTTTTTCTCAGTTGACAGAGGCACTCTTGACATGCAGAAACCAGACAAGACAAAAATACTTAAATGGTTTCTTAACCAGCTTCACTTCATCATTGGAAAACTGCTGTAATTTGAGGATTATCCATATTATGTAACTCTAGCAGAGACAGCTCCTTTCACCTTCACAGAGTATTTTAGCAATCTAGAAACCCTCTTGATACAGAATTTTGGGTAACCAAAAAAACTGTGCTAAACTGCAGCAGCTATCATGACTTACCAAAAGGATTTTACAGTTTTCCTATAGTGGTTAGCTGTAATAAAGGATTCAGCCTGGTTGGTCTTATCCTCATTCACAACAGCAGATTGGCTGCCAATGCAGGGCCTATCACTATGGTAGCATTGATCTTTCTCTCAAGGATTACCATTAACTCAACTGATCTACCACCTTACTATGTTTACATCAAGTGTATCTTTTTCATAAATATTCACTAACTTCCTGTGAAGGTTTGCAGTACATTCTCTTCTTCCAAACAAATATTTTAGGTTAACGTGTTTGTCCTATGTGTTTCCAGGGAAGCAACTGTTTTGAAATAAGATTAAAGACAGGAAAGTGGAAGGCAATATTTTAGATTTAATCATATATCTTGGGAATTGGTTAATGCCAATTTTATGATTGATCTGCACAATAAAATTTGACTTAAATTTTGTCATTGATTTCACTTAATTTTTCATAGTTTATTTCTTGTTAAAAAGGAATAAATATACTATTAAAGTAAATCAGTAATAGTAATCAATGAATGTGAATAAGAATATTTCCAGCTTGAAAATAACATGGAAGGAATCTTCAAAAAGAATTTTAGGAAGGATTCAACAAGGAAGGATTCTTCTAAAAGGATTTTCTTCCTGAAAAAAAAATTATCTGATGAGAGGCTGAAAGTCATATATCTGCTGAATTATTTTAAACTTTATCAGGGAGTATGTCATGAGGGATATGTGAACTCCAATTTCTCTAAGAATGATGTTGAACAAGAAAAATTAACAATCAAGTGTAAACCATTTCAAAACAGAAAGCATGATCTAGAATTTAAATAAGAGTAGCGATGCCACATATCCTGAATCCATGAAAATTCAGAATGTGGAATTGATCATTTCTAAACACTTCAAATACCACAGTGTATAACAAATTTAGACATATTTTTTGTTCAGCACCATAAGATGCTACAAAAATAAAATATGAGAACTTGGTTCATGTTCTTATATGGTCTCATCTGATCTAGGTTCTTATATATATATATCATACAACTTGTTCAAATACGTCTATCATCTATCTTTCTTTGACTATTAAAATGTTTTCAAATGATTAAATCTTTTAAATCTTAAAGACAATCCTTCATCAGACCCAACAGAATGGTGCTACAATATCACAAAGAGCTTTACCAAATAACCAAAGGCCACATCACTTGAACACTTTCAACAGCAGCAACAATAAAAAATGTTATCACAGCAGAAAAAAAACAATAATATAATCAAGATGTTAACTTTCTACACTATCAAAAGACAAAATGTTTGGAAGGAAACTCCCTGCAAAAACTAGAAAGTGTGATAATAGCTAGTGAACTTGTGAAATCTATTTTCCTGAAAAATGTTTTAAGAGATTCTATGAATTTTAGCTAACACTGATCAATGAATGCTAAATATTGCCTGTATGGAAACAACTAATTTCACCATTATAAATGTAATAAACACAAAGGATAAGTAGACATATTTGTATTTTAACACTTGAATACAATTCAAATAATACATGTGTGCAGAAGTTTAAAGTGCCTTTAAAGAGATTGAATACACAGTAAAAACAGTTTGTTTTAATTTCTGAAAAATTCTCCATATGATAACAGTATTTTATCCAATTTCAGGAGTAAATGTCTACAAAAACAGAGATTAAAAAATCATCCACTATATCATTAATATGCCATAAAATTATATTTGAATCTTTATAAATTTCATCTGAAAATATTTTCATTTCTTAGGTTGGAGTAACATGTCAGTTTGACTCTCCAGGAATATTACTCTCTGCAAAAGAGATATCTGCTGTCAAAGTCTGAGCTTTACATTATAAAAACAGGCTAAAGAGAGAAGAAAACTAATAAGCATAAAAAACAAACAAACTTGTGCCAAAACAACCATAAGAAATGGGCAAAGAGAAAAATGAAAAATATCTGTTACTGCAAAAGCCACCAGTAAAACCCAAATGTCAATAAATGTTTGTTTCCTTTTCACATTTCTCTAGTTTTGGCTTCAAACTGAGGGTTGTTCCCAGAATAGGCAATGCAACTTCATCTTGTCTTTCTTTGTCCTCATTCCAAAAGCAGTGAGCATTTGTCAGTTCAGCCAGTCTCTGTGTTTGTATAGCTGTCACTTCTGTTGCCTTACCATGCTGACTTGTGTTATTTGACAGCAGCAAGATGTTAGCTTTGACCAAACCAAATTTTCTGCTTACTCCCACTGATTGAAGACACAGTTATCTGTGATAGCCATTTATTTGAATTATTCTCACTGTATTTTACCTTGACCAAATTCAGAATGCAAGTATAAATCTTCAGAAATTACTCCAAATATATGGTATCTCATTTAGAAGTTTTTAAAAATTACACAGAAACAACACTGCTTGATATTAAGGATAAGTAAGGAATGAAACAAATTCATGAAAGGTTTATTATAAATGTAATAAAATTATTTAAGTTGATAAATTTTCAAGTTTTCATCATTTATAAGCTTAAGAATATAGTAAAATTCTTGAGAAAATGAAATGTAAATTTTTAAAGGAAACATCAAAAAATTTCAAATTTCATTCATATTTTTTTTTAAATAGATTTTTTTTTATAAAAAGAAAAATCTATTTGAAATACTAGATAAGAAAATTATATAAAATTTTGAACTGAAAATCTAGTCTGTTCAAATGCATCTATCAAACAAGACAAAAGCTTTGTACAATTTTTCAATGCTAGTTTTGATATTTTATATAAAATTAAAATGATAATGTTATTTTGAATCTATAAGTGTTAAATTTTATTATTTCCATATTTTTCAGAAATTTAAAATGTCTTATCAAAATCATTTCAAGATGTTATTAATATATGTGTGTGTGTGTGTGTGTGTGTGTGTACAAATAGATATACATGTAAACATTAAACTGATTACAGTGAAAGTGGATGCCATAAGAACCCTGATGAAAACTCATTGTCTACCTAATGTGAGTAAAATTTGTCAATCTTTTCATAATTTTTGTAAATTAATTGTGTGAAAATAGGAAATATGAAGTGTATTAGAAACAAAATGTTTTTGTTAAATAAAACTTATTCTTTTTGTTTACAGGAACAAATTCTTGTTGAGATGGCAGAGCTGCAGATAATCTGGATTTCTAAGCAATGAATGACAAAGACAGCTGACAGATTCATTTGTGAAGAACATCTTGAAATATTAGATGTGACACACAAAATGTAGATATCAAACACAAGTGCCATTCACAAAGGAATTATTGGCTTAGAAACTTACTTTGCTTACTGTTGGAATATGTCATATGACTATCTGCTAAATTCCATTGTGTGCCTGGCACTGAGAATTAGAATTAAGATGAGTAAAGATTTCTTAAATCATGGACCACTTATTCAGGCATACTAACATTTGCTTTTATGACATTAGTTTAACACAAGAAGAAATTGCTTTGTAAATGGCATTTGCTTGTGTGAGCAAAAAACAAGTTAAACTGAAAAAATATAAATGAAAAATTAAACAGGCCAGACGTTGTCAGTTGAATTTAAACTTGAATCTAACTTGTTTAAATAAATTCTTGCTGTCTAAATACACACACATACACAAACAAACATGAGAGTTGCTCCAATAGTAATGCCTCCTATTTGGTCAGAAATTCATTTTGGTGGTATGGTAGTAGAGGTTGAATCTTCCTGCCAATAATCCATGATTTCTTTTTGCCTTGTTTCAGATAAATAGCAAAATATAGTCTGCTATGAAAATGTATGTAGAGTAAATATGTATCATTTAATTCTTCCATATGAAAAAAATGCACCCATTAACATTCACTGATGTTTGCTGAACATTTACAGTAACCAAATAGTGAATATGAGCATAGTTAGACAGTAGGTAATACATTTCAACAGTGATAAGAGTGATGTGCGTGACAAGCCAAGTTTACAAACATAACATGCAGGCTCTTGTGCTTGCTGAAAATCTACATCCAATGGTGGTGACTAGGTGGAAAAATAAGATTATGAAAAAGACTCTCTCTTCATTGATGTTATTATTTGTTGTTTCTCTCTCTCTCTTCATAGAAATAAATAGGAGTCATTAATTTTAAAGAATCCATCATATGTGTATGGGGATGGTTCAAAATTCATGTTTAGATTTTCAGCAATGGACAAGCGCTTACATGCTATGTTTGTAAACTTGGTCACTGTTAACTCTATACTTCATGGGCTTGGAATCTTACTTAGTAAATATCTATTGACATTTTGAATTTCCAGACAACTCACATAAATTGTTAGCTCTTATGGAATCATGGAATTTATACAGCATTGAACCGGGTTAGTACTTATAAGAGAGTGCTGAAATTTGACCCAAATCTGACCAAACAGATTTTCTTTTCGGAATGGTTTCTTGGTTATTTCAAGAAGTTTACAGCACCCTATTGTCAAGAAGTAAAAAGCTTAGGGACAAAGGAATTTTAAGCAGTTTTTGGCCTTGTACAGAGTTTAGTAAATAATATGTCTATACTTTATCAAATAATTCTACCAAATATACACTTATTTTCTTCAATTATTCAAACAATTATTGTCGAACTAAATTTGACATTTATATATTTATTCTTTCACTCTTTGTGTGATGAAAGACATGACTTACCTCAGAATTCAAAACGAGTGCAAACGTGTCTTGCTTGCAAAGTAATGACAAAAAGAAATATGGCTGCTATTGAAGACGCAATTTATGCGCGCAGATCTCATCCAAAACGAGACAATATTTGCACACATGCAAATTTCGGCCGTATTAGGACAGCATAAAAAGCAGGGTGCCAAGAGCATGCAAAAATGGGGAGTCATTCAGCGTGCAATAGAGCTGGATGTGCAAATTGACAGACGAACAAAGAGAAAGTCGAAGTAGGTGCAGCCGAGTTTGGTGTCTGTTTCACAACTGCCCAGTATAACGGCGGAGAAAGAGATTCACGCAATTCATTTCCTTGAGGCAACCGAAGAAGAAGAAAAAACAGCTGGCCTGTTGGCAAGTACTGCACTTTCTGACCCCCTCCCCTCATCACCATTGTTTTTCCTACACTTTGTACACAAAAAAAGTTTCTTCCTATTTGAGTAATAATTAAAAAGTCAAGATACAGTGAAATATTTAAGTATTTGCATGTGTGAATAACCATCACTTTTAATGGATTCATTCTTTTTCTTTCATGTCACTAAAAATATAACAATGTTCAACCTCAATAAAGGCTTTAAATATTTTGGAAAAAGAGGGGGAATATTGTAGTTTCCTCGTAGCAATCGCCATCAAATGGTTGCAATGACATAATAAAATTGATTGATAAGATAAAAAGATTCATTTGATTTGTAGGCACACATGTTGCATTTGTCAGTTCTCCCTTGAGCACTAAAAATGAAGATCATATTACAAATTTGTTTCCTGTCTAATCAATTTTGAATTTCTTTTTGCACTTTTACCTTGACAGCTTTACACTTGGAGTTTTGAACTTTTAGTTCCTTTTCTACTTCCTTTAAATACTTTTATTTATTCTCCTTAAATACTTTTATTTCTCCTTTATATTTAATCTCTTATTTTTCTTTCATCTAAATATTTATCCTTTTTAAAAATTATTTTTCATTTTATGTTTTAATTGGACATATCAAGGTTTTTTGTTTTCCCTCATATCCAATTTTGTTTGATCTTATCTACTATCACCTCTTCATCATTCATCTTTCCTTTTACTAAAAGTGTCTTCATTTTCTATTATTCTCATTTTTCCATCTATTTTACTCTTCTAATATTGAAGAATTTCATACCTCCTCTCTCCAATGTTTTCTTCACTTTCTTTTCCACATTTCTTTCACTTGTGTTTTAATCTTTTGTTTTTCCTTTCTTTAAATAGATCCTGTCTCTTCTTAACCAACTATTCTTTCTACTACTCTATTCTGATTTTTCTCATGTTCCTTTTTGCTTATCTAATTTTAGTTCTTTCACATTGCTTCCATAACACCTTCCATTCATTTTATCTCTTATTTTTCAGCTGTCTTTCTCACATTCTTATATTTCCGCTATTCTTTGTCATTCTTTCCTTCTTTGTTGACTCATCAATTTCTGCAACTCTCTTATTAATTCTTTTATCTTTCTACTCTGCCTTCTTTTTACCTTTCCTCTTCCAACTACTCTTATCTATTCTTATATCATCCATTTCATCCAATCATTTGACATTACCAATTTCTTCCCTTCCCTTTTCCTCTTTTCCATTCCATCATGACTTTATCCTCTGCTTTCCCATCTCAACTCACATTTTCATCAACAATGACCTTGACTACCAATTTTGTTTCTTTCTTATATCCAGCATAGTTTTATTTTTTTTTTTAAATTGAAACACAAACTCCAAGTCATATTTCCCAGGAAATCCTTTGAGTGAGCAGCTCAAAAAAAACAAAAACAAAAAAAAAAAAAATCACTTGATAATTTGATTTATTGTACAAAATTTAACCACTCAATATTTTGCTCACTTAAAAAAGAAAAAGAACATTAAATTATTTGTTCTAAAAAAAAAAAATAAAAAAAAATTTTACATTGAAATATTGAGGAATATCATTACTACAAAGACTTTTACCATTTCAAAAATAAATGGCAAAGTTTTTCTAACAATGTTTAAATAAATTAATAAATAAAAATCTGAAAAAAATATTTGACAAATTTTTGTTTTTAAGTTTATAAACCGAGACAATAATGATACCAGTAATAAAAGAACTGAATAACACCACCTGCCATGTATTAAGTATTAGCAAAGCTCATAGAAAGGCAGATAATTTCTGAAAGCTGAATAAAAGTAATCATTTATTTTTTTTATAATCTAAAGGAAAATACCAACTTTAGTGGCATGGGATTTTTAATCCATAATAACATTGTGGGTAAAATTGTAAATTTTTACAGTATATTAGACAGAATAGGTTGAATAGTGATGAAATTAGGAAAAAGATACTCTCTAAAAGTAATCTAAGTGTATGCACTAACTTCGAAAAGTTCAATGAGGAAATTGTAGTATTTTATATCAGTAAGGTTAAGGACAACAAGAAAAGCAATGATATCATTTTGAAGGATGACTTCAGTACTTTTGACTTCAATTGCATAAGACTCTGCAATGAAAATACAGCTTCCCTTCGGGAGACACCTTTTTTTTGTAATATTTTGGTTCACTGCTGCACATCATATCTTATCACATTTGTCTGTATAGATGGGTGTATTGTTAGGGAAGTTTGCCAATATGTCCTGAAACTTATCCTGGAATGTGAATGGGTGTGTTTTTGTTTTGGGAGGGTATGTAACGTATGTATTATGTAGCAGAACTTTGGGCTGCTTAATAGTCCATGATGGAACGCTGGCTGCAGTCGTTTCTTGTATATTTGAGAGTGTAGTACCTAACTCTTCAGCAATGGATTTCATCCTGAGTCCATATAGCATTATCTTTTTGTTGGAATAGATTGCAGTAATTCAGTTCAAACATACTGCTGTAAGCTGGGTTAGTTGAGCATGATTTTATTTTTACATAGTACTGTAGTGCCAGTTTAGTGTATCATAAATGTGGAGGTGTTTCATTAAATTTCTGTGTATAAATTCTCTACTAGGGATGTTCTAAAAGAACCCGAGTTCTATTCTGAGGCCTTGATGATAGGTTGCATTGAGAATTTTTAGGTACGACTTTCTGACCATTCTATATATGAAACTAGTGTAATCCAGTTTTGAGCGAAGTAGTGATCTGTATAATTTGAACAATGTTAGTCAATCTGATTCCCATTCAGTATGGGTCACTACATGCAGAAGTCGTAAGGTTTTTCTATAATTTGTTTTCAAATATTTTAGATGGGGAATAAACATTAATTTTTTAACAAAGAAAAAGCATAGAAACTTGTGTTGTTCCAATACTGGGATTTCTGCGCCATCTAATTTTAAACATGGGTCATTGTGCAATTTTCTTAATTTGCAGAAATGTAGACATTTAGATTTCATTTTGGAAAACAAAGTCATTTTTATTGAGACATTGTTGGAGTTGTTTTCAAAAAATTATAAAAGTTAATAAGTAATGTTTTTTTCATTCTAAACATTTTATTTAAAATTAAAATAAGTTCTCTGTATCATCAAAATGCGTGCTTACTTTCGATAATAAAAGCAAAAAAATAAAAAGAACCTATTTCATAAAATTAAATAAGTGACATGTAAAAAAAAAAAAAAAAAAAAAAAAAAAAAATCAAAAATTTTCTTAAAAAATATTTCTAAAATAATTTCCTTCATACCTCCTGAAAGTTTCACTAAAATCCAACAATTAACTGATTTTTGCAAGAATTCATCCCAGTTTGCTCTGCCTAATTTCCAACAAAGAGGATTTTTATCATTATATTCTGAATTTTGCAGAGCAATTGCCAAGTGATCAGTATTGCATGTATCTGCCAGAACCTTCCAAGAGAAATCAATATAGATTGATGGATCACATATGGACAACTCTATTGCAGTTAAATGGATTTATGTAGGTCAGAGTTTTATCATTATAAATTATAATTATTTATCATTATAAATTGTTGTTTATAATTATTTCTAAAGTCCTTCCTTTTTAGTTTGTGTCTTAAAAAACATTACTTATTAACTTTTATAATTTTTTTTTTTTACCGTGCTGAAAAAGTCTATAATTTTTTTCCCCAAAAAGTTATTAGACCCGAAGAAATGAAAATAAAGTGCAATACGTTTTTTTAAGAATAATTTTTTAGTCAAAATATCTTGAAGTAACGTATATTCAGCAAGATCTAACAAAAGGTATCCAGGAAAAAAAAAAAAAAAAAAAAAAAAAAAAAAAAAAAAAAAAACCGTGTCAAACAGACGCCTTTTTTTCTTGACATGTCAAGAAAAAAAGCCGTCCTTTTGACACGTTTTTTTTTTTTCGGCAATTTAAATTGTTTTAAAAACCTTTTTATAATTCCGATATAAAATCTTGTAAAGACCGATGAGTTATACATTTTTTCGACTTAGTGAATTTATAAAATAAAAATGTGATAATGAAATAGCCAGAGAAAACATTTTTTCAAAATTCATACTTAATCGGGGTTTTTTTTTGTGTTTTTATTTTTTTTTTCTTGTTCATAAGCTTATAAAGAAAAAAAATATTTCCACGGTTGTTTTTTTTTTTAAAAAAAAAAAAAAAAAAAAAAAAATTTTTTTTTGTTTTTTTTTTTTTTAAATGGTAAGTGAAAAAGAAATAAAAACAGAAAAACACATTTGAAATGTCTTCTTTGAACTTAAATTTCGATTCTTAAAAAGATGGTCTACACAGTATGAAAAACAAAAAATTAATTTTCGTGTCAAAATAATTTTTTGAGGCATTATAAAGCATTAGTAAAAACAGTAAAAAACAAAACAGTAAAAATACTCATCGCTCCACCAATTGTTACGCAAAACCGTTAAGCGTAAACAAATTTGAAGTTCTCTTCAAAATTTAATATAGACATGATGTGTGTTTCAAAGACTTTTTTTTAGTAAATTTAAGAATTAATTAACTGGATTTTCTAAAAGTAATGTTTACCTATTAGTTTAAAACAGAATAAAAAGTACATTTTTATTTAAGCCTGTGAGGTCAAAGGACACAAAGGATAGTCATTTTCTCGCTATCCGAAAAATCGCGGGAAATAGTAAAAAAAAAATAAATAAATAAAGTAAAACCACAAAAAGTACGGACGACCAGGAGAGTTATTAAGCAAGAATTTATGTTTAAAACAATTTTCTTTAATCTGATATAAGTTAACCAATAGTTGGTCTACTCTAGTTTATTCTATATACGTTTTTGATTAAACTTAAAATTAATAATTTTATTTATTTTTTTTTTATACGGACTATAGGGAAGATATGAATGAAATTAGGTTATTACTCAGATATTGAATAAAAAAAGTCTTGATTTTTTTCCTGTCAAATCTGAAAATAAATAAATAATAATAATAAAAAATAACGTGTTTAATAAAAATAACAAGCATCTTATAAAAATATTTAGGAACTATTGAATTGTTTTTGGCAAGATGCGGACTGAATTATCCGTAAATAAAAACTTGATATTGCAGGAATATTTTTAATGAAATACCTCCAGGGATTTCTTTTTATAACTGAAAAAATTAAACGAGCTTGGGGCGTGGGAGGGGGGGGTCTCGTTCAAAAAGAAAATTATTAGGTTGGTGCAAAAATAATGACGTAATAATGTCGTTTTTGACGTATTTTTTAACGTCAAAAACGACATTATTACGTCATTATTTTTGCACCAACCTAATAGAAAGTATTAATTTCCAAAGTTTTTAAATAACCTATTCAGTAAAATAGGCATTCATTTATTAATAAGTTCTTAAAAATACGTTTGAATCAAATTATAATTCCCTAATTTTTGGCAAATATTTCAAAACAAGGTGTCAAATTTATTTTCATTGTGGAAAAAAGTATCCATTTTTGGTTTGGTAGTACGAAATTTAATGCACTGTACAATGCAATCACAGTAATTAATTCAAATTTTTATAAACCTTGTAAATATAAAATAAACAGTGTAATAAAGTAAATTGATAATGTTTAAATACTCGTATTATCAGTTCTCGAGAAAGAAAATGCTTAAATTCAATTTCATATATTCAGGTTTTACAGAAAATTTAAAAATACCTTTTTAAAACAATAAAAAAAACAAAAGTGTCAAGAACGTAATGGCGGTGCCAAGAGAAATTAGAAAGACTATCCATTTACTAGGGGGTGAGGCGGTTTGTTAAACTTCTTTGGTGTATTTCTATTTCTGGTAACTGAGAATAATGTTCAGTTCATTCAAAATAAAATTTGTATCGAATATTTATTTTAATCCGAGCTCATTCTTTTAGAAAATGATTGTGCGAAATGAGAATATATTTCGGCAAGAAATGTGACTTTTGGCTCAAATCATTACTGGACCTTTAGTTACATTGTTTGCAAGAGTGAAACGACTAATTAAGAAAGGAGAAGAAATTGCCAAATGAAAGACCACAATCTCAATGTGGAAAGTTAAAAAAATATTTACTATCCACACAAATTACATATACAAGAAGAGACATGTACAGTAAAAATAGAATATCTCTCAAAGTCGGAAAAAGACTCACCGCCTTTTTAGAGGTTGAAGAGATATTTTTCAATTGTATCTAAAAAGTTTGAACAAATCGTTCTCTGCGTAGGTTGGCCAACTAGACTTTGTTGAACCTAGGGCCTTTGTTTTTCAGAAATATATTGATGAAAATAAAAAGGTTTACCGTTTTTGTCGAAAATATGCTTCTGAAATCTCTCTGAAAGAGTTTTTTAGCGACAGCGTTGAAGAATGAAGGTTAGTAGGCAAAATATTTTGGTCGTCTTTTTTTATGAATATATCCTCTTATTCTTAAGAAGTGAAAAAAACAATTCGTAGTGTTAAACTTCGTCATTTAGCAAAACTACAACGTAAGATTATTGGCCTCTGACCGGCACGAAAGGGTCCAAACTTCCGATATTCTCACAATGAAATGTGACACAAGGCCAAAAATGTGGAAGGGAAGATGCTGGTCATCATTAATGCTAACTTTATTTTTTTTTAAGTTAATTTAATTGAGTCGGTGAAATGCGACTAATTAATTTTACTTTTTAATTAGTTCACTGACCCAAGTAAACTAATATTTTTTGTTACCATAATGACTCATTATTTTTTTTTTTACACTTTCGTATATAGCCAGAAACAAAATCAACGCAATTTTTCAATAATATCACATTAGTTTTATTTACAAACGTGTATTGTGGTGGTGGTGGTGGGGGGGGGGTAATAAAAATGTTTTATTTTATTTTATTTCATTTTATTTATTTTTTTTAAACACTTTTTTTTTCTAGTTTGTTTTTTTTAAATCCATGAAGTGAAAATTTATATAATGAAAAAAAAATGCGTTTATGCGATTCTTGCTACAGAAAGTCTTGCAGAAAAGCAAATTAAATGAGCGAGGGAAAAAAAAGTGTTGGGGACTTGTAGGAAATAAAACCAAAATGTTCCCACAAATCCAACGAACTGATTTCTGTCACCGAATAAGGGAGGGGAGGGAAAGTGAAAAACTGAAATCAGAGGATCTAAGGAAGCCAATGATCCTATTCCTTAGTTAATCATTCAAATAAGCTAAAACAAAACTGATACTATTCTCTTAGCTAGGATGGGCATGAACATTTTTTCAGAACAAGTTCTTCAACCAGTCAGCTTGTGATGCCACACAAGGTCGTCATCATCATCATCATTAACTCATAAGACCGTCCCTTCGTCTTTCGGAGGGGGGGGCATCAGCGGTCAAAATTTATAGGCAAGCTATGGTTTCTCTAGCGACATGCGCGCTAATTTCTGCGGAAGTGATGCCAACGATTTATCAATCAAATTGAATTTTACAAAATTTAGGCCGAATTTTTAAAATTGATTTCGATTAGAGATCCTCCTCCTCCCTTTCTTTCGTTTTTCTTTCTTTCTTCCACTGACTTTACGAAAACAGAAACTGAGAATCCAAATGATTTCGTTAGTTTTGGGTGCAAATAGTTTTCCTTCCAAGTTGCTAGTAATTCACTTATTTTTTTTTTCTTTTGTCAGAATAAGGTGAGATTTTAAAATTTAAAACCTCACCTTATTTAAAATTTAAATCTTTTGTGTTAAAAAAGATCTTCCAAATAAAATATTTTTAAAACATTTTTTGTTAAATCCTTAAATTGATAAAAAAAAAAGACTTTGTATTAAAAAAAAAAAACTATTTAAATTTAATTTTTTAAACATATTTTTTCTTAAATTCATAAAAGATTTACATAATATTTTGAATTCATGAAAAGGGTTTTAAAGTTTAATTTCTTGGCTTTTTCCTTTGATGTCAGCAGATGCTCTTTTCTTTTACATTGTTTTAACTTGTTGATTTCAGCTATCGATTGTTAACTAAGAAAACTTAGGTACCTTTTAAGATCGCTAGAAAAGTATAGCATGACGAAAAAGACGGCAAACTTGACGAAAACAAAACTTAATCATCTAAATGTTTATGTTATTATTAAGAAGAAAGATTTTTTACATTTTTTAATCGTTCCTAGCACGTCCAAAATTTTCGTTCAGCAAAATTGACAGATAATCGATCATGTCAGTCATTTTTTTTTTTCCAATTTATAAAAAAAAAATGAAAATCTCATATTGAAATTCTTTAAAAAATCAATTTTAATTTTTTCAAAACTTATTTTAAGAAAATCAGAAATTATAATGTTTATTTAAAATATTTTGAACCAAGCTTAACTCAGTTTCTGCGCCGAAAAGACGTAGTTTGAATATAAAACAAAGCAGGTCATATCCTTTAGCGTCACTTAACGAGGTGACGAAAGACATTCATGACGTTTTGATAGCTTGCGTGAGGATAATTCCTTCTACGGAAGGAGAGATGTGAAGTTATTTAGATTTAAGTGAACAAATTATTTACCTCGTTATTTTTAAGGAAAACTTTCAGCGCTCTAATTTTTTTAATTTTCTTTCACATTTACGTTTACGATGCTTTATTTAAAATATATTATAAAGAAATTAAAATAAGACTGTTAAGAGTGAGATTAAATTTCATAAGAAAGGTATAATCTATAGGTACCTTTCTTATGAAATTTTATCAGAAGCCTCCATAAAATACAAATCTAAATTTCATAAGATGATACTGATATTTGTAGGTACCCTTTTCAGTTGAAATTGAAAACTCAAATTAACTTCTCCACACGTGTTTCACAAAAATTATAAATTTGTATCTCAAAAGGACATTTACGAAACTGAATGCGGCTTTTAACTAATTTTATATTTTAACAACTTAAATGTAAAAATCTATTATAATTAAAGAAATAACAAATAATTGTTTTAAAAATTCAGTATTTAAGTTAAATACTAGACAGAAACTCAATTCACGTGACGTTTTTTTATTGCACGCATGATACTTCCGGTCTTCCGTAGATTTGATTTATTTTACACTACTGTTATTGACACAAACTATATTTTTTTATTACTGTTGTTCGTTAGTTTGTAAGAAGCTTTGTAAATTATAATCTCTAGTGTAAATATATATCTACTTAATAACAACATTCGTTAAATTTTACAAACTTTTCCCTAATTTTAGAAGAATTAACAACATAATGTAAAAAAAAAATATTTCAGAAATAACAAATAATTGTTTTAAAAATTCATTTTTCATCGAAATATCTTTTTGCTTTCAGACAATATTGTCCATGTTCATTAAAATAAATAAAAGCAATTAAAAGCTTTTGAAATTAAATAATATTTTTGTTTTATTGAGTTTTGTATGTTACAATTCAGAGATGATTTTCAGGTAGAGGTGGTCCAACTAAAAAAAAACCCCAAAAAAACATGATTTGGTTTCCTCAAAGCCTTGTGGTTTTAACTAATACAATCACTAATCTTCCCAAAATTGAAATTATAGAGTTTTCGTACAATTAGTTGGTGGGGGGAGAATACATATGAAAAAAAATTTTCGCCATGACTTTAAAAAAGAAAAACATATTTATAAGTTTCATCATTTGTGAATAGTTTCTGAACGTTTCATTAAAATTATTATTTTTATTTTTACAAGATTTTCAAAATTAATGTGTGTCATACAATGCGCTAAAATTTTATATGCTATTTTACTAGTTCCAATGACAGAAAGAGAAACAAGGTTTTTTTAATCAAAATTTAGAATGTTCTAAAAAGAAGGAAAAATTTTAAAAGATAATTAAAACATACTTTGATCTTTCCTCTCAATAATAACATAAACATTTAGGCGCTAAAATTTTGTTTTCATCAAGTTTGGTGTCTTTTTCATCCTGCTATGCTCTGTTTTTAGTGATCTCATTAAGGTACCTAAGAAAACTGGTTCAGAAATAGTTTTTTTGTGAAAGGATCCAAATTTACTTTTTACTGGTTGACTTGTGTCAAAACATTCGAAATAATTTAATTCATTTGTGAATAAGTCTTGAAAGTTTCATTAAAATTCGACAAGTTTTTTGATTTTTGCAAGAATTGCTAAATTGATTTTGTTTCCAAATCAATGTATTTTACCACAAAAAGATAAAATTTACTATACCACGCTGACGCAAAAAAAAAAAGAAAATAACCAAAATTTTGAACATTCTAAAAAGGATAAAAAATAAGTAATAATCAAAAATCCTTTGGTCTTTCCATTTAATACATACCCCAAACTATTTTTTTTTAATTTTCAATATATTTAAAACCTTTTCATGTAGGCATTCAGAACTTGACAAAACATAAAAGTTGGTACCAAATTTATCTTGCTAGCTCAATTAGCAACTGAGTTATGGCCATTCAAATTTTGTTGGAATTTCTGTCTTGAGTGCAATTGAGCCAAAAGCCCATTTTAACATTGTATATTTGAAGATGCAAGCTTCAAACAAGTGAAAAATTATTATCAATGCAATGTCATTAAGTCATAAAATTGTAATATGAGCTATCCTAAAAAAAACTGTTACTGAAACACTAGGTTTATAAGTCGCAAAAATTTATGCACTGATGCCTTCAATAACACATGACCCAATGGATAAAAGCATTGGTTGAAGTAATTTGTTGTAATTGTTTTTCTTTAACACTCCATATTACTGCTTCCCGTATTGTATTAATTTCCATGCTTGGCCATCTTAGGAGATATTTGTGGCCTAGCATATGCACTGATTTCTTAAGTTTTTGTATTTTCCAGTGATGTTCTTTGTCTATTATTTCACCCTCATCCCACAGGGGTAGTGAACTGAACCCTTCAAATAAGTACAACCATTGATTTGCTAAAATATTAGCATACTATGATGAAAAAATGGCCCAAAGAGTTGTGAGTTCAATATCTGGCTGCAGCAGAAGTGAACAACAAATTGGAGAGTTGAGTTAAAGGGAAATAATTGAGACACCTGGAAGAGGCATAGCATGTGGAACTAGAACAACCTACCCCAGTGGATGAAATAAAGCCTTTTGTTCAAAATTCCAATCACCTGAAGAAAGCTGGAGTTTACAATGGGGAAAACATCACGAATATGGCAATAAACATAAGGACAACAGTCCAAACAATATAGATAGTATAAATAAATGCTGAAAATTTCAATGAAATCTGATAATTCCATCATTTTTAATAAATTTTAAAACATGAATATATTTTCCACATATGAAAGTGCACATGATTTGGGGTTTGGCGGTATTAGTAAGAAATGATTATTATAAACTTCTGTTAAGAAACAATTTTCTTAAGAAGTAAAAACTAAAAATGTTTGATTAGCCTAACATGAAAGTAGAAAATCGGCAACTATTCAACAGAAGAATTGAAAGACTGCAGACTCTTGGAGATGAAAAATATTTCAGTGACTATTTGTTCAAATCTTGTGCTAAGTCAATGTCATACAAGCGGTAATATAATAAATAGGTACCACCAAAACGCTATTCATCACAAGATTTTATTTTATTAAATGAAGACTTGTTTGAAGATTTTAAAAATGTAAGTTTAAATGTCATTTTCAATTGAAGCTTTTTTTTAAAAATGTTATTTTTTCCTTTTAGCAACTGTTAGATTATTTTTTGGTATGAATGTACAAAAAGGAAAATAATTATATTTTGTGTCGACTGACTACTATTCAATATCGGAGGAGTATTATGATATTAATCTAATTTCATATCTCCCATTCAGTCAGTATAAAAAATAAAATTATTCATTATACTAGCTTTAACAAAAGTGTATAAACATTATATTATTAAACTGTTAGTTATATAAGGCTTTTTATGTTTAAACATAAATAATAAATTCTTGATTATTACACTGCTGGTTTTCCATACTTCATGAGTTTTTATTTTTACTTTTTCAGACAGTGAGAGAATAACTGTCCTTGTATAGTGTCCTTTGACCTCACAGACTTGTGTACATAAATAAAACATTATTTTCATTCTGTTTTAAGTAAAAGGTAAGCATTACTTTTTCAAAATCCAGTTAATGAAGTTGTAATTAACTAAGAGACTTCAAAACATATCTCTAGGACAACTATTGGATTTTAAAGAGAATTTTAAATTTGTTGTTTACATTTTTCATATACAGTGGTGGCACAATGAGTGAAGAAAAAAGTACTAATGCTTTAAAAATACCTTAAAAAAGTTTATTTACACACGGAAATTTATTTTTCTTCATATGGACAAGTTAGTCCACAGATTTGCTAAAAAACTAGCATACCATGATGCAAATAATAGAAAACATTGATTTGGAAATTCTTGCAAAAATTAAATAATTGTCGGATTTTAATTAAACTTTCAAGACTTATTCATAAATAAAATTATTTTAGAAATCTGTCTTTTTTAGGAAATCTTGATAAAAAACTTTTTAACATCTGTTAAAGTGCTGGACTGCTGCATAATCTCTAATTTCCTATATAGCAGTGATAGTGGAATTTCCTCAGGCAAAAAACAGCAGGGGTGTGGTTCTAATGACAAATGCTAAGAATATCATGGATAAAACATAGAAGGAAAAATTTTTTTAAGGAGAATAGAAACTACAAAGAAACTGCTGTGAACAATTGAAAAGAGAGACAGCTGAATTTTGATGGACACATTTTAAGGAAAGAATGTTTGTAGCATTTAGCACTCATGGGGTATACTGAAATTAGGAGGAAGCAGAGAGTAAGTTAAATTATGCATTTGAGTAAATGGATGATAGAACAAGTACCATAAAGACAAAGAGGTGTGAAAAAAGGCATGAGTAACAAAAAACAGAATATTGTAGAGAGCCATGATTCACATATTTACTCAATGAGATTTGCTTTAATATTGATAATGTGTTTTTACAAATAATTTATATAATCTGCAGAGAAGAGCCATTTTAAATCCCGCTTTAAGGATTATTAATGGAGACCACCATTGCAGCCAAATAATGATGACGATGTCCCCACTGCTTTGTCTCTACTGGTAGAAGAACAAGATAAAGAAGAGGAGGAGCTAGATACCAGTTCATCTAAGCCAAACTTGTAGAATGTCTGCAGTAGAGCCTGGAATTTTATGAGTGTTGTTGATTCAGTAAAGGTTTTACAACTAAAGAGACTATGTTCAGAGATGCCAAGAAAAGAGAAAACAACAAGAAGCAAATCTCCATTACTGAATTTCTTAAACAAAGTATTATTATGAACATTATTTTTATTTTCCATTACAGACATGTAGATTTATTAAAAATGTTTCGTATTAATTTTGTAAAATTTGTATTGTATCATTACATTGCATAGAAACCTGTGCTTGTATGTAAATGTTACTACATTGTATTATTATATTATTTTTATTAACACATTACAATACAATGTATTGTAATGTTTTTATAAAAATCTTAATAAAAGTAAAAAAATTAATTTTATTTTTTTCTTGTTAAAATGTTAAAATGCATTACAAGATTTCCGTCATCTTTTGCTGTCATCAATGATTGATCAATTGACATGGCGCTTTTATAATTGGAATCATTTTAGGCCATTGTCTTTCAAATTTTTTCATATTGGTGCAAATTTTTATGTGAAATTAAAGTTTTAATAATTGTTTTTCAAAACTGCCAATATTCAACTCTTAGTATTGAATACGAATTTTGTATGCTTAGCCACTGTGTTACTTATTTTCATGGATAACTACATGGATTTGACAAGCTTTGTTTTGGTGGTCTAAGTTGGCATTCCTGACATCGCAGCTCACTTTTGATGTAAACTGCAGATAGAAGATCAACTACAGTGGTTTATTGATGCCGACCTGTATATTGAATTTATATGCTCAGAATTTTTTATAAAGCTAAAGTGAAATTAATTTGATTTTAATACATAAACATCTTAAACATAAAAATATATTTTATCTACACTTTCAGATTTTATTATGCAAGTCAATGAAATTGGTATTATTGCTGGTAAAAACCTTCAGAATATACATTTACATTTATATGATAAATATATAATGAATTTCAGCTTATGTTTTCAATTTTTTAAATATTTAAAATAAATTATTTGGTGGTGTGATATTTTATTATGCAATATGAGAGTTGTTCAAGATATAATAAACCCAATATTGATATATGTATTTTTTAAAATTTTAGACAAAAATATAACCTCAAAAGAAACAAGATATTGTAAAATTATTGAATGACAGGAATGCAATTGTGAAAAAGTTGAAAAGAAATCACAATAAAATGAAACTAGACATCAGCATAAGAACAGTTAATAAAACTAGTTTTCAGATTTGCCACAAATAGTAATCTGAAAAAAATTAAAAGGATAAATAAGAAATTAAAGTTTATTTGCTTCAAATATCAGAAGAGGTTGGTGTAACAAATGTAAATAAAGAGAAAACATGCCGAATACTAAGAACATTGGCTAAACAACATGAAATCAACCAAACTACTATCTTTACAGTTAAAATCACAATGGGATTGTGTAATTTAGGCAAATAATTACATGAGAACTAATTTCTTAAAGTATTTTTTATTAATGAATGTAGAGCTACATTGGAAGAACCTGCTGACTGGGCAAGAGGGGGGGGGGTTCCTTTATGGAATTAGTCAACCAACACAACTTAGAAGGCAACAGTAGTGGGATGGAGTAATGTTTTAGACAAGTATTACTATTATAGGGATACCATCAAAGTTGATGGTTCAAGATAAAGTTATTGTAAGTATTGGACAAGATGATTTTTTTAGTTGAAACAGATTACATGAAAGAAGTATTAATCTGTGAGAGTTGTCTGAAAAGTAAAGCACAAAAACATTTCTTAATCCAACATGCTTATTAATTATGCTATTTTTCTATAGTCATCATCAAGATTGATGCATCTGTCAAGCACAGAAATACAATCTTGAAACCGTGTAGTATTAAGCAATTGAAATGAGTATACAGTGCCACTTGAAAGTTTGTGAACCCCCTGCCAGACATGGTCATTGTTATTGTGAACAAAAATAAGCCTATTAAATGTGCATCCAGACACCAATTTGTAAAGTAGACCTTCCAAATAATGAACACAAAAAAGGATGTATTTTAATTATTTATTTAAAAAATGTGATTTATTTCTCCAAAACTGAAAATCTGATATGTGACCTCACCACCTCTGAATTGGTAAAGTCAAGTAGGTAATAAATTCAGTTGAAACACATTTGGGTACATAATTATTCAAGGAATGCAGATTAGCATTTAAAATAATTTATTCAGATATATAGTACATTGTGTTAATAAATATATAGGTGTCTATAGCCTGTAATTTTTGGACTTATAAAAATTTTCAGTTGCACTTAATTTACATAATAAAACTTGACACCAGTATTGACAATATTCTAATAATGTTAGATATTATAACTGAGGCTCACACAATATATTGTTCATACAAATATAAATAAAAACTTTATTTACATTGCGAATTCTACTGTGGAAACATTCACTTGGATAATAAAATCTTACACATTATATATTTTAGCCCTGGAATTTGTTCATTGGTCTCAGTTAATACATGAATAAATTCAAATTGACTTCACTTAGTGATATCAGTGAAATTGAGGTTATTTGTTTGGTGTTATAAAATGGCACAAACTGAACAATATCAGTAATAATCCAGCATCCCAAATGATGTGTGTAGGCTTCCATCGGTCAGAGTGGACCATGGGTAGCATCCAAGTTGTCTGCTTGGCTGGAGCATTGACGTCTGTGACTAGAGGCTGATGTGAAAATGACAATTTCTGTTGCAGAGGTTGCATGTGTTTTCTGTCTCTGGTTTGTTGGAGTTGTCACTTTGCTTTCTGCAGGCCCACCTTTCCATGGCGACTTGTGATAGATTCTCCTCCCCTGACTTGAGGTGTTTGGTCAGGGTTTCTCTCCATTCAGATCATATGGCTGCCAGGCTCTCCTAGGACTGTGTTGATTCCACAGCTTTCATGTTGCATCTCACTACATCGTGGTACTGCAGCTGTGGCCACCTGGCGGGTCTCCTTCAAGTGGCCAGCTCTCCATACTAGAGGTCTTTGGGGATGTGTCCATCTGGCATGAGATGGACATGGCCCAACCAACTATCTGAGCAGTATGAACATGCTGGGCAAACCTACTCAAGACAGTACCTCAGTGTTGGGCACCTTATCTTGCCATGCTATTCCCAGGATGCAGTGGATGCTTCTCATGTGAAAGGTGTTCAGATGCCTTCCTTGCCTGGATCTGAGCTGCCAGGAGCAAAGCTCATCAAACTGCCAGACACTGTGTCAACGAGTACTGGACAGAGCTTAGTGAAACCATCCAGACAGCAGCAATTACAGGGAACATAAGAGGGATATACGGTGGCATCAAGATGGCAATGGGACCAATGCTGAACAAGACAGCTCCTCTCAAATCCACCACTGAGGAAGTCATCGTAGACAAGGGGGCAACAGATGGAGAAATGGGTGGAACACTATTCCGACCTCTACTCCAGACAGAATGTTGTGACTACCACAGCCCTTGATGCCATTGAGTGCCTGCCAGTCATGGAGGACCTTGATACTGAACCAACCATAGAGGAGCTTAGCAAGGCCATTGACAGCTTGACCTCAGGGAAGGCCCCTGGCACTGATGGGATCCCACCTGACCTGATCAAGCACTGCAAGACTGCCCTACTGCTCACATTGCACAAGGTCCACTACCATTGCTGGAAAGAAGGGGAAGCACTTCAGGACATGAGAGATGCTAAGATCGTCAACCTCTACAACAACAAAGGTGAGTGAAGTGACTGCAACAACTACAGAGGCATCTGGCTACTCAACATTATGGGCAAGTCTTCACTCAGGTCATCTTGGTCCACCTGCATAAACTCGTCAAACATGTCTGCCCAGGGTCGCAGTGTCGTTTCCAAGCTGAAAGATCAACGGTAGACATGGTTTTCTCCCTCCGCCAGCTCCAAGAGAAGTGCAGAGAATGGCAGATGCCCCTGTATGTCACTTTTATTGATCTCACCAAAGTATTCAATCTCATCAGCAGAGAAGGCTTCTTCAGAATCCTGTCCAACTAAGATCGGCTGCCCACCAAAGCTGTAGAGCTTGACTGAGTCATTCCACAGTGACACGTGAGGGACAACACCTCTGAGCCCTTCAACATTTGCAGTGGGGTCACACAGGGCTGCATCCTCACTCCCACTCTATTTGGGATTTTCTTTGCATTGCTTCTAAAGCATGCATTTGGCACATCTAGAGAAGGGTTTTACCTGCATACAAGATCAGATGATGGGTTGTTCAATCTCGCTTGCCTCAGACTAAGGACCAAAGTACATGAAGCCCTTGTCAGAAACATGCTTTTTGCCAACAATGCAGCAGTAGCAACTCACACTTCAGTCACTGATGAACCCTTTCTCCTTGGCCTGCAGAGACTTCAGCACAAGGACAAACGTACTGGGACAAGGTACTGAAACACCACCAGCCATCACCATTGATGTCCATGAGCTTGGTATGGTCCATCAGTTCACGTACCTTGGCTCCACCATCACTGACAACTTCTTAGACACAGAGATTGATAAGAGAATCAGGAAGGCAGCCACAACAGTTCTGCGCATCACAAAACGTGTATGGACCAATCCCAAGCTCTTGGTGAAGACCAAGATGGTAGTGTACAATGCCTACATTATCAGCACACTGCTATATGGCAGCAAAGTATCTTTAAAAAAAAAAAGCTCAAAAAACATACTTCAGATTTCAAATGTATTTTAAAAGAAAATTTTTTCTTGAAGTTTTTATTTTAGTTTCAACTCTAAGCTAATAGGTTAAATTTAATATTACCAATAAACAAAATACTTTGTTGTATCTCAAACTGAATTTAAATTGATTGGAATCATTTCTTTTTTGGTTATCAGTAAAATTGATAAAATCGTCCATATTGACATCTGTCAACACAACATAATTCTCTTTATTAAAAAATCTTTTCTGAAATGATTTAAATTTTAATTAATCTGAATTGAAACCAATATTACTTACTTTTAACTGTAAATTACATCTGGCAACAAGACATCTGATTGGGAGAGTGGAGATTTTGAGAAGCATAGAACCAATATTGTTCCCAGATTTACCCTGACCTGGGGTTGGTACCTGTTAGGATCCCAGTTATGGGCAAATGTTGAATCTTCCAAACAAAAGCAAAACACTATGAAAGTATAAAAATACATATTTATAGTAAAATTACCAGAAATATATTTTTATAGCAAAATGATCAACGATACATTTTATATGCAATTGTGTACAAAATATTTAGATTTCAGTATTAAATAACCCATAGAGGTGTTGATATGCTGCTGAACAAAATCAGCCAAACCAACTAAACTTACTTTTAGTTTAAAATTTCATAGAAATGCATTTTTTAATACAGAGGTGGGTGTGTGTTTTTGTTTTTATGTTTTTACATGTTGAATGTTGTATTGATAACTACATATTTGGAAAATTTAAGAAGATAATGAAAATAAAATTACATGCCAAATACAACAAAAACCTTTTTTTATATAATTTTCTTTTATCTGGCAAGTAATCTTTAAAATTTAAAATGTTTTAAGCATTCTAATATTTTATAGAATTTTAGATACTATGGTTTTATAGTCTTGTAAGATGCTTGTTGAGAAAATGTTAGAAAATTAGCAATAAATTTTAGCATTACTCTAGTTACTGCTCTTATTTTCTGATAATGTCGTGGGGGTGTTTGTATTTACAAAAATCAACACATTCATACACACACAATAAATTCAAAATTCTTTTCAAAATATTGGTGGTCATTGAATTGTAGTGAACTTTACAATTATTTTGGTAAATACAGTATTAATTTAATAGCAATATCACTTCAGTGCTACAAAGTAATACAGAATTTGAAAAGTTTATGTAGTAAAAAAAGTATGGTTGTTTGGAGTACCAGTTGCACCCTGTCTTTTTGATCACAATTGATGACACTATTGCAAAACTCCACACACAAAGCACGACCATTTAACTCGTCAGCATCTGCAGCCTTTCTGATGTTCTCTCTCTCATGCTGAGGTTCAGAAATTTGCATAAGCCACAAATTAGTACCGTAAAATATCTGACACTGAGTTGTTCTTAAATGGAACCTTTTAGATTGGTCATATTTTCTTTTACACATTCTCTTCATATGAGACATGTATGAATGTGTTTTGTTCCAGGAGGTAAGCCATTTTTCCTTCTACAGTTTATAAATCATTCTAACTAAAACTGAAAAAAATGAAAACCATTCTTGTAGAAATTCATTATTCAATGAAAAATTTTCTCTAAAGACGGTGTCTATAATATATTTTATTCATAAAAGCAATTAAAAGCTTTTCTAAATAAATAATATCCTAGTTTTATTTTATATTTTAGAATTCAGTGCAGATTTTCTTTAACTAGGGGTCCTGTTTGACCAAAAATATTTGATGATTTAAATTCTCCAAGGATTTGTTCTATAATTAATATAAACATTAAGTAGAACAAAAAAATTTTCACAATTTCATGAAATTAAATTAGTGTGTGGTAACCAAGATATATAGTGTATGTGTGTGTGTCCAAGCAACTCCTCCACTCCCACTGGTCTGATTTCAATGATGCATAACTCATTCAAAAGCCCTAGAAAAGTTATGCACATATGATTTTTGTTGAGCTCAGATTCAAGGTTGCCAGATTATGTGAGGTTATAGATATATATCAATATATTTTACCAGCCATTATCATTGCTTTCATGGTTCAAGAGGAGTAACTCTTATGTTCCTTTTGTATCTAAAATTGCAGTGCATGTTTTATTATAAATAGCTTAAAAGCTACACTACCAGGTGGCATTTAAACTAGCTCCTGTGGAGGTCTCTTGTTTTGACCATCATCACAATAGCTTGGGAGGAGTAGATGCAATAGGCATAAAAAACTACGGAAGAACTCAAAATGGATCACTGCATCTAAGTGTTAATTAAGCTTACCTTTTAAATGTTCAACAATAATTCTTCTGCTGCCACTTAATTTAAAAACAACTTGATGTACGTAGATCTTTATTTTTCATTCAAACAATTATTTTTATTTCAACAGGGAACAATTTATAAGATAAAATTAATATAGTGTAAAGATGGGATTTAAAATTAGTTATATATTCAACATTTGAAGAGTTAGAGAAACATAATAGCTAATTAAGCAAAACCTATATTATGGAATCTATATGAATAAATGCGAAATTGGAGCTCAATTCTCCCATGAATTCTGAAATTAAAAAGCCCCAGTAATAGTATTTACTTGACCCCGCCGATGGAGTGGCATTTTGACACAAGGTCAGTTTAATGTGGTACACTCAGGCTAGGAACAAAAATTGCCCACAATTGTTGGTTGTGCTGGCCTTGGTGCAAGCACTGATCACTCTCTCTTTGGTGCAATGAGAATGCACAGCCTCAGGCAGCTGTTCCCCAGGGCTGGGCACCTCTCAGTATAATTTTCTCAGTTGCAACTCTGTCCTTTGACAGAGCCGCCTCTGAGTACACTCTGCCCAAAGACAGAGACACAACTGAGAGATGACAAGTAATTTACTCAACCCCCTACAAGGTCAGGTTGTGACACAAGGTTGGTTTAATGTGGGGAGCTCGAGCATGTACATCTGGGCTAGGAACAAAAATTACCAACAGCCCCACAACCATTGTGATATAGTAGTTTACATGCTAAAAGCTCAATATTTGTATTATATATTATGTACTTCTAGGTAATGTCAATCTTAAGGTTTACCTAATTTGCATATTGATTTTAAAAAGGTTTATTTCATTAATTAACTGTCCTTTATTACTGTTCTTTTATTTAAGGATTGTTTTGATTTTCATATCAAAAATAGTTCTGTTTAGTAATATTGTCTTGTATAGTGCAGAAAAATGTTTGAAATTTGCATTTTACTTGGTCTTCAACAAGTTGGCATCTATTTGCAAAACTTTCCTCATTATAAAGAGCCAATTTATGAATGAATATATCTCACTTTGTGAAGCAATAGCAAACGGGCAAAGCTTGCTAGTATATATATATATATATATATATATATATATATATATATATATATATATGTATGTATATTTTTTTATTTTGCAAAGGCTTTCTAAAAAATGAGTGTGTTGATTGGCAGACAAGGTGGTGTAATCTTACAAGTATATAGTTTTTTTTTATAGTTGAAAATAAGTGTGAAAGCAAACTGTTGCTGCTTTTCAGAGAATTTTATTGTTTCATATATTTTAGTTTAAAACTATAATTCATCAATGAATTTTTTTTTTTATTTGTTTTCTGTGATTCCATGAACAAATTTTAGTCAAGGATTTGAAAAGATGTATTTATATTATGATCTGTAGCCAGTGAGTAACTAAATAAAATAGAGAAGTATTAAAAGAAATGTGTCAAAATGATGGATTGCCAAATAAATCTGCATAGTTTTGTTAATAACAAACAATTCAAAATACAAGCAATAAATTATTTAAAAATACGTTTTAAAGTCAGAATTTTGAAGATATATTGTTGTTATAAATATCCTGGAAATCCTGTTAATTCTATCCTAACTAAATGGCTATAGCCTCTGCCACCTTCGAAATTTTATTAATAGCTATGCATAACAAGGTGTAAATCTCTTCTCTCTTTATGTTTGATTACATTTTATTTAGTTAGTTTTAACTTTTTTAAAATTTTAATTTTACTTTAAAGTATTTATCCTTTCTGAAATCTGAGTGATTGTATTAATCATCAGGGGTAGAGAGTATCAAAACTTTAACATAACTCACAACCTTTAAAATTCAATGTTAACTTTTCCTTCTTATTCCCTGACATCTGCCTTGTCTCAGTCCTTGTGTTCTTTGTCATTCACTGACTAAAAAATAAAAAACGTTTTAATGACAACCTGTTCGTATGTGCAATGATCACATACACCTGTACAGAAAACAAGGACAGCGTTAAAAAACAAGAACCACCCAGGATTTCTTTTTTAATCCCAAAGAGCATAAAGAATGTTAGGGGTGAGGACTAAATGGTAATAAAGAAAGAATTTTCCTGCCATGATTAAATTTCACCTTTTCACACACACACACACATATATACATTCATCTTAATAAAATCTGATATAACCATATAAATAAATGGATGAGTTTGCTTGTTTTAAATAGACAAAGGAAGAAGACTTTTTTCATTCTTTTCCTCTTTCTTTCTTTTTTGCCTCTTATGCTTCTTTAATACAGTGTAACCCGGATATAAGAGACCCTTAAGAGAAACCCGAATATAAGAGACTTCTCAGTCCCCAAAACTCTCTTATATCCGGGTTACACTGTAGTAGACTTCCATAATATAACCACTTGTCTTATATATTTTCCTTTGATTTCTTTTTTACTCAAAATTCTTCTTCTTTCCATTTTCTTTATTAATCTCCATGCTGTTACTCTTTCTCTCTCATTCAATTCAGATGTAGATACTTTTTCGTTTATGAAATCATTTAAATTGCCCTTGTGTTTCTGTATCTGTGCACACATGCATGTGTGTTTGCAGATGGATAATTCCATCAGTAATAAATTCATGTGCAATAAATTTTAAAATTTAAAATAAAAATTTAAGCATGAACATATGTTTTTAATTCAGTACAGGTAATTTTAGTAGATACCTAAACCATACCTACTTCCTTCAAAAAGTTTTTTTTTAGATAGATATGTAAGTACATAAATAAGTTGGTCATCTAATGATTAAGAAGTATTTTTTACTCAACATAATGTCCTTCCTTATTCA
>OZ010577.1:63683062-63703062 GCA_963932145.1 Acanthosepion lycidas
CAAGATATTGTGTCAATAACATAGTTGATATTATTGAGTGTTTTCTTTTTTTGTTTTTATTAATAAGTCTTACATTATTTTTACCCTTTTTTTACATGTTGACAATGCTATTATGTGTCTTATCAACAAATATGTTTTAGCAAAAAAAAATCTAGAACCCGTTTCTTTTGTTGTCCTAGATAATACGTCTTCCCAAAGTGATTTATTGTTTTTTGCCTGTTGTTTGAATAACTTTTCAAATATTTCTTGTTGCTGAATAAATTGTTGTTGCTGTAAAATGACTTGTAGCACCTTAGTTAATTCTGCAATTTGTTCCTTCCTGACAACATATCCACAAGAAAAAATTTATGTAGACAATAAAACAATAGTGAGGGCACAATTTCTTACTTTCTGTAATCGTTGCGCAAGTTTTTCCTTTTCTAACGTTCCTCGTTAATAAACGTTAAATTAAAATTGAGGGGAAAATTACTTACTTTCTGTAAGTGTCGAACAAGTCTTTCTAACGTTTTTCATTAGTAAGTGTTGTCAACTGTATTGTTTTTCTTTTGTTTTAACTTGTGATGTTGTTTCGAATCTTGCAGCCAACTGATATGTCCTGGAAAGGGATATATTTGTTCAAAGTAGCAAAGTGGTTGTTGTAACCGGGTAGGACAATCTAGCAGGTAACTGTAATGGACTGATCCTCGTCGTAGTGGTAGGCAATAGGCGAAGACAATATGCGTAGCCAATATGTGTCCTCTATAGGCATCTTCATGAGTATATGAGATATCCTCCACATCAGTCTGTATTTATGGCTGACACTAGCCAATCATATTACTGTAAGGGAGAACCCAGGTGTATGCATATTCATTACATCATGAATATAATTGACCTCTTAGAACAAAATTAAATAGAGCAAATACTATTTACAAATTTAAATGTCCATTAAGGAATTGTATTCCTGATCACTCAAAATATGTAAACAATTATACAGGTCACCCTACAACATGTTTAACAAGACTTACACTACATCTTTCTGATGTTATATATGTGTTATATATATATGTGTGTGTATGTATATATATATATGTTTATGTGTGTATGCATGTATATATATATATATATATATATATATATATATATATATATATTTTAAGTAATTCATCATAATTTCTATCATATATATATATATATATATATATATATATATATATATATATATATATATGGTGGAATCTCCCATCGTATTCGATGTATGAGGGTCAGCAACTCAGTTTCTAGGAACTGACAGCCAGACACCAGCACATATAATTTGTTTATAGTGGTGAAGGCCTTGTGAAGAACCAACCACACTTTTTGAAGGGCTCAATACAGGGACCTGGAGCACTATATGCCGCAAGGTCCCCAAACAACCCTCCTCAGACCAGGTGATATCCAAGGCTATAGAACCCAGTATGTGTATATATATGTGTGTGTGTGTTTATAATAAACATACATACATAAAACCTAAAATGTAGAAACTGCTTGATACCATATAGCACCTTCATTCTTCTGAATAATGGTGGTTATCCAAGATGGCATTGTCTGTATGGTGTCAGAGCTGTCCAGTCAATTTCCAAGTATATCTGAAAGTGAATTTTATTTGAATATTGTGGCTGAAGGAGGTTTAGTGAAGTCTGCAAATTTCTGCATACATTCCCAGTGGTGTTTAAATTTGGCAGCAATTATATTTGAAATACATCTGAATGTACCTGGACCATTTTCAGTTCAGTTGCATATAATGTAGCATTGCATATTATCTTGCTGGACCAAAGCATCTCCAACAGGAAATAGGGCAAGTATAAATGTTTTCAAAAAGATTTGTGCATGTCAATTAAAACAGATCACAATTTCATTTGTGGTCCTTATGAACTCAACAGAAGACATTCCACAGTATTACCTTATTAAACAACCCACTTTTCAAAAATGGGATCTGTAATATCCTTAAAGATAGCATAAAGAAGGCATTTAACTGTCAACAACTTTATTGTAATATACAACAAGATCATATCAGAGTCCCATATTCTACTCACTCCTAATTTTGGTTCTCCTTGCTACACTACTGGAGACATTCCTTCCCGTTCTTTTTGTCTGATCTACTGGGGGTGGAAAGCCTAAGTTACCGCAAGATCCCTACCTTCATTCAGTGTCCTCCAAACATGAACCTAACTGGCTACCAAATTTTTGTTTCAATCAGTACTCTTTTTGTCTTCTTTAAAATGATAATTTTGGTGACTTCAAGCTTTAAACATTTCTTGAGTGTGTACACCTATATTTGGACAAAGCTTGCTTGATGGTTTACTGCTTCATCACAATAGTCAATATTATTTAAAGTGTATTATGTTGGTCATTCATATTTTTTCTGTAAGGCTGGGGTTATCCATTGTTCTTAGAAAACAGAAGTTTGTCTATAGATACATATGATACATATGCTGGGTGAGTTTATATTTGGTATTGGATAGTAAACTGTCTTGGTGTGATACTATTTGTTGTTGCCGCAGTAAAATTGAAGAAAGTTTTGCTAAAGTATAAGAAAGTGTTATGTACTGAGAAACATTGAAATGAGAAGGGTTAATACCAAAAACCTAAGGGAAGAATTGAGGATTTAATTCACACATAAACAACTTGAATTGTATGTTGAACAGTTTGAACAATGGAAAAGTGATCTAGACATAAAGGGCAATGTTGATTGGCACTCAGTTGCAAATGGAGGCTAGAAAGAGAAAATGTAGATTTTGGTAAACAATTGAATTTGGAACTGAGTTTTCCTGGATGGAAAATGGTTGAGGTAGCAGGTTCAGATAAGACATCAAAGAGGATGGAGGAACTACCCATACTCACTGAAGAGGTCAGTGAGAGAGGATAATGAAAGAGAGGGTTGAGAGAGGGAATTTCCCAAATTTATGACGTAAACCAGAGGTGATTCACCAAAATGCTCCAACCTTGCCATGCCAGCTTGGGCAAATGTCCATAAATACAAATGTACAAAGCAAATTAGGTAAAAGAGAGATGGAGGCAGAAGAGACAGAGACGAGACCAGAGACAGGAGAGAGGCCGATGTGATTATCTGCCGACGAAAGCCTCTGACTTCAGTCTTTTGTCAAACTTTACCAAAGCAGCAAACTAAACTTTGCCAAGTCAACAACAATAATATCACTTCTGATTTAGATGTGGGTTGGGCTGATAATTAATTGCATGCAAACTATGATATAAATCAATTATTGTACAGAGGACTGATATAAAAACAATATTTACTTTTTTTCAGTTTATTTCAGTGTTATTTTTTCCCTGCACATGTTCGCTTTGCTTGGACCAGCCCAACATGAAGATACCTGTGATGATTAGGTCTTGGCCTCCTTATGATCAAACTTAAATCACAACATGTGATAGGCCAGGTCTGACATGAAAGTGATCTTCATTGATCTGCTGTGGTGTTGGATGTCTTGGATGACCAGGAAGGGTGTTATACAATTACATTGGTAATATTATTTATCACAAGCTCAAGAGGAACCATCTGATGAAGTGGAGATGTCCACTCAGTTTTCAAGGACGATATTACTCCAGTATTCTGGTGCAGTTTGAATTTAGTCAGTGCTACCTGCAAAAATTGGTGCATGACTTTCCATAACAGTCTTGTAATAAATTTCACAGTAATTACCTTTTAATATCCTGGATAAAAGTAGGGAGATTAATGTCATTAACTGCTATGTTATCTGAACATATTGCTGACTTTACTCTAATTTTAAGTTCAGTTACTTTACCCAGAATGCATTTATTTTTGCAGTTTAAAGTTAAACTGAAATTGTTTATGTGGTTGAAACTTAAAAACAGATTAGCAATAACTGTGACCATGAAAATTCATTGGAATGCCCTTTCTTAAAGATGGTATTCAGACTTCAAGATTTGTTTCCCCTAGGTAGCATATTTTGTATCCACTAATAGTAGAGCTGGAAACAGGTGCTGGGTCTAATACCATTTCCCACAGTGGATGGTAAAATGGAAATGCTAACACCTGTATCTGTAATAAAACTTATTTTAATAGCTTCTATCAGAGCACCAACTTGCAAAAGCGGCATGTCTGAGAGAACTAATACAGCCCACCCAACTTGTTTTCTCAACTGCCAGTGGGTAAAGAGAGAGGAATGGGAATTTGAATTTGTCTTGAATACCAGTTCATAGATCTGGCACCAGTGCACTGACAGAATAGAAGACTAGGTGTTTGCACTACATGATCCAGGCTGGGGATGGATATTACATATTACAGCTGCAGTCATTATCTAACCTTGATTGACTGTGGGCCAACATGGTTTCCTGTTTGGCAAACCCGAGCACAACAAAATTCTAAGGGTGTTATTCAGCAGCCGGAGTCGATATTTTGTGAGAGGGGGGTCCATCATACAAAATTCTTACCAACAATGATACTGCATTCACCAGCAGATTATTCAAGGCTTTCATGGAGGATTGGGGTGTCCAGCTGCATTTTTAGTGTGCACATGTGCCATCTGGAAATGGGATAATAGAAAGGAGCCATAGGACCATAAAACAAATTGTGGCATGGAAGCAGTGTCACATACAAGACACAGTTAACTGGTATAATGCAATGCCAAAGGATGACACATCGAGTTCAACTGCACCATTTAATGCAAGGTTAGACTCAAAGGCATTGACGCTGTACCTGCATGGACAGTGCACAAAACATATAAAGTTGGAGTTGTGATATGAGTGAGACCACACCAGAACCGGTGTACCTCCAAATTTACAACTGGAAAGGTCATTGGGTTCATCAGTCCACAATCTGTCCTGATTAATGGCATGCCACATCATGTTAAAGACCTCTGATCTGCATAAGGACCAATGCTCTGCCACAAGTGACACTGATAATTCATCCATGAGCAATGGGGAATTGGAAGTAGATTCCCAGATTTTTGATATTCCTCCTGCCATGGTGGAGACAGTGACAGCACTGAGGATGAAGTACCTCCCCTGAGAAGGAACACCAGAAGAAAACATATGTCCCCCCCTGCATGTTGCTGCTGTGATCAGGAGATCAGTGGGGAGTGTAACAGAGAATCAGGTCAGCCTGATAAAAGACTCTGAATTGGTTGTATGCCATGCTGTAAGCACCAGGAGTTGCATCCTCTTTCACAATGGGCTGTTGAGAGAAGACCTACTTAAGGTAGGTGGTAGTGACTGTTTGCATATGAACAATACTGGGAAGGTATTAACCAATAGTCAGTATGGGTCTGGGACTGGGAGAGCTATATAACACCAGTTTTCTCTCAGTTGAGAGGAGCATTCTCAATGTGCGAACATGTGAAAACCAGACAAGACAAATACAAATATCTCATCTCTAATCTGTCTATATTTTCTGAGATGAGATATTGTAACTATTTACATTGTTTGGATTGTTGTCCTCATCTTTATTCAAGCCAGAGTGTACAACGGCCGAAACATCATGAATATGGCAATAAAGATGAAGACAACAGTCCGAACAATGTAAATACTCATCTCAGAAATATAGACACCTTTATTGGTGAAAAAAAAGGAATAATTCTTGAAGTTAGCATGAATCTAGAAATGTTGTGAGATATTTTAGAAGAGTTGTCATTGGGTTATATTTGCCAATAAAGATCTTTGTTCCAAGTTGGCAGAGGCATCAAACTTAATTCAAAAGTTTGAATTATCTCCTTTCGATTAGATATTTTTTTTGTCTTTTTGTCAGTTCATTTTGTTATAACAAATATTGAATTATCATTTACTTTATGGATCCTTCAATTTACATTTACTTCAAGATGCATTCATTTATCAATTGCATCATAACGCTTTTAATAAATATATCTACCTTATGAAATTTTAATTTTTCTCTTTCTTCCAAAAGATTTGATTATTATTTACTTCAAGAGACATTCACATATTTTTTTACTTTTGATTCTTTTATGATGATTTCAATAATTATTTACTTCAAAGTATATGGCATGATGAAGGCAAATACTTGCAATATAATTGATGCATCAGTTTTCTCCATGTATTTTTCTGCTTTTTTCTGCAATTATTTTATTATTGTTTCTTTCTAGAAATCCATTTCTGACACTGTCAAGTTTCAAATTTTCACAATATTTCAGACATGTAATCTCTGAGTTTTTATTCCTCCCAGCCTGGCTAGCTGGCTTTCCAATCTGATGGTAACATCATTATTTTTAATATTTTTATTTTTCTATTCTTTCCAAAATCTACCAACTTCAGCTTTATATATTTACCAACATTTCTCCATGAATGTTATTCATAATCCAAAACATGCTTCATTTGCATGCATTAATAAGTGTCAAAACTACAGATATAGATACAACATTAATTCAAAAATTTGTCACCATGGTTACTAAGGAAAGAAAAAGTTTGAAGAATCTTATTTATATCATAATCATTTAATTATTGTTCATTGAAATGAAGAATCTAAAAATCCTAAGTTGAACCACAATTTCTAACACATGATATTTTCTAATATGCAAAACTTTAAAATATTCTTGAAATGAATCACAATTTCAAAACATTGATGTATCCTAATATATAGAAGCTAAAAACATTCTTAAATTTAGACACAATTTCCAAGTGATATTTTCTAATATGAAAAAATTAACAGAATTTCCTCAAGTGAACCACAATTTCAAACAATAGAAATGTTCTAAGATAACTGAAAAATAAAAATGGTTTGAAATGAACCACAATTACATGTTTCAATATGAAAAACCTAAACAATTTCCAACAACTGTTTCATTTCTTTTTTCATTTCATAAATTAAAAATGGAAAATTTCTTCCAGTTGCTATTTACTTGTCTTTCTTGCTTCTGCAATAATACTGAAGTTGATTCTATCACTTTACTGAACCTTCATTCAATTCTAATTAGATATCATAAAATGTTTCTATTGTTGTTTTATAGAAATATAAATTAATCTCAACTTTCTGCTCATTTTACTTTTCTGATGAAAATTCAGTCATCCTTATAAATTTAAATGTTCATTTTGCTTTTGAGGCACCTAAAAGCTTTTTACAAATTATAATTTATTTTCTCTTCATTCTTGATCATTTATGAATAGTAAAAGATGACAATGTATGAGCATATTTTGCTATATGAACAAAAAATGACTAAAAATATCAGACAAACCTACCTATATGTATGAGCATATTTCGCTATATGAACAAAAAATGACTAAAAGATACCTCTAAGTAATCACTGTTTGATTTTTCAGGAATGGTTTTTACACTTTACATTACTTGATTATCATTCCATATATATGTGTGTGTGTGTGTGTGTATCAACAATGGCGGATAGCCAAACATCCACACAGCAAATAACATAATGGATTAAAAAATAAAAAGCAAATTGTATTTTCTATTAGAATAAATTTTAGTCCTTTTTTTTAATAGAAACTAACATTAATTAGTAGCTTTATTTTATCCTTTGATATGAAAGTGTTGGCAATTAGTAATTCATCAAAAGTTATTCATTTATTTACCAGAGTTTTTATTTTTTCATGAAAGGAAAAAAATAACAAAACCATTATTTTGTTTGCTCCTAACTCCTTATTGTCAATGTTGGTTATGTTTTTATTATGTAATGAAACAGTTTTTGATTGTAAGTTTAAAACTCAGTTAATAACTTTGGAGGTAATTTACTTTGCTATTTTTTTACTTTACTGCTTTGATTTCCTGCAAAATATTTGATTTGTTTTTTTAATAATGCTAAATTCTTCACATAAATTTTTAAAATTTTTATTGCATCATTTGTGTTTATTTCATTTTTTTTCTTGAATATTGTTTAATGTATTAACTTTTGGTACTTTAAAAAAAATCTGATTCAATTCCTCAACAGTATTTCTATTAAAGATGAAAGTAAATTTGAAAAAATAACACACACAGGAAGACTGAAATCATAAAGAAAACTTGACAAATAACAAAACTTGTTTATTGATATTTTGATGTATTTTTTATAAATAAGCCGCCTTATTTTATTTCATTTTATTAAAATTTGTTGATGTTGGATTATGTGATCAATATTTTGTTATAAAAAATTGCCTTAGAATATCAGAGGAAATCAATGAAAAGCTTTGTTGTGGCAAAATTCTTGCTCATGTGCTTTAACTTTGCATTCAAAGTCAGCAGTTTGTTTTTATTTCAAGAGAAAAAAATTAAATGATAAAAGATAGAAGCAAAAGGTGGAAAGATAGTTGGAAGAATGAATAATAATAAATGCTGGGAGAGGAAAAATAAGTTTTCAGATATATAAAAACAAATTGAAAAGAGTGTTGGGAGTGGGGGGGGGGGCAAAGAAAAACAGAAGGATCTGTAATGGAAAAGGGCAAAATAGAAAAAAAAAAAAAGAATTTTTGTAACAGGTTTAAGAAGGGCCAAATTTCTATATGAAAAACGTATTTATTGAAGCACAAGGAAAGAAAACAAGGATTAGTACTGAAAGGATGACAGATAAATGAAAGATGAAGATGATAAAGTAAATGGAGGAAAACAAAACAAGCTGAAACTATTTTTGTCTAATCAAATAAATATGTAATCCTCATGGAATACAATTACACTCTTATTCTTTTGTATCTTGGGTCCTTTCATGATGCAAGTGGTCATAGCTCATCACAACTTTGTCTTTTATTACACTAAATAACTTTAGACTTTTCACCATCTCATTTTTCCTTTTTCTGCCATCCATTCACTCAAACATATTAAGTAGGTTACTCGTTGTTTCTCCTACTTCTTTTGTTTTCAGTATGTCTTGTGAGTGTTAGATTTTCCATAGCCTCTTTTCTCATTATATGTCCACAAAGATTTCATCTATCTCTTTTTGATTGTAATATTTTCCTTAAAACTTCCTCATTAGTCAGATGTTCTGTTGGTTACATTCTCAGCATTCATTGGTAGAATCACATCTCTGCAACTACAAGTCTCTTCTATGAGGAGATTACCACCATTCATAATATATTAGATACTATGTAACAGTTTAGCATACTGTCTTTGACTTAGAAACAAATTTATAAAATAAAGTCTCTTGTATACAAGTAAAAAAAAAGATATAGCAACACAGATTGAGTAATTATTTTTTTTATAGTATATTTGCTTGGAGAGGCTAAATTATATTGGTCATTCTGATAAGTTCTTTGAAATTGCAACCCTGTGCATGCCATCAAATTATAATTGCAAGCATCTTATCAGTCAAATCACGAACAAAGCTTATTTTTCCCTGTTCCCTATTCTTTCAGGTTGATTGTTCATTTCTTTCTTAATGATTCTTACTTCAAAATTCCAGTGGATCAAACTCTTTATACAAGACTGAAAATCTCTTTTGTCTCAGTCTTTTCAAAGCCTCTAAAAGACATAATCTTTTGAATTAAACAATTTAACATTTATAACCATTTTTGGACAATTCACTGATTTTATTTAACAATTATAATTCCAATCCATTTCTTTAGCAAAATATTTTTCTACATTTGATGGATGCTTATTCAAGTTATAAATTTATTCTGTTGAGTTAACATATATCTAGATTCAATAATATAAATGAAGAATGCAAAAAGCAAGAACTTCAGTCTTTCATTTCATATTTTTAGAAAAAACAAACAAATATTTTTTCTTAAATGTTGATTGGTTTTGGTTATTTAAAGCTGAAACATTTTGTAAGAATAATTTTTGCAAGTGAATATTGCATAAACATTTTTTTTTTTGAGAATAACTATGATTTTTCCAGATTAGTCCTACTTAAATAGTAGGAATTTTTTATCTTGAGGGATGGGGAGAGATAGATCTTACCCTACCCAAGAATGTTTGTACAGAAATGAATGTAATGAACCTGACTGAAATTCAAATTTAGTTTTCTTTCTGAGCCACTATACATTACACCACCTAATTTGTCTTAAAGAAAAAATTGACAATTATTGACAGCGATGATTATTCTTGCCTAAAATGTGACATAAGGATATTCTTAATTGTATGTTTTTTGGTGTGTTTTTTGTTTTTGTTTTTTACTTGTATTTGAATATGTAGTTCTATAGATTTGAGATGAGTTTATCATTAAAAGTTCATTTGTACTCTTGGAATGTGAGGATAAAATATATGCTTAAAATTATATTTATTATTGTCTGAACATCCAGCATAAATGTTTATTGTATAATATTGAATGCCCTGTTATTCATTGCTTTGTCATGTTGATGAAATTGATTTATAATAAGTCATCAGTGCATTAAGATGAAACACATAAACTTCCTACCATATTGTCAGAACATTTAGGCCCAATCAGCAATTGTAAACCTTATTCATAAAACTTTGCATTAAAGGAACAGGGCAGAATGATGAAAGCTAATCAGATATCATGAGAGAAGGAGCAAGTAATTATTCAGTGAGATATTAATGACAGCTTATGGATTATTTGATGGTGCGAACCCCTTTTCAGATAAGCAATTCTTGTTGACATGGACTGTATACAGTATGCTTTATTTGAAATCCTCAGCATTTAAATAGCCTTCCAAGCAATCATTAATCTCTGTAAGTGAATTGAATTTTGTCTGATCTACATTCAACATAATAATGAATGAAACTAGGCAACCAACAAATGAAACCCAGCAACTGATTTACACAGTTTTCTCTTTTCTTTTTGAATATTTTTCTGCTGTATCTAACTTTTATGAAGTTACTTTTAATTATTTTGGCAGTTTCAAAAATCCTATTCATTCTATTTCATGCAATCAGCAATGCCTACATACAGTCATGTTTCTTATTATAGACAAATGTATTTATCATTGCTCCATATCCTTTGCATAATTGCATTTATTACATTCTTCATTAAATAAAATTTCTTTATTAATATTTTTCTGATTCATAAAATCCATTTCAATGAAAAGAAAAACTTAAATTGGAAGATTTTAGGAAGACACTGAGAAGTATTATAAAATACAAATTGAAATATACACTTCTAATGAACTTTCAAGCACTTTTGATCACATTTTTTTCTTTTTTATTTATTAAATTGAAATATTTTTGAAAACAAGTTATTTTCAAGAAAATGTGTGGAATTGTTATTTTTCTCTCAGGGTAAAATATTTGTTTACTTGGAGATTCACAGTTTTGTATTTTGGTATTTTTCTATTTTTGTAAATTTGTTCTCTCTGTCTCCACATTTCTCTTTTCCTTCATCTCTATCTTCTTTTTCCTCTGTCTTTCTCTATTGTCAGATGGAATAACAGACATGACAAGATCCAAAGCTTGTGTTCCATTTTCAATTTGAGCCACACTTCAAAAACAATGGACTAAGAAATCCTTAAACACAATTGCAATATATCAAAAGACATTGTGATAGGCAAAAGTCCTTTGAAAATCTTTTCAAGAATTTTCTCTTTCTAATGATCTAAAAATAGGAATGAATGAAAAATAACACCAACCAATAGCAAATGAAAAAAGGCAAAAGAATCTATATATATTCATCTGCTCTTTAAGATATTAATTTCCTGATGAATTCCAATGATTATTTTGTCCATTAGATTAAAAAAGTAAATTGTAACACATTTGCTTTTATTCAAGTAATGCAATGGCATTTGCAGTACATTAAGAATTTGAAATTCTTTCTTAAACAAACTTTCAAGACATTCAATGAATATAATATTATCTTTTATCATTATGAAGAGTAATATATTTAAGAGATAGCAGAGTTAGTATTCAGCATTAATTTTATGCATTTTTGTAAATATGTGCTCTAATATTTAAGAAAATCTCATAAATATTCCAGGCAATCAAATCTAAATTATAGATTCAGACTACCTGACACAAATTATATAATTGTTAAGTTGATCAAATTTCAACATACCTATATCAGGCACTGTTGCTTCTATTTACTAAAAAATTAAAAACACAAGTCAAAAAACTTATCTCTCAATTTCATGTTCCAAGAAAATAATCTGCTCAATAAGGATTTGATAAATCAATGGAATTTATTAATGGATATTATATAGTGCATAATATGAATTATATATGTATATGTGTGTGCGTGAGTATGTGTGTGTGAGTATATATATATATATGTGTGTGTGTGTGTGTGTGTGTAAATATATATATGTACATATATGTGTGTATGTGTGTAAGTATATATATGTATATATAATATATATTTGTGTGTAAGTATATATGTATATGTGTGTGTAAGTATATAAGTATATATGTGTGTGTGTGAGCAAGTATATACACATATATATATATATATATATAAGTATTTTTTTAAAATATGTTTCCATTGCTACAGAAGAGTTCTCATGTTTCAAAAACAGAAGCTAAAAACTTCAATTTCATTTATAGAAACAAAATTAAAGAACCTAGTTCTGTTTCATCCTCAAGCGAATTTTGGAATAACTAATTTTGAAATTTACAGAGCTTTATAAGCATATACATTCATAATATTAATTTCTATGGATATGGAGGAAACTAATCATTTTAATAAGGGGTGGTAGGGTATTCATTTTCACTGACAACTATTGTATCAACATATTTGTTACTTTATAAAAGAGGTTAAGTCAAGGTATGGTCAGGGTGCCTTTTTTCAAATGAATGATGACATCTGTTCAACGCATATTGTCTGGTCTATTTCAATGATAGAAATTTTGGGGCACTTTTGTTACGCTGTTAAATGTGTATTTGTATAAATAAAGATTTCTTTTTTTAAAAGGGTTGTTTGTATATGAATACATTGTATTGAACTACAATTTGTTTTTTGCTGACAACTTCTTAAAAATGTTTTTTTAGTTTATGATTGGGTTAAGTTTTAAAACCTATTGCTTTAACTGAACTTGTTTATAGACTTTGAAATTTAAAAATTTTTAGGTAATTATTTAAGGTGAATGTCTGTTGGTGTTGGCAAAAAACCATTATCTCATGTCTTTGATTTATAAATTTTCATTTTTTAGAAACTTAATAATGTGTAGTTTTTCATGTAGGCATAAAGGGCATGAGTCATCCCAGGTTTTACAAGTTCTTGTTCTATTTATTATTTTTCATTTTACTTTTGGGCTTTTATTTGTTTCTTTTAAATGCCAAAAATATTTACATAGGAAAGTCTTCTATTATTATTGAAGGAGCTTTTGTGTTGTCTCCACCTTATTTTAAATTCATTCTTTGTGGATCCTATACATATCTTTTCAATGTTGGGATTCTCAATGGATGAGATTGTGCATTTGTATACCACAGATTCTATGCAGCATTTATTATCCAATGGGCAATCTTCAGTGTTTCTAAAACCAAAATTTTTCATTATTTTTGTCTAATTTTAATTTAGGGTTGATATTTATTTGATTTTGGTATGCGTGTTTTTCAGAATTTTATTACTATGTTTTTTATGATTCTTTCTAGATTTTCAGTCCAGCTGTAACTTAATTTTAAGGTGTTTTTATTAAAGACCTTGCTAAGTTTGCTATCAGTAGGAAAGTGCTTTACAATTAAAGCTAGGAATTTTTGCCCTGTATAGCCCAATGTCCTTAATGTCTAATTCATGGTGCACGGTTAGGTTATATAGTATAAACAGATCAACAAGTTCAGAAGACTCTGCAGAGTCTAAAGATCCCATAGTAATGTCAAAATGGTCTTCAGTGTTTTTAATCCATTGGTCCCATTATGAATAAGGACAGATTTTTTTGCATTAAGAATTATGTTCATTTCTTCTGTTAGGCTCTACTGTTGTATCAAACACTGTTTTTTAAAAATAAAAACAAAAATACTAAAGAACTTTGGATTATTAACCTAACAGTTCTTTGCTATTTTTCTATATATTTACACACACACACACACACACACACACACACACACACACACACACACACATATATATATATATATATATATATATATATATATATATATATATATATATATATATATATATATGTGTGTGTGTGTGTGTGCTGAGGGGTCCTCCCCTTTTTACACAAATGGACTCACCCAGTATATACATATACTACTGCTACGTGAAGACTCGAGAGAGACAGACCGAAGAGGGAGAGTGAAAGGTTGAAGGTAACAGACAGACAGACAGAACGAACATAGCGAGCAAGATTCACAGTGAGCGAGCACGTAGACTCAGTAAGAAGTCATACAGTGATACTTCAATACCAAAGACTGTATAGATATTTTGCTACGTATCCGTATTCCTGGAACTACTAACCTGCATTACCAGTTTGTATTATTATGTTAATACATTATTTCCTATATTCATTCTTGGTGTTTGTTATTTATTGGTACCGGATTTCATCCTGGAATCCACAACAATATGTATGTATGTATGTGTAAGTATATGTATGTATGTATGTATGTATGTATGTGTGTAACAATATATATATGTATGTATATGTGTGTAAGTATATATATATATATATATGTGTTTGTAAGTATATATGTATGTGTGTAAGTATATATATATATATGTGTTTGTAAGTATATATGTATGTATGTAAGTATATATATATGTGTGTGTGTGTGTGAATATATATATATATATATATATATATATATATATAAGTGTGTGTGTGTGTATAGATATATATATATATGTATTTTGAGGGGGTTTGTGGACATCTATTTCCTGTTTCATTTGTGTTTTGTGTTTATATATCTAAGTATGTCTATGTGTTTACGTATTATGATCTGATTGTGTACATATTGTCTTTTGCAAGATTTCATCCTCCCCTGCCCAAATCGATCTAAACTGTAATAATGTTTCACATCCCCATTAGTTTGGCGTTTATTCTGAGATTTTTGCTTTTCAATTAAAACAAAATAAATAATAAAATATATGTTTTTACCTCAGTTTCTTCTTTCAATAATTTTATAATATTTTAAACTTAATACAGATTAAATTTAAAATTGGTAATTTTTAATTTTCAATTTCATAGGAAAATTTATTAATTAGTTAGAATTATTTCTATTTTAGTCTGACACTAATATTAAGGCATTAATAATTATAACTACAGTTCGTTGTCAAGTTTTTTAAATTTTCATATACTTGTATTTTGATTGGTCATTGCAGCTTATGTAACAATATTTCTCCTATCGAGGGATGTTTGGTCGATTGAACCTTTTAAAACTCTTTATTCTACATTTAACGCCATCAATTGATAAGACACCAGAAGAATTGAAACAAAATGGCTATTTTTGTAGTGTAGTGATTTATGTTATAATTTTCAAATAAATTATATTTGCTCTACTCTGTGTTGAGCACTCTTTTAAGAACACTATGTTTTGGTTATTGGAATTCCATATACACCAATCCTATACTTGTATATACATACATATATATATATATATATATATATATATATATGAGTCTGCCTCAAAACAGCTTAATGGCAGAAAAGTGCTCAATATCACAAAAAATGGCAGAGCATCAAAATCCGTGTAAGCAATGACTGTCAGTTTCATGCAGTATCACATGTTGTGCATAGATATATATATGGTGTGTGTATATATATATATATATGTGTGTGTGTGTCAATATATATATATATATATATATATATATATATATTTGACAGATGTGAGCCACTCTTGTGGGTTGTTTATCTCTGACTTTTCGGTCAAATTCATTCCACACTAGTTCAATGGGAATTAAATCTGCTGATTGCACCAGTCAAGACATCAGTTGAAGGGACGTGCTGTTGCTCTTTTGCTTTTAATGTATCTCTGGCAGAGTTTACTAGTATACTTTGGGTCATTATCTTGCATGAGTACAAATCCTTGGCACACAAGCTGCATTCCAGATGGGATTATGTGTAGTATGCTGTGATAGCCGGATTATTCACCTAGTGCAAATCCCTGCTTTTACAATTGGCAAAAGCCTCCCTACACCCTAACAGAGCCTGGTCCATGCTTTATGTTTGGTGTGATACAGGGGGTTGCAGCTCTTTCATCAACTCTTCAACACACATAGACCCTCCTATTTGACCCAAAGATTTCGAATTTTTCATTCATCAATCCAAAGGACTTTATTTCACTGCTGTATTGTTCATTCTTTTAATGCCTTAGGCCACTGGAGCTTTTTGACATTGTTTTGATTACTTAACAGTGATTTCTTGACAACAATTGTAGCATATTTGCCAGCTTCACAGATTCTTCTTACAGTGGATGTTGACACATTTTTTCACAAAATTTGTTCAGTTTTACAGTGATGTTTGGAGCAGTCAGCCTTCCATTGCACAAGTTGGTAATTCTGATGAAACTGTCCTCTGCTCTTGTTGCTGCTTTTGGTCTACCAGCCCTACTTTTGGCCTTGTACCATTGCCTGATGTCTCCTAACAGTATAAGCCACTGTAGTTTTGAGAAATTTCTTTTAATTTCTCTTCTTGAATATCCTTCTTTTTTTAAAGTAATGATCTCTTGACTTTGTTTTCATCCGGAAGAAAGTTGAAAAATTTAGGTTTTAATTTAGAAGAATATAAGAATAAGAGATTTCACTACTGGGCAAGGTACATTGGCAGCATAGGTAAAACAGGTAGTATCTAACAAGCAGTAATTCAACACAACATAGTCTAATGTGAGTTCAAGTGGTGGTAAAATGTAACTTTTGGAAAACGTTTTATTCAAGCTCAGTACTAAAGGAGAAAAATGCATTCAAATCAATGTTTCAAAAGATATCTGGTAATACTGAGGTCAAAGTTACTGAAGAAAACTTGTATTTAGTATAATAAATAAAACCATTGTTGTGCTTAACTTATTTCATTAAAGATAACAGTTTTAGGATGAAAAATAAAAATTTTTAAGGGGTCCAAATACTTTTGACTGTTAGTGTGTGTGTGTATATATATATATATATATATATATATATATATATATATATACACATATACACAAGTTTCATTAAATATGACAGACAAGGTGCTTTGATTAAGTCTTTTATATAATTAGATGTAAAAAAAGGCTAAAAATAATGCAAGCCTTATTAATAAAAACAAAAAAACATCACTCAGTAATATCAACTATGAATATTGACACAATATCTTGACCGTGTTTTGAAAATGAAAACATTATATAAATTCATATATACAACAATCTATTTGTAGTTAACAGATAAAATATTTAAACTTTGAAAATGGCTAAATGTATAGCTGAATGTGCTCTGAAAAAAAATCAGTATTTGGCATAAAAGAAGGAATAATGTCTATATATATATATATATATATATATATATATATATATATATATATATATATATATATATATACACACACACACACTGCGTGCCAAATTATTATTGAGATAAATTTTTTCTAAACCTTTCTAATAATTTGGCACACTCAAATCACAGTGCTGATAACAAATATGGCGCCAGTTTGTTTACATTACGCAGATCAATACAAAAATTTCACTGATTGTGCAAGTCAGTGTTGCCAACATTGTGAAAATTTTGTGTAAATTGATTGGATAGTTTTTGAAATATTAGAAAAAAGTTATCTCGCAGTGTATATATATAATAAAAAGAAAGAACAGTAAGATATATAATCCGGTGTTCTTATTGATATTTTTTATTTTTACAAAAGAGTGCTCAGTGTAAATTTACAGAGCATAAATGTTATAAATTAACTGATTTAAAATATGGTTTCTTCGCTACACAGTAATAACCATGTTTCAAAAACCAAAGCTAAAAACTTCAAATTTAATTATGTAATTAAATTAAAGGCATTAGTTCTGTTTCATCTTCAAGCAAATTTTGGAATAACTTATTTTTAAATTTACTGAGTTTTAAACACACATATAAATTCATAATTTCCTGTTTCCAAGGATACAGAGATATCCAATTATTTAGACAGGGGTGGTAGTATGTTCATTTTTATTAACTATTATTGTATGAGTTACGTTCGAAAAAGAGGTTAAGTTTAGGGAGGGTAAGGGTGCATTTTTCAACGAATTCTGACATCCGTTAAATGCATGTCATCTGGGTTTTTTTAATATTAACAACAAAAAAGTTTTTGGCATTTTTTTTGTTAAATTCATACTTGTATGCTTAAAGATTCTTTCCAAAAGGGGTGTTTGGGTTAGAATATGTTATATTTAACTACAATTTTAAAATGATATTTTTACTCTTAATTACTAATAGACTATATTTCTTTTTAAATCAAGTAAATGTAATAGAATTACTTAAATTATTTAAAAATTAATTTTTCATATCAAATATAAGTATGTATAATACCACCTCCCATTTTTTATTTTTTTTATTTTTATTTTATTTTTAAATATTATTTAAGGAAAATTTTTGACAATGACAGCAAAGAATAGCTACTTCATTTTTTGTTTCGGAAATTTTTTATTTTTTATAAAATTAGTAATATATAGTTTCCATGTATGCACAAAGGATGTGGGTCATTTAGTGACCTACATATTCTAGCTTTTCTTATTAATTTCCATTTTACTGTAGGTGTTTTATTGGTTTCTTTCTAAAGAATATATGTGCGAAATCAATTTTAAATTGACTCTGTTGTTTACCTAAGCACTATTTCTATTATAGAAAATTCAACAGTTAAAAGTTTTATATTGGGAGTACAAAGAATTCCTTAAAAATAGTTGGTACTAACATATCTTATACCAATAATGCATACAGAAATAGGATATCCCTTTCTAAATATTTTTGGAACTTAAAAGAAGTTAATAAAACCCCTATGCTAAACCGGAAAATACTAATAAAACACTAGAACTGGAACTTTGCTTCTTATGTTTACATGAAAAACTAGAAATTATCAAATTTCCTAACAATGAATCCCTATTAAACTAAAGGAGTGAATTAACTGTAAATTGGCAACTAAATTTATCTTTTACCTTAAAATCTAGTTAAATTTTAAAAATTGCATATTATCATTTTTTATAGCCATAATTTATTAGTAATTATCTTATTTTGTTTATTCAGCTTTAATATTGTGATTTAATATTGCAGTCTACTTAGTTTTATTAATAACTTGTATAGATGTTCCATGTTTATAATTTTATCTAGCGGCTCTTAAAAAGCTATCTGAACATAAAATTTAAAAACAAATTCTGTTGAAATTACCTGCATGAACTGATGATACTCCTAACATGCTCTTCAATGTCCTTTCAAAAACTGAAAATATTTATCCATAAATACAATACATTTGTTGCTTACATATTTACCGCAATTATCAATGATGATCGGTCTATGGTCCAGTTTATGTCATGAAAAAATAATGCCCGGACCTTCACCCTCTAAGATTACATACCTATTTAGTCCAGATATGATATTCAATTGGTTAATAAAAACATACCCACAGGTTTAAGTTTAATTTTGACCTTATGTACCCCACTTTATCTTTCAGAAAAGAGGTAAAATTTTCGTTACTTAAAAATCATTTAATAACCAGTTACTTACCATCACCTGAAAAGTATAAAGTTCTGACTCATGAAAGCTTCTGTGTAGTGATTTCAACAAGTTTCTATTATAATCTCTTCTAATAAAAATAAAAATAGTATATATATATATATATATAAAAGTGAGCATAGAAGTCAACACTTAGAGGCGACAGTCTGTTTCATGCTATATGCAATCGTCAGGCCACATATGCTGTTATTTTTCTCGGCTATTTATATATATACGGGTTAGTGGTGCATTGTGGGTATTCAATTATGGCAGTTATTTTACCGGAAGTCGTTTGTTTATTTATTTGGGTCAAATTATATTGCTTGTTTTTATTTCTTATTTTTTATTTTTTTGTTTCTTATTTTATTTATTTATTTATTTATTTATTAACATAGTAAAAATTTGTTTATATCACTTATTTTGTTTTGGTTTGAGAATTTAATTAAAGCTATTTGTTCAATTTTGGGGTTGATTGTTGCAGTTCATTCTAAGTATTATTTTGGCAGGAACAGTTTTTAATTGATTATCGTTATTTGGGATTGGTTTGTTTATTTATTTACTTGGATGAATTTAGGTCAATTTATTTTACTTGTA
>OZ010577.1:63723062-63838062 GCA_963932145.1 Acanthosepion lycidas
AGTTTTCTTTCCGGGGAGGGTGAAGAACGTAGACTTTTGTTTAACTTACGTATATGAGAAACAGCTGATTCTTCAATGTCCTTTGCGTCTTTCTTTATGCTTAAACATCTCTGGCAATCTTACGATAATTGCTGTAATGTTAGACCCGGTTCATTTTGCAATTTTGCAAGCATTCTTCTACGCATTTCGCTATCTTTTGTAGAAACTAGCCCTTGAACACAGATGAAACATTTAAAATTGTCCGGGGTTAATTCCGCTAGTTTGAAGTCGTCACAATGTTTATTTACAATTGCGGCAAACGTGGAATAATCCTCATTATCGCCCTTTACCAGGTTAAGGCATTTCCTTCTCCTATGGAAGAGTGATTTTTTGGGGCTGAAGAGTTCTTTAAGACATGTCACTGCTTCGTCAAATTTTAATTCGTTCGTCTTTTTTGGCAAGATATAATCCACGAACTTTGTATATTCTTCAGTTCCTAATTTTCTAAGCAATAGACGTAGCTTTTTTGCTTTTGTCCAATTTTAACAGTCTATGTTAAATATGTCTTCTGAAGTAATCACCAAAATTTTTGTCCTCATCTAGAGAATATTTGAAAATCTCTATGGTATTCCACACTGCGTCTTGCTAAAATGTTGCTTCTTTTTCAATATCTAATTGCTTGTTGCCCGCTACTTTCAATATTAGTTCCTGGAGATCTGTTTGTCTATCTTGATTTTCTTTTTGCGTTTGTAATATTTGTTTTTGCCATTTTTCTTGTAGCTGTAACTGTTGATCATTTTGGTATTTTTGCATTTGTAATTGTTGCTCATTTTGGTGTTTTATCAGTTCTACCAACATATTTTTAAATCTTCCATAATAATTCAATTTTATGTATTTTTACTCCTCAAAATTGTTTGTCGCTAATTTGTTGTTGGACGACGAAGGAAGGATTTTTCTTTTGTTGATTTTTTCTTTTCCGCTTGGGTTCGGATCTTCGTCGCCAATTTATTTGTTGGACGACGAGAGAATATTTTTCTTTTGTTGATTTTTTGTTTTCCGCGTGTGTTCGAATCTTCGTCGCCAAGTTGTTGTGGTTAGGCGTACGAAAAGTTTTTCTTTTCCCGCGTGAGTTTCGAATCCTTGTTCGCCAATTTGTTGTTTTCCGTGTGAGTTCAAATCCTTGTCGCCAAGTTGTTGTGGATTCCGAGATGAATTCGGTCTCCAAGGAATGACAAACGCAATAATTAAATATAAGAAATAAAATGTATTTACGCAATCATACAAAGAGTAATACTGTTAGTAAGTCCAGGAACGTGGTTAGTAGCAAATACAGATAGATATATACAGTCTCAAAGTAGGACTTCCTTAGAGTCTACGTGCTTGTAACTGACTTCTACAAGAGGTTACCTCACACTATCTCCGTTCGTATATTCTCTCACTCTCCGTATATCCTCTCACTGTCCGACTACCGACTACTATACGACTACCGACTACCCTTACTGACTGTAACTCTGGGTATTTAACGGCAGCAGTCCAGGTACACTTGGTAGAGTCCACTTATATGAAAAATGGGTGGACCCCATAACAATTACAATAGTTAAAAGCACAAGGCTTTGAGGAATGCAAATCATGTTTTTTTTTGTTTTTAATTGTACCTGAAAATCAGCTCTGAATTGTAACATACAAAACTCAATAAAACAAAGATATTTTTTAATTTCAAATGCTTTTATTTGCTTTTAGTTGTTTTTATGAATATGGACAATATTTTTTGAAAGCAAAAAATTTTTTCGATGAAAAATGAATTTTTAATACAATCAATTTCTTTAATTATAATAGATTTTTACATTTAAGTTGTTAAAATATTATAAAATTAGTTAAAAGCCGCATCGGGTTTCCTAATTGTCCTTATAAGATAGATCTTTTTTAGCGCGTTGTAAATTGTATCGTTTTGACTTATCAGAAGATCTGCAGTGCATAAAAATCGTTAAAATGGCTGTAATTAAAAAATACGGAAGGTCACAAGCAATAAAACATCACGTGGCTTGAGTGTAAGCGTTCTCTGCTGAACGTCGATTACATTATTGCAAATTCTTCTTACGAAACACATGCTGAACATTTTGATTCAGCGTTTTTTACCCATTAAAAAAATTTGAACGTATCATCCTAAGCCATTTTCACCATCAATATTACTACATTTTTAAAAGTACCATTTATTTCATTTACATATTTCATTGCAATTTCAATTTTTTGAAGTTGTTTTACATTTTTCACTTTTCAGTTTTCAGTAAGTCGTCTTTATTTCAATTTTATGTGAATTTCTTATTTCACACAAATTGTTTTCGGTTCTATCCTTAAGTGTTGATGTCATCACCCTGCTCAAAAGGTGTTAAAAAACAAAAATACATCAAGCCATTGTTCAAACATAGATAAAAAAAAAAAATGGGATTTTTTACAAGGTGATGACAGCTTGGTATTGTCCCCGGCTGGCTGGCCTTTGACCCAGCAAATATCAAAGTTTGAGTGTGTGTGTTATGTGTATGCTTTTAGTGTGTTATAGAGGTGTATTTATTCCCCCCCCCGAACATGGTTAGCACATTGTGACCTTGTTCGTAGTTAATATTGTTAAAAGTTGGCTTTTTCTTTTTTATTATTAGTGCTTCCATTATTTTTAATCTTTTTTTACAAGTGGATGAGGTTATTATGTTTGTGTTTTCTACTAGTATGTTTTGAATGGAGTCTGGTAGGTTTGTGTGTGTGTGTTTATATGGGTTCTAATGGAGCTCTGGTCAGCTGGGTGTAACATAAGGCGTCTGGATAGGCATGTAGTTGTGTAAGTGATGTAATTATTTATGAGTTCGGTTTGATCAGGAACACAGTTTGAGGCATTTGAACTCATAGATAATGTTCGTTCATTGTAATTTTGACTTAGCTGGTGTGTTGTTACTTTTTAAGGATAAAGTTTGGTGTCTTAAATTTTTGATAGTAGATAATTAATTTGATTTTTTTATTTGGGTCAATTGGGGTGACGTATGCCTTTATAATATTTCTAAGTGAAGATTCGTCTTGTTTGTAGTTAATGTGCATTTGGTTTTTATAGAAAATATTTATGTTATTTTTGACTGTATGTTCACTATCATTGTTATTTACATTGGGAAGAAATAGTCTAATTTGGTCGTCTATAAGGTGGTTAGGGAAACCATTGTTAACACATGTCTGTTTTGCATTGTTGAGTTCTTTGAGGAAGAGTAATCGAAAGGATGAATTCTGGTGTGCTCTTTTTATTACTGCTATTTTGTATCTGAGTCAGCATTCACTTTTAAAATTAAGGGGGCAAGAGTTTCTGCTAATGGGTTTTTTATATAATGAGGTGATAAAAGTGTTATTACTATATTCTATGAGAACATCTAAGAATGGGAGTTTGTTTTTTGACTATGTTCATAAGTAAAGTTAAGGATAGAGATTTTTTCAAATGTGGTCTTAAGTGCATCCATTTCTTTTGTGTTATTTGCTAAAATAAAAATATTATCTATGTCGTGGACATATATTTTAGGTTTACAGACCTGTTTAAATATCATATTTTCTACATGGGACATATAATAATTTGAAAAGCATGGACTGAGTAGATTTCTCATACTAACACCATTATTTTGGGTGTGAATGTTGTCATTATGGTCATAGAATGGGACTTTGGTTGTGTATGCATGTAGTAATTTTTTGAACATAAATGGTCTGATGGCTGGTGGAAGGATAGAATTATTAGTATACACAGAATTGAGGATAATGTCAATGGTTTGATCAGCAGGGACATTTGTAAATAAGTTTTCGACATCAAGTGACACTATGATACCTTATAGTTTGGTTTAGTAGTTTTTAAAATTTGGAGGAATTTGTGGGTGCATGAGATGCTGTAATTGGTGGGTAGGTATGGAGTGATGATGTCATTCCGGAATTTTGATAGCTCGTAGATAGGTGTTGGGATCTGGGAAATGATAGGTCATAGCGGTATCCAGGTTTATGGGTTTTTATGTTTCCATGTAAATATCCAGGTTGATAGTCTCCAATGATTTTTTTCATTTTCAGGGAACCGACTTCTGCATTGTAGGCTGTTATTAGTTTGTTGATGGACCTTTTTAGGGTCTCCTTGGCGTTTCTATTCAGTTTGGTGAATTTAGTTCGGTTGTCAATAATGTTTTGTAATTTTTTTTTTTTTTGTGGTAATCGGCTTTATCCAAAACTGATGTATGTATTAGCTTTGTCAACTTGTCTGATGACAATGCTTGTTGGACAGTTCGTACACATTGTGTGTCCAAAAAAGAAAGCTCTTTTGTGAACTCAAGAAAAATTAAATAAAAAGCTTAACCATAGTACCTTGTCTGTCATTTTTAATGAAATATATATAATATATATTGTGTTGTTGCTGTTGAGTTATATGACTGAGTTTCATGTGCATAGATATATTCCTTTGCAATAGTTGTAGATATATGTAATATGTATAATTATAGATGTACGGAGACATGGCAAATGTATATGTTCAAAACCATTTACCAGGAAACAATGCTCTAATTAACTCAAAAATGTTTTTGTAAGCATAATTTGGAAGACATGTCACCAGCATATTTTTAGATACTAATTTTTTCAAATTTGGTTTCTTCTGAGATATAACCTCAGGCTGAATTCAAAACAGGAAAGTTTTCAAGATATTTTCTCTATTTCATGTCCAGAACATGTTTAACAGAAGTCCTATCTAAAAACAAGTGTTGCTTAAGGAACTTGTGATTCCTGAGTCTTCTTTGGTTTCTATATGCCATGACGTGACGTTTGTAATGAAACAGGTAAAGTTTTTCTATAATCAACAATTATTATTACTACAGAATAGATCTGTATTCTTCTGAAGTGATATTTCACACACAAAATTGCTTTCGATATCATGATCTGCATTGTTTGAAAATAGGTGATGATGATTCAAACAAAATTCTTGGCTAGTATCTTGAGGCACCTACTGGTTAATTATCTGAAAACTGATCAAATTAGAACTCCTTTCAAAAGATGATAATGTACCAAATCACCAATGTTTTGTAAGATCTATCATCTAAAACAGTCCATTAATTATTCTGCTGAGTATTGACTGGTTAAAGAAGTGGCTTTCTTCTGGCTTATCTACTGTAATAACCCATCTTCTGTTCTTGGCTACTTTTGCATTGGCAATCTGTCTCCTTTTGAAATTTGACAGTTCCTGTGCTCATGCCTTATGAGGTATTGTAAAATAATCATGTAGTTATTTCTCTTATGATTTTATAGTAAAGTGCATAATTTTTTATGAGTATGTCTTTATTTTTCTAAGTGAAATAAGTATCTGTAGTACATAAGTACTACTGGAAACATTTCTGATTCTTACATTATTTTAAGAGAGAAGTGAATAACTCAATAAAACTCTTTCTCATTACTGACTGACTATTAATCTTGTCTTTCAAATCTTTTCTATACAAAGAAAAATCATGATTGCTTTCTAAATAGTCTATCATTATTTCTTGCTCCCTAATCAAAATTCTTAAATATGCTTTTAGTATTTGTTGCTTTGAAATATTTACTTAAATCTTCAGTAAAAAATAACTCTTCTTAAAGCATTGCATACTTTCATATAATAGAATATATATGATAGCACATAAAACGACAGTTTTATCAAAGATATCAAAAAATATAAAAAAATACAATATCTATAATATGACAAAATATCAGTAAAATATGAGTAAAACCTGACTGGAAAATAAATAACAACAATGTGGGACAAAGACAAAAATTCAAAAGAATAAAATTGTCTCTCTTTCCTTAATTATGTGTGTATATTTGTACATAAAGACATGTCTTTTTCAGTATGTTTAAAAATGATTTTGGGTATGTATTTTATCCCTATAAGTATATATATCTGAAAATATGGATCAACATATACATCTCGAGGAGTGTAGCTGCATTAAAATAAATGTATATTTGCGTCTCAACTGTGTCAATTTATTAACACTAAATTTATTAGTCCTGCTTATGATCAAGCAAATACTAAGTTAATCAGCATTGAGAGAGAGGGAGAGAGAGAGAGAGAGAGAGAGAGGGAGAGATAGAGAGAGGGAGAGAGAGAGAGAGAGAGAGAAGCACACAGGGAAAACAAGATTAATGACTTTTCCAACAGAATGTTCTTCTTCTATATACCATGTCCCTTCAGGACTTGGGCAATCATAGTGCTCCAGAACTTCCTATCCCTATGTTACATATTTAAAATAAAAACAATATTATCAAAAACCTTCACTGATATTTTGCAGGACATTTTGAACTTTGTCTCACTCTCTACACACACACATATACACACACACACACACATATATATATATATATATATATATATATATATATATAATATATATATATATATATATATAATGCACTTTATATCATCCTTAGGTAAGACTCTGTTTTTCATGCATACATTTGTTCAGAGGGTGAATTCTAACAGTAAAAGCTGTGGCATTCTAACACTTTGTATCAAGTACTGTTTCTCCATATTGTTCAATATAGAGACAATTCTAGTAATTGTACTAGTCATGAAATATGTCAAAAATCTTATAGAGCATACTGAGCAACACTAGCACCTTTCAGATGAGAATCATCATGCTGCTGTAACACCATATTGCCTTCCTGTTGCAGGAATGGCAGCAGCAGAACATGCTCTGGACATATATGGTGCAAGTCAATCTTCCTTCCATAAAGACCAACATTGAATGAGAATTGTAACTTTTAGGATTCAACTCCATGATGTAAAAGATTGGGGCTGCATATATTGTGGACAAATGCATTCTGGAAAATGTCACTGTTCATGCACATGAACATCACTTGCAAGAAGGAAGAAGCTATTTTAATCTAATATCTTAATTCTCTAGGTAACTCCCACAACATTATTAGAAGCATACAACATATTGTGGCACAAGTGGAAGTTGATCTTGTTTGGCTTCTGTATGACATGGCTAGAAAGAACTTCTTTTGATGTAGGAATGTTCATTTGGCTACTGTTGCCAACACTGAACAAATAAGCATCTCAAAGGCTTACAATTCAAGCATTTTCAAGCATCTTTCATTTAAGTAGTATATGTATGTCTCCGTGGAATGACACCTGTATCCTATATGGAACCTGATGTGCCTTAACCGATTGCGCCACAGAGGAGCGTTCGGTTAGCAATGTCAATTTTACTGTTTTTAAACACAATTCTCAATGATTTTCTCTCATTCATTCATATCTGCTCAATGCGTATCCAAATGTAAACAAATGACGTCATACATTATGAAATGGACAAATTAAAAACAGTAAAATCGACTTTGCTAACCGAACGCTCCTCTGTGGCCCAATCGGTTAAGGCACGTCAGGTTATCTGTATAGGATACAGGTTCGATTCCTGCCGGAGAACGCATATTTTCTATGAGAATTTCTTGGACATTCAGGCCAGTAAATGTTGTTAATACTGTTTATTTTAAACAGAGCATTTACTTAAATATTTGTATCTATGAAAAGAATGTATAAACATAAAAAATGTCACAAATAATTGTCGAACTGTGTCTATTTCATAATGTGTGTGTATATATATATATATATATATATATATATATATATATATATATATATATATATATATATATATATATTAAGCTAAGCAGTCAGAAGTGAAAAAAAGAAAGTAAATCTTGTAGGGCCTATCTCAATTAAACATTGAAAAAAGCTATTTACTGAGCAAGGAATGAGTCAAGTTATGCTAACCTGCTGCATTTTTTGCATATCTTTCTCTCATATAGACAGAAGATAGGTTGTTTCCTTTGTTGGCCAATATGTTGTATTGAACATTTCCACTCTTTCACTGCAGCTGCTACAAAATCATATTTTGACTATCATTTGACAACCAACTTCAATTCTGCTTTTCTTCTTTTTAGGGTTTTTGTTTATTCTTGGAATGCGCTTGAATGTTATTGCCTTGTTACTGACACCACAAAATATATTGCAATTGTCTACTTGATCAGTACTGTTTCATTGTATGTTTGGTATAATATTCATTTCTTAATCTTTCTATATGAAATACCTAGATGCAGAAATGCAAAAACAATTTGTTTGAAGTATTCTCATCCTTAAATCTACTATTTTCCACACATGTATTACACTATATCAAATTTAATTATCAAAGTCAGTATTTCCACAAAAAGTATTACTATTAATCAACTGGTATTGGTAACATTTTCAGTACATACTTATATTTTATATATTATATATGGCTATATAGGTAAATTTTTGATAATATCTAGCATTATTAAGAATTCTGTCAATTTGTTTTTGGGGATGTCAGGTTGTATTATTCAAACAAAGTACATGAATTTTTATTTATAAAAATCCAAACAATATTGGCTATAGAAACATGTTTTACAGTCTCCTATAATATCTGAATAAATTATTATTTCATGTTAACATCGTCTCTTTGACATTCTATAACCATCATCTTTCTTTCAGACAGTGATTTTTCTGAACTTTTCTACCCTTACAACATAAACATTACTTGAAACAGTTTTTTTTTTATTTTTTCCATAGATTTTCTTTGCTTGAATATTGATTTCTATTATTATATACATATGTTAGAGTACAAGTTTTCTATTAGACTCATATCTGGCAAGATTAGTGGCCATTTCATTAACTTGGTGTATCTAAAACCATTTTAACAAGGTGGGCAATATTCTGCTTTGCAAAATGTGAAAGAAATTGTCTTTCTTGAATATATTCTTTAAGCTAAAGAGTTTTAACTACTACCACTCAAAAATCATAATTCTCTGCAATTATTTTGGTAACATTGTCAACTTTGAAGAAGCCTATAATTTTACTACCTATAAGTCCAAAATATTACTCCACAACCAGATTTTTGTCTTCTCTAAGTTGTGTTCATTATTTCCATGAAAAGCCTAATTTCTTCTCTTGTTACTATGAATTAGAGCAAAAGAAGATCAGTGTGGTGACATTGCCCAGACTTATCCAGAAAGCCTCATGTTTCACAAGAAAAGTGATGACCACAATGTTTTGGAATGAAAAGTGGGAATCATACTGTTTAGTTTATTCCCACTAGAACCGTTATCAATCCTGTCTATGCCATGAGCATATCATCAAGGCTTCAATAAATCAAGGTTTCATCAAACTATACCACATTAGAAGATAAGTGATGTGTTTCTGAAAGATTACAATGCAAGGCCTCACAGTACATAGAACAAGCAAGTAATATAGGTGTTGATTTCAATCTCTGCTGCGAATGACTTCAAAACATTTGCTCCTCACTTGTTATAGACAGAAGCACACAAATGAATGCTCGGATTTTTTTTAGCCAATTAAGTATGCCAATTTGCAGTTTCATATGACACAGTCCTGGTCTGCCTTGTCTTGAAGTCAGAATGCTATGTTTGCTTGTCTGAACTTGCTTTTGTGTGTTAACCCCAATTCTTAGTTTGTGAACTTTTTGCATTATTACTGTTAATTTGTCCTGCATATATTGTGTGTTTGCCTGCTTGCTTGATATTATTTTTTGCCCTGTACCTTTTTTCTTTTTATTGCAAACTTTGTAAATTCTGTTTGATGGACAGTTCAGTTATTTATTTTTGCAATTGACCATGTCTACTCATTCCACAGATTATCAGTCCAGGAATAAACTCTGTTTCAATGGATAAATTTGCATCCTCCATCTGCCGTTTAGCCTCCTTGTTCTGGGAAGGTCTTGGGTGACAGTTGGGTGTTGCATTTTGTGAACCTGTATTTGTGTTATGAGGTTAATATGTGTTTCATCCTTTTAGATTGGCGTTTGCTTTTAATGATTTTGGTTGTGTTTAGTATATTTTTCAGTTTGTCACTCTTGTTAAGTAGGTCTAGATTTGTTTTAATTTCTGTAAATAGTTCTGTATTGTTCTTGTATGATGAGGTATATATGAGAGTTTGTTTGACATTATGTTTCTTTGGATTTTGCAGTTGGTCTAAAGGAATTTGCTGGGAGAGTTCAAAACCTTTGTTTATTAGAGTTGTGAGGTAGCCTCGTTTTTTTAGAGTTCTATGTGGGTTTTTTTCAGAAGTGTTTATCAGTCACTATAGTTCAAGCCTTACATGCTTGAGAATAGGTGATGGATTTCAAACAGCTTTTTGGGTGATGACTCTTGAAATGAAGATATGTTTGGGTGTCAGTAGGTTTATGGTAGATATCTGTGATTATGTAGTTGTTTCTATTTCTAATTAGTATATTTAAAAATGCTAATTCATTAGGATTATATTCTTGGGTGAATTTGATTTTTGGCTGTAAGTTCTGAAGTAGCATGTGGAAGTGGTTAATATTGCTCCATGAAGATTTCCAGAAAATGAAGCAATCATCTAAGTATTGTTTACAAGATTTAGTGAAGTAGGTTTTTATATTTTCCCCATATATTTGTTCTATTTTTTCATAGAGGTTTTCCTCGAGGTAAGCTAATGTTAGGGTGACATATGTTGGTGCCATTTTCATTCTCATTGCAATATCTAGGGTTTGGATATAGTTTTTGTTGTCAAATTCAAACGTGTTATTGCTTAGAATTAGATATTGATAATGAATTCCTTAGTGAATCTGGGATGAAGTGTTTCTGGGTGTTTTTCAATCCAGAATGAGATTGCTTGTTTACTTAATTCATGTGGTATGTTGTTATATAGACTACTGATGTCAAAAGTTGCCATGAGAAAAAAAACACAAAAAGTAGATCTAGAACACTTATAGCAATATAGGAAATGCGTGTGCGTGTGTGTGTATGTATGTATGTATGTATGTATGTATATATATATATATATATATATATATATATATATATATATATGTATGTATGTATATATATATATATATATATATATATATATATATGTATGTATGTATGTATATATATATATATATATATATATATATGTATGTATGTATGTATATATATATATATATATATATATATATATATGTATGTATGTATGTATATATATATATATATATATATATATATATATGTATGTATGTATGTATATATATATATATATATATATATATGTATGTATGTATATATATATATATATATATATATGTATGTATGTATGTATATATATATATATATATATATATGTATGTATGTATGTATATATATATATATATGTATGTATGTATATATATATGTATGTATGTATATATATATATATATATATATATGTATGTATGTATGTATATATATATGTATGTATGTATATATATATATATATATATATATGTATGTATGTATGTATATATATATATATATATATATATATATGTATGTATGTATGTATATATATATATATATATATATATGTATGTATGTATGTATATATATATATATATATATATATATGTATGTATGTATGTATATATATATATATATATATATATGTATGTATGTATGTATATATATATATATATATATATATATGTATGTATGTATGTATATATATATATATATATATATATGTATGTATGTATGTATATATATATATATATATATATGTATGTATGTATGTATATATATCTATATATATATATATATATATATATATGGGGGGGTTGTGTGTATGTATGTATGTATGTATATGTTTGTGTGTGTATATGTGTAGGTTTGTGCGTATACATGTGTGGGGGTATATATATATGCATATATGTGTATACTAATTCCTTATAATAAGAGATTATGTATGTATGGAGATGGAATATACATACACATACTAGCACAAACGCGCACACAATACACAAAAATGGAACTAGATCTAAAAACATACAGGGGTCATTAAAAGATAAGAATACAGATATCTTTCCACGCACTTTCCAGACATAGGGTATACCAAGCAGTCACCCTCTTGACCCAGTGCAGCACTACCTCCTCAAAGCACTTGATATAGGTCTCTGTGTTGAGTCTGAGAACCTTTGGGAAGATGAATGGAGGCATGATATTGACAGGATATTTAGTTTTCATCACTCTCGGTATGTCTTTTGGAGAATACAGTAAAACCAATGGTTGTTCTGTGTGTTCACCATCTTAACCATCCTGGATACAATGTTAATCTGCATCCAACAGCAAGGCCTCTGATCAGGAGGTTTTGAGGAGTGTGGAACCACCTCTTAATTGCTGATATTCCCAGGTCCACCCTAACCTGGGGTGGTAGCACCTGTTAGGGTCCCAGCTATGGGCAAATAGTGAACTCCCAGTCTAACCCGCTTCCTGGGTATGACGATAAACTACATCCAAGTCCATGGGTATGATGATAAACTGCATCCACATCCATGGGCATGATGGTAAACTGCATCCGTGTCCATGGGTATGATGGTAAACGGCATCTGCGTCCATGGGTATGATGGTAAACAGCATCTGCATCCATGGGCATGATGGTAAACTGTGTCTGCGTCCATGGGTATGACGGTAAACTGCATCTGCGTACATGGGTATGATGGTAAACTGCATCCGTGTCCATGGGTATGATGGTAAACGGCATCTGCGTCCATGGGTATGATGGTCAACTGTATCTGCGTCCATGGATATGACGGTAAACTGGATCTGCGTCCATGGGTATGACGGTAAACTGCATCCGCGTCCATGGGTATGACGGTAAACTGCATCCGCGTCCATGGGTATGACGGTAAACTGCATCCGCGTCCATGGGTATGATTGTAAACTGCATCCGTGTCCATGGGTATGATGGTAAACGGCATCTGCGTCCATGGCTATGATGGTAAACGGCATCTGCGTCCATGGGTATGATGGTCAACTGTATCCGCATCCATGGGTATGACGGTAAACTGCATCTGCATCCATGGGTATGACGGTAAACTGCATCCGCATCCATGGGTATGACGGTAAACTGCATCTGCATCCATGGGTATGACGGTAAACTGCATCCGCGTCCATGGGTATGACGGTAAACTGCATCCGCGTCCATGGGTATGATGGTAAACTGCATCCGTGTCCATGGGTATGATGGTAAACGGCATCTGCGTCCATGGCTATGATGGTAAACGGCATCTGCGTCCATGGGTATGATGGTCAACTGTATCCGCATCCATGGGTATGACGGTAAACTGCATCTACATCCATGGGTATGACGGTAAACTGCATCCGCATCCATGGGTATGACGGTAAACTGCATCTGCATCCATGGGTATGACGGTAAACTGCATCCGCATCCATGGGTATGACGGTAAACTGCATCTGCATCCATGGGTATGACGGTAAACTGCATCCGCGTCCATGGGTATGACGGTAAACTGCATCCGCGTCCATGGGTATGATGGTAAACTGCATCCGTGTCCATGGGTATGATGGTAAACGGCATCTGCGTCCATGGCTATGATGGTAAACGGCATCTGCGTCCATGGGTATGATGGTCAACTGTATCCGCATCCATGGGTATGACGGTAAACTGCATCTGCGTCCATGGGTATGACGGTAAACTGCATCCGCATCCATGGGTATGACGGTAAACTGCATCCGCATCCATGGGTATGACGGTAAACTGCATCTGCATCCATGGGTATGACGGTAAACTGCATCCGCGTCCATGGGTATGATGGTAAACTGCATCCGTGTCCATGGGTATGATGGTAAACGGCATCTGCGTCCATGGCTATGATGGTAAACGGCATCTGCGTCCATGGCTATGATGGTCAACTGTATCCGCATCCATGGGTATGACGGTAAACTGCATCTGCATCCATGGGTATGATGGTAAACTGCATCCGCGTCCATGGGTATGATGGTAAACTGCATCCGTGTCCATGGGTATGATGGTAAACGGCATCTGCGTCCATGGCTATGATGGTAAACGGCATCTGCGTCCATGGCTATGATGGTCAACTGTATCCGCATCCATGGGTATGACGGTAAACTGCATCTGCATCCATGGGTATGACGGTAAACTGCATCCGCGTCCATGGGTATGACAGTAAACTGCATCCGCATCCATGGGTATGATGGTAAACTGCATCCGCGTCCATGGGTATGATGGTAAACGGCATCTGCGTCCATGGCAATGATGGTAAACGGCATCTGCGTCCATGGGTATGATGGTCAACTGTATCCGCATCCATGGGTATGACGGTAAACTGCATCTGCGTCCATGGGTATGACGGTAAACTGCATCCGCATCCATGGGTATGACGGTAAACTGCATCTGCATCCATGGGTATGACGGTAAACTGCATCTGCATCCATGGGTATGACGGTAAACTGCATCCGCGTCCATGGGTATGATGGTAAACTGCATCCGTGTCCATGGGTATGATGGTAAACGGCATCTGCGTCCATGGCTATGATGGTAAACGGCATCTGCGTCCATGGCTATGATGGTAAACGGCATCTGCGTCCATGGCTATGATGGTCAACTGTATCTGCATCCATGGGTATGATGGTAAACTGCATCCGCGTCCATGGGTATGATGGTAAACGGCATCTGCATCCATGGGTATGACGGTAAACTGCATCTGCATCCTGGATATGGCAATAAATTACATCCAACAGAAAGACCGTTTTGAAAAATTAAGGTTGTCGGCTATACGTTTTTGGAAAAGTAGTATTACCAGCTATACATTTTCAAAGGAATAATATTACCAGCAGTGTGTTTTGAAAAATGATATTACCAGCTATACGTTTTTGGAAAAATTATATTACCAACCATACGTTTTGGGAAAAATAATATTACCTGCTATGCGTTTTTGGAAAAATAATATTCCCAGCTGTATGTTTTTGGAAAAATAATATTACCAGCTATACGTTTAAAAAAAAGAAAAATATTACCAGCTATATGTCTTTTAACAAAATCTTATTCAATGGAATTGTAACTGGGGTCAAAACACTGTGAAAGGATGATTAAAATTAATTAATTAATGTCAGTTATACATTTTTGAAAAAAAAAAATGTTGCCAGCTGTGAGTTTTTGAAAAAATAATGTTGCCAGCTATACATTTTTGAAAGAAATAATGTACCAAAATTAACCAAAATTAACCAAAATTATACCAAAACCAAATATACCAAAATTATTTTCAGCATAAAGTGACCACTACGGTTGGAATGACATTAAACAAAACAAACAGACAAACAAACCATCTTAACCTGGCAGAAACTTTTCTTGCCTGAGAAAAACCAAAGCATGTTCTGTTGGAAGAGATGTTTGAGTTTGTTCAAGAGCTTTATAGCATGGTCTTTTCTCTTGTCCTTTATGCTTTGGGATAGAAATTGACCATTTCTTATCTTGTATGAGAAATACTGAATGTCTTCAAATACTGCCTGATAAGAAACTCAGACACACCTGTGTGCCTGGTTAAAAAAGAAAATTGCAATAATCACCTTTAAAGAACAATATAAATTTCTAAAAAGATCACACCTCACTTCTAAGCACAGACATGAAAACAAATTCTTACTTCACTATCTACAATCACATAATGACTTAAAAGGCTAAAAAACTAATAACCTTAATCTAATAAATATTATTTCAAATACTAAACTTTAGAAGCAAGTATACTGCATAAATAAATAATATACAAAAATAAATAAGATAAATAAACTGAAAATCAGGACTATCAATAATCTAAAATATTATCCCAAAACAAAAACTGGATGAAATTGGTTTCCACCATTTTCCACTCTCCATCCTGACACATAAAAATGTTAAAGGATGCAGTAACTTTTCCATCTGTGTGTCCTGTGAATGCAACTAAAATTTCTCATAAAAAGCAATACATTGCATATATTCTTTCAAATAATTTTTTACTAGTTCATCTTTCTTTCTTTCATTTACTCTTACTTTTTTCATTGTGTGGGAGGATGTGTGGGTGGCATGAAATAGACATGTTGCCTTACCAGAAACTTTCTTGGTTGTTTATTTTTTCTTTAATTAATTTGACACACCTGAGCTCATTGAAATTTACCAACCATTGCTTTAAATTAGTTTTGTTTTAAATTCATTGATTCAATTGAAAAAAATCATTTGTTCTCTTAATTTAAAAACTTTATCATAATTCAGAATATCTTATTTTAACTGTGATTAAATGTAAATTATGTTTTTGTTCAGAATTTATTAATTCAATTAAAAAAAAATTGTTCTGTAGATTTAAGTAACTTGGCATGATTAAAATAATCTTAGTCTGTAGCCCTGCAGTTTATAACACAAAAACATATTAAGAAACTTTAGTTGAGGAACACTGCATTTCCCAGAGATGCACCCAAATGACCACCTGTGGATTCCTGAAACTCACAACATTAAGAACCTAACTGCATCAATATATATATATATATATATATATATATATATATAATTTAGACATGTCCAATTGAATGAATTACAGACATTATGTCTGCTAATTTTTAATAAAATCCATTCATACTCATGAATAACCTCCCATGTATTGATGTTAAAGGATGAGAGAAATGTGCTATAGCTGTTTAAATTTCTTTTATTTTCATTTCTCAAGTACTTTTGATCTTTTTCTAAGATCATCTTCAGGGTGCAAGTGCTACAAAACTATATGTTGTTCATTAGTATTTATATAAAGATATGTGCTGTTATCCATTACCGTAATTATTTTCATTATGCTTTTAAATGCGAAATGGTTGAAAAACTGTTCTTTTACAGGCATTTCAGAACATTACTGTAGTATTCATAGTTATTCTGTTCAATGCCAGCTTTAATTTTTCAATATAAATTGCTTCTAGTATTTGTAATCTAGATTTATTGTTTTCAATGTGTAGGATAGTTGTGTTGTCAATTAGTAATTTTTTATATTGTGAATGTGGACAGGAATGTTGTAGATGTCTCGCAGTAGACAAATGGTTAGACACGAGGAGTGTAAGCCTTCTTTTTATTGTATTTTTTGTATACCCAACATATATATTTGTTTTTTTTTTTATCAGAGATACATTCTCCCAAGGGATATTTAAATTGGTATATAATGTTGGTTTTAGTTAATACATCAGTTATAGTGAAGGATTTATTGTAGATAATTAAATTTGTTGTATTGTATTTTTTATAAGACATGACTAATTTTATTTTTTATTAGAATTCTTGGAAGATATATTAGTATAAATAAGATTCTTTATGATTTTTTTCAGCCTGTTTATAGATAGCATGCATCTGGTTATAATTTAGTAGTTTGATATATTTAGTATCCTTTAGGGAAGTACTATATTCTATTTGATGTGTGTTGAGGTTTTTTATATATCGTCTTATTTGTTCGTCTACAACGCAGTTTGGGAAGTCATTATTAATGAGAGTCTGCTTAATATTTTTTAGTTCATTGTAGAAAATCATTTTGTGGAGGAATTAATTTGTGCTTGGTTAATTAAATTCCGTATAAGTGCCATTTTGTAGTAATCTGGACATTCACTTTTATAGTTGAGAGTGCAAGAGTTTTTGCTGGTTGATTTTTATATATGGAGGTCGTAGTAAATGTGTTGTTATTTGTTTTCTATTAAAAAATGTCAAGGAAAAGGGATTTTGTTATCTTTGTTAAGTTCATATGTGAACTTGAGGACAGAGTTTTTTTGAAAAGATGTTTTTGAGTTCCATTATTTCTTCTGTTTTTTACTAAAATAAATATATCATCTACATATCTTAGGTAGATGGAGGGTTTCTTGGTGGTACTAAATATATTATTTTCTAGGTTGGCCCTGTAGAAGTTACTGAAGGTTGGACCCAGAACTGAACCCATTGAAACGCCATCATGTTGCACATATACGTTAATTTTGTGATCATAAAATGGGACTTCAGTAGTACAGGTTAAAAGTAATTTCGTAATATTTTAAGCTTAATTTTTAATGAGGGTAGAGATGAATTACTATATAGATTTTTAATAATAATGTCAATCGTTTCTGTAACTGAAACATTAGTGAACAGATTTTCAACCTCAAGTAATGCTATGCTGTCATTATTAGGTTTTTCAGATTTTAATATTTGCATAAGTTCAAGGGTTGATTTAATGCTATATTTGTTTGGTATGTATGGTGTAATTAATTGGTTAAGTGTTTTAGTTGGTAGACAGGATTGGTAATTTGGCATATAATAGGGTGGAGGGGAAAGTTAGGTTTGTGCATTTTGATAGAACCATAAATGTATTCTAGCTTATAGTCTCCAATTATTTTGGTAAGTTTTAGATTATATTGAACATTATATACCAATTTAAATGTCCCTTAGGAGAATGTATCTCCTATATATATATATATATATATATATATATATATATATATATATATATATTTTGGGTATACAACAAATACACTAACAAGAAGGCTTACACTACACATGTCTAAGCGTTCATCTGTTGTGAGACATCTACAACAACATTCCTGTCCACATTCACAATATAAAAAATTACTAATTGACAACACAACTATCCTACAGCGTGAAAACAATAAATCTAGATTACAAGTACTAAAAGCAATTTATATTGAAAAATTAAAGCCAGCACTGAATATAATCAACTATGAATACTGCAGTAATGTTCTGAAATGCCTGTAAAGGAACAGTTTTTTTTTTCATGCTTTAATGTGCATGTGACCATGACATTATAACATAGAGGAAAAAATTCCATAATGGATAATTTTTTACATTCTATGCTCGGCACATTGTCAACCATTTTGCATTTAAAAGCATAATGAAAAAATTACAGTAATGGATAACAGACATCTTTATATAAATACTTATACTAATGAACAACATATAGTTTTGTAGGACTTGCACCCCTGAAGATGATCTTGGAAAAAGAATGAAAGTACTTGGGAAATGAAAATAAAAGAAATTTAAACAGCTACAGCACATTTCTCTCATCCTTTTACATCAATACGGAAGGTTGTTCATGAGTATGAATGGATTTTATTAAAAATTATCAGACATAATGTGTGTAATTTATTCAATCAGACATGTCTAAAAGAGAATTTGCTGCCTAAATACACAAATTTTAAATATATATATATGTGTGTGTCTGTGTCTGTGTATATATGCATATATAATTAAAAGTAAGTGCATGTTATAAAAGACAAATGCTTAATAAACTATTAAACCATTTCATTCACAATTGATTATTTTTTTTAATTTAAAATTATTTCTATCCTATCAAAATATGTAATATGTAAAAAAAATAATCTTTCCTCCGTTCACATTATAAAGATTTCATTATTTAACACTTTCTCTCTGTTAGAGAAATAGTAAAACTGCTTTGGCAAAATGTTAATATCTTCTATCAAGAAGTATTTATGAATTAATTAGTAATTTAGATAAGCATAAACTGTATAAAATTCTCATTATCTGTGCTTGTATATATTTAACTAATCTCAAAGCAAGAAAAAAAATCTCAGTACTTGGAAAATGGTATGTAGGTGCACAAGGCTTTAGTAAAAGCCTATGATATGAAAGCAATATTATATTTACCATTTTATGCCAATTTTCATAAGTCTAGTTCGGTACTTGTAGAATATGAGTACCAAAAGTCTCATATGAGATCATCAAGGAAAAGAGTGGATCACAGACAAAATTCTAGAGATGATGAAAAAGTGACAACAAACAATGCCAAGGAATGGAAAAGTGTACAGAACGCTAAACACAGAAATTAGAAAAAATGTAGCCAGGTGAAAGAGAAATGTCTAAATGAAAATGTGCAGAAATATGAGTAACAGAAATAAAGCAAGTATGCACAGCCGAATAAAAGAATTAACAGAACAAAAGTTGAACTCATCAACATCAAAGGAAGAATCAATGGTAATGAAAAAATACTCCAAAGAGGCAGCAAATACAATTGAAAATGATGAGAGAGAAATCTACTAGGTTTAAAAATATGAAAGGGTCAGAAATATCAAAGATCTGCTCTGGATAAGATGAAAAGGAAAAAGCAGCAGGACCAGATCATAATAGAAATGTACTCAGATTTAGATTATTTGGGCATCGACAAGATCATAAGTAATAAATAAAATATATGACATTGGTAATATACTGGAAGACTTCAGTAAATCCATTTTTGTAGCATTGCCTAAGAAACCAGGTGCAAATGAATGTGAGCTCCATTATACAATGAGCTTAATGAACCACATAACCAAGCTAATGATGCAAATTTCGATGAACAGTGTGCAAAACGGAATTAAACCAGAAATACATGAACAGCAGGATTTTTCCAAGGACACTGGAACAAGAAATGTTATATTTCTGATTAGAAAGATATTAGAGACAGAAATGCAAATGCAGAAGGACACACACTTATGTTTTATAGATTATGCAAATGCTTTTCACAAGTTATGGCACAAGGATCTATTTGAACTATTAGGAAAACTAGATATATTTGGAAAGGATGTTATAAAAATTCAGCACTTATACTGGAAAAAACCACTTGCATACAGACAGAAAAATAATTGAGTAAATACATAAAAATAGGAAGGGGCATAAAACAAGGATGTGTCTTCTCTCCAGTTTTATTCAACTTCTACAGTGAGGATAACTTAAGGGATCTGGAGACCCTACCAGGATGTTTTTTTATCAGTAAGCATAATCTTAGCATAAGATACACAGATGACACTATGTTGATGGCTGTCTTGGAAAGAAAACTGTAGGACCTTCTAGAGAGGGTAGTAGACGTAAAAAGGACTAACCATTGTGGTGAGCAAGTTTGCAGAAGCGAGTGAGTCAGAGTGGCTTCTGATGCAAAGGAAAATAAGTTCCTTATCTCAATACATGACACGTAGCATTGGCACTTTGTTCTTTGAAAATGGCATGAATCTCCCCTCTTCACATTGGATTGTTCCAACAGTATGTGATGTAACAGTGGCTTTTGAACGGCTTAGTGTGGTTCGACTAATAGCAAGTTGTGTGATGATTGGTTAGAGGCCATTTGCCTTGGTAACTGAAGACAAAAGTGAAGAATACTAATTGTTTAGTCATTTATGCTGTTTGCATGATAAAAGAGGGCTGAAGCAGTGAGAGGAGAGGATTGTTTTTTTACGTTGGTGAAGTGTGCAGAACTCAAAAACAGTGGATTGAACAAGAGGCATTTTGTATTGTACGAATGACGTCTGAGGAATAGAGACTCATTTATCAACAACCATCAAATGAAAAAAGGCAGAAATATGGTCATCAGCAAGAGAAAAAGCCCAAAATGCAATTTATGAATTTGAGATATAAACATCAATAGGTACAGAATGTTAAATATTTGGGAAGTATTTTAACAGAGGATGGAAAAGGTGACACCAAAATCTAAATGTGCATTGGATTAGTGAAAGATGCCTTTTCAAAAGCTAGACAAAGTACTAAGAAACAGAAAAATTTCATTGGAAACAAAAAAAAGTGCTGGATGTGATATCCATCCTCTTATATGGCAATGAATGCTAGACAATCTCTGTAGAGATGAGGAGAAATCAGGAGGCAAAAGAAATGTGGTTCTACAGAAAGATACAAAGAATTCCATGGATGAAACAAGTAAGCAATGAGGAAGTCTTAAGAAAATGGTAACAAAAGGAACACTTTTAATCAGAGACAGCTAAAATTTCTTGAACACATAATGAGGAAGGAGAGCTTAGAAAATTTAATCCTCACAGGCCATATCAAGAGGGAGAGGAAGGCAGTGAGCTACCTACCTGACAGGCATGTGTGAATGGATGTGTGCATAGTGTAGCAACATGGAAAGTGGGATTGGCAGTATAGAAGGACAACTCTGGATTCAAAATATGACAGTGGCTTGCCTGACCAGCCAGTAGAATGGTGACCTTTAATGTCTAAAATAGTAAATAGTTTAACCAGTGGAGTCAAATTGGTACTAAATACTCTGGTCTTGTTCCCCACCCACTATTCTTTCTCTTTGTCATTTTTTACTTGTTACATTTATTTCTCTAATTGTTTATTCCAATAACCTTTTTTATTTGTTTAAATTCTTTATTTGTTTAAAGTTCACTCTTTTCCTTTTTTGTTTCCTTTTTCTTCATTTCAATATTTATCCTTTTTTGTTTTCCTATTACAGTGTAACCAGGATATAAGATAAACCCGGATATAAGAGATTTTATCTGGTCCCAAATTAGAGCCATACTTACCTAAACAAAATAGACCAAACTCGGATATAAGAGAAACACCCGGATATAAGAGACTTCTTCTCCGGTCCCGGCAACTCTCTTATATCCAGGTTACACTGTACCCTTCCATAATTCATTTATTTTTCTTTCTTATTGAATATTTTCTTCTAAAACCTGGTGCAAGTAGTCTTTTTTACTGGCAGTGTTTTGATAACTATTTTGTTTTTATCACAAGCATCTGGACATTATTGGCAAAATATTTCACTCTTTGTCCTGTTCAATCATTCAATTTTTGTACTTTTTAAGGCTTCTTCACTTTTCATTTCTCTAATCCTTACTCTATCTAAAGAAACATAAAATTTGCATATGACTGGGATAATATGATCTTTTGTCTAGTTATTAGGACCTTCCTACATACTAGGCCTAGTAAATATCTCTACTGATATATTTATCAAATATCATTATTATAAAAATTGGCTATATTATTGCTGGTAACAACACTTGTAAATCTTTTCTTTTCCTGATTCTTTTACACTAAAAATGCATTTAAAACATTTATTTATGTCTGATTATTAATTACTTAAAAACCTTCACATTTCTCTATTATTACTGATAATACATTTTAATTTTACAAAACTATGATAAACAAACTATTTTTTTTCCCTTTATTTTTATTCTCACAACTCTTTCCTTTTATTTCTTCTCCCTTTAATTCACCTTTTGCAAACTATTTTTCTCAATATTCTTCAGATATTTATCCCATGTTAAACCTCTCCACTGTGAGAGCATTTTGCCTTCAAAAATAAAAATATACCCTTGTAAACTCCCCAGAAATTATATAGATAAAAATAGCATAGATAGTTTTGACTGTAGACTTTATTTACCTCTTTTTAGATAGTGTTTTTTTTTTTTTTTTAATTATTTGATGTTTCCCCACCCCCTATTTTCATATTAGTCATTTTTTCCATTCTTGTGGCTACTGAAAAATATTTTTCTTTTTATTCTTTCCTTTCTTTGAATTACAATTTTGTCCAAACCTTCTGCCTTATCAAAATTATTCTTTTACTCACTTATCTGATATTTGTAAATATCCTTTCAACTTAACAAACACTATATTACTTACACTTTTCTACTCTTTTTTTTCTACATTTTTATCCTTTTTTATTTCTCATTTTATGTGTTCATTTGCTTTTCTTTATTTTTCTGTCTTCAATTTTACTTTTACTTATATTTTTGAATTTTCCTCCAATTATTTTTTTGACTTTTTATTTGTTTCTTTTTTATCCTTAATTAATTTTGTCTTTCTTTCATTTCATTTTCTATTAAATTTTATTTTTTGATATTTATTATCTATATTTTCTGTTTTTAAACATTTTTCTCCATTCTTTTCTTTTCTTTTCTTTTTTATCTTTATTCATTCACTTTCCCTTTTATCTGTTCATTTTAAATCAGTTTTATTATTTTATTTTCTTTCTGATATGCATCCTTTCTGCCACTTAATTTCTCACTTAAAATCTTTACATTTTCTAATCCTTTATACCCATATTTGTTTGTTTTTATTTGAATATTTACAACACTGTCCAAATATTTCTACCCCAAAGATATAACTGATATAGAATATACTTTTTCCTAAAATAACTGGCAGATTCTTCAATTATAAGATTGATGAGAAATATGTAAAGATGATTTTGTTGATGATTATGATAACAATTATTTTGACAGATATGACTTCGATAAAGATATCTTATAAGTACTATGTTCAATGTTTATAATTAGAGAGTGAGAGAATGAACTAAATTTGTTAAGTAATAACTGATAAAGTCAATGATAAAATTATAGAATGGATAAAAATAGCAAAAAAGAGTTCAGAAAGGAAATGACAATTTAAGAAAATGTATTGTTGTTTATGACAGGGATGTTGAAAGAATTAATAATTTTTTGTCCTTTTTAATATTATCAATGTGAAATGAATAATAGTAAATAATGTTGATAGTTAGATTTGATTACTTTTATATCATCATTGAATGGTAGTGACCAAAAATGAATCACAGAACTACAACAAATCTTCACCTACCCTATATATGTCTGCATTACTAGAATTGTGAAAATGTCAGAAAACAAATGCAGTCAAATGGTACAAATGTCAGTCAAATATTTAATGATAAAAATCAAGAAATTGATCTCTACTGGAATGCATTTACCTTCAATGATAAGAGACCAAAGCAAGAAAATCAGGAGAATGGTTATTGATGAGAATATTTGTATCATCAAAGAGAAATAAGTCATTGGATGTCATAGAAAATATGTCTGAGTAAATATCAGACAAATCAAGAGAAGTATAGCAACATCAATGACCAGATTATAGTCCATTACAAAAATGGAGATACATTAAATAATTACAAACAAGGACTGTTTTTTTTTTTTAATGAATTTATTCTAGAAGGAAGAAATAGTAAAAATGTACAACTTTAAATGTCGCTGATGCAAACTGTTATATAATTCCATGCTTTATAGGAATGTATACTTGAAAAACAAGGTGGATAAAATAAGTAAAGATTTATTGTAAAAAACCAGTAGAATAAGAATAAATTCAATCCAGTAGTGAGTGCTACTATTGGAAGTTCTTGCGTAAGTTTAAGTCATACTCAACAGATCCCAGCTGGTATATTTAGCTACCCGCCCACGAGGGTTGCATGTGGCACAAGGCCAGTTTAACGTGGGTTCTTCGAGCATGTAGGCTCGGCCAAAAATATTCCCTTTTGAATTCGCATAAACGGGTTCAGGGGCAATCTACCTCCCCAAACAAGACTCTGCCCTTTGATGGAGCCTTGTCTGGGTTCCTCTCTGTCCAAAGGCAGAGAGTTCAACTGTTTAGCTGGAACAGGTCGCAGCTAGTCTCTGTGGCCCGTTGACTTACAGCTATTTATAGGTAGTTTGTACCTATAGGAGAGTCACTCATGGGGGTGACAGGTTATTCTATTAAATCACAAACAAAAATAGTTTGAATAAAATAATAATCATTTTTATATCTATAATTATAATAACAATACTATTGCCCATCATATAATATGTTTTATTGCTGGCTATGTATTTTTGCCATTGTGGGTAATATCAGGTTTTCCTTGTTATTGTCATCCATACTCCTACTATTTCATTGGAGATGCTCAGCAGGTTCCCATTACATATAGATAAAGAGAGCTGACTCAATACCTACTTGACTTTTGAAATTATTTAATAAGTAATCACTATAAACAAATGTATTTTTCATTATATTTAAGTAAAAAGTAATATTTGCTCATAATCCAGTTAATTAATCAGTAAATTAAAAAAAATTCCCTGAATCCTATATTTCTATACAGCTACATTATTTTGGGGAGATTTTTAATTGCAGATTTTAAAATTTTTTGTCTCTCAGCGGACATTAATGATGGTGTCATTGAAGTTAATTTTGTATCACAGAATCTGACTTAACAGTCTAAAACCTGTTTTAAATTCACAAAATGTTTTTTTTATTTTTTTACAACTACCTTTATGCTTTTTTCTTGCAATTGAAATCTAAAGTTTCAAAGACTATTTCAATTTATAGAAATACATTTTTCTGCAGTCATTGCTACAATTTGTAATGTTTGTGCTTAACTTCTTGAAATAAGCAACATATAAATGATATATTTTAATAATATAACAACATTTTATACCATCCACATACGATATGCCAACTTCTAGAAAGTAACAAAATTAAACTAAATCAAATTTATTATAATATCTAACATTCTACATCATTCCATATGTCAGTTACTCACATTATTATACTATAAATGAATTGGTATTTCATTAGTTTTTTGAGTATCTATATAATTCTGCAAATATTAAAGTAATAATGATGTATTTTTAGAAAAACTGTAATTTTAAGATAAAGAAAAATGCAATAAATTTATCAGATAAAAGTTAAAACCTATTGAACTAAAAGATCCTAAACACAAAGATATAAAGCAAAAGAATATTTGTATTTAGAACAGGGAGAAGTTATGTATCTTCAAATAGTAATGAAATGTAAAAAATGCAAATGTATAATAATAATAATAATAATAATTATTATTATTATTATTATTATCATTATTATTATTATTATTATTATTGTTGTTATAAGAAACAGGATGTTGATAATTATTATAAGTTATCACTTCCTCTGTCATAGAAATTATGATGGGGATCACATTGACAACAAGAGTTAGGATAAATGACAGATTATAATGCTGATGATAAAATCTTCTTTTCATAAATCTCTGGTAATTTATTTAGCCCAAGGAATTGCTGACTAAACATTCAAACTAGCTTTATTTTTTCCAATTTGAATCAAGGGAATGTTTTCCCCAGCAAAAGTTCAAAAGAAGGCTGACTCAGATATGAAAACAACCAATTATAAAGTCTCAGCTAAAAGGGCAAAATGGGGCTCATTGTTGATGAGGCAGTTAATATAACTAGAGACTGCAAAGCAAAATGGAAAGTAAGGAGGAGGAAAGAGAGAAACTCAATAGAAACAAGAGGTCAATGGACAGCCTAGGATTTTTCCTAAAAGGTCACAGAGACAAACCAAGCTTTGAGGTAGATGGGTAACACTAGTAGAAAGAAATTGAAATAAATGAGTCAGAAGCTTTATTTAAAGGACCAGTGAATAAAATGGTTGGTCACTGGAGATCAAGAAGACAAAAAAAAAACACATTAGTGGAGGGGTTAAAAAGACAAACTGGCTTTTAGACATTTCTAAGATTCTATAACATGTGAATGAGAAATATCAACTTTTTCTCTGTTCAACAAATCTGAAATTCACTTGATTCTTTAAATTAGAATGTTTTCTCTAATTTTCAAATGTGCTGTCATCAAAGCTTTGTTTGGGGACAATGTTGAGAATCTTTACTCTTTTATACAATTTCAGGGACAAGTCAGTTCAAATGCTGAAACAAATATGAAAGACTGTTTTACAGTTCTCTGAATTTCAAAACAATTACTGTAAGCAGGAAGTGTTTAATATAGATATATGCACATATATGCACATATATGCCTATTTCAGTTTTGCAATATAGAAAGGATGAACATAACTCTAAAAACATATATATTAGTATTACGCTACCAGCAAATAATGGCTTTCATATTTATTTTCATCCTTTATCTTCAACACCTGTGTGCACAGACACAGACATGTTTTCTTTTCATTCCCAAAATAATATTTATTGGGAGTTGTTATTAACACATACTGAATACATATTTATTAAACAAGAAATAGTGGTTTTATAAATATTTAGTATATGTTGATATCTATGAATATATATATATATATATATATATATGTGTATATATATTTTTTTTTTCAAGTGTTTACCTGCGTAGATATTTGTTTCCATAATGAATTACTTGTATTTATTGAGCATTTTCTTTAATTAGTGATTTGTCTTTTATGTTGTAAAAATACCAGGCTGTCTAACATGAAGCTACTAGTTTATTTAAACAAATTAAATTTAAAGAAATTATCTATTTAATCAAAATATTCTTCTTTAGCTTCTGCATATTTATCTCACAAAAAAATTGACTTCTAAAAGGATTCCTTTTTCCCCAAGAACTAGTAAAGTCATTGAAGACTTTTCAATTTGTTGCTAATTGGAGAAGTTCTTGTCTATTAGGATCTACATGTTTGAAAAAAATAAGATAATCTGTAAGTGAGAAGTTATTTGATTAGTCATAAGGCAATAAAATCTCCGTTTTTTTCCACACAGTGGATCTTTTATCATTATCATTTAATTAGGCACTGTTTTAATTTTGTCTATATGCAATACTATGATATACATATATCTGTTCAACCAAATGCTCACCATAATCTTCCAGAGATTATCATAGTTTTGGTTAATGTTTTAAATCTTCATGCGTATCTAACTACTTTGTAGATCTTCTCTTGTTGTTTTATAAAATCTATATTTTTATCACAAATAATGAAATAGCATGAACAATGGATCACTTTCATACCAGTGAATGCATGCTTCCATTTCTTCCTCAATCAGTTCAAGTGAAACCCATTTATCAAATGTTAAAATGGTTCTAGTCAATGCATTAAAGTCTGCTGCAGGTTCTTGACAATTTTCAAATCTTCATAATATTTACTTTTGTAATTCTCTTTCTTGGGTTTTCTAAATTGAAATCATCACATGCATTTTTTTAAATTAAACTCTTATGAAGAATATTCTGTTGAAATATGAAATTTATATTTATTTGCAGATTCAATTCCATTATGGTTCAATGTAATAAATATAATTCAAAATGTAATTAATGTAATAAGATTTAATGGAATTAAATTAATTTTTTGCTTAACAATCACCAAATAAAAATGTTATTTTTTAAACGGGGTAAAAATATTAAAAAAAAATCGGTAATCTTTTACTGAACAACCTTTCATGAAAAGCTGAACATTTTTTCAAGCCTATGCTAAAACAAAAATTTTATATGTTAAAAGTTCTTAAATTTATTTAATCTATTTGTTCTCATCAAAATGAAAAACATATTATTTTCTATAATTTTATTTCCTGTACTTCAAGCAGTTTTATTTATACTGTGAATTCATAAAACATGTAATCACTTTATGTAAATGTTATTCAGCAAATTTTGATTTATTTTCATTACAAGGATATTGTTGTTCTTTTCTTTAGCCATGATATTTGAATGTTCACACTGAAATACTTTAAGAGATTTTGAATTGCTCACTGTAAAATATATTAAAGATTACAACATTTACTATGCTAGACATTTTACTTAAAACCTTTCGGTGAACTAGATCTAAATGAAACCCCAAATATTTTTGTTTAGAAATCATTATCATAAACATTATAAAATGATAAAAATACTTAAATCTTATGCAATAATGTAATTGTCCTATGATTTGAATCAAAACAAACACAGGTAACAAAAGTTACATTCTGAATAAGCAAAGTGAATTTTATAAATTTTTTATGTTTACTGAAGTGTTTATTCATGTTCATTTACTTGGATCAGTAAATCATTAGAAATCAGTTGAATATCATCATTCATAACATCTTTATTATTCTTATTAATAAGATTAATTAAATACACCCATATATACACACGTAGATAGTCATTTATATAAAAGTAAAAGACATTCACAGTATTGTACATACATATACAGATGCATTCAGATTTTAACATGTACAACTCTAGAAAAAATAGCTTTTCCCTTTTTGGCTTAAATTACTTCTATTATGCTGTACAAAGGTCAGTGGTTCATAATTGTTTATATCAATATCTCTGTGTGTGCATACATATGTGTGGCAGAAAAAAAGAAAATGCGGCTAAGTGTAAAGTGATATAACATTAAGTCAGTTTTTTTAATACAAAAATAAATAAACTTAGATACAACAGAGAACATTGCTCTGAGCTTTTTAGGGGGAAGGGTTTCTGAAATGAATACTTATACAGTTAAACATAGTAAATAGTTCTTCCATCATCAACTTCTTTAACTTTTTTTTAATTTCCAAATTCAGAAATTAAAAACATCTCTACAACACACTAAAACGTACACATAATGCACACACTCAATTAAGCTGAAAAATTGAATCATCCTTGATAATGGCTAAAGGTATAGCCAAAAGTGCTCGGAAATATAAAACATTTGGGCAGCTTTTACACACTCTTTGTTCAGAAAAGAAAGCTCTTGTTTGAACACAAGAAAAATTAGATAAAATTTTAACCATAGTACCTTTACCTTGCCTGTCATTTTTAATGAAACATGCATAAACATATGATTGCTGCCTAAATATATTCCCCCATATATATATATATATATATATATGTATATATATATATATATATATATATATGTATGTATATATATATATATATATATATATATATATGTATGTATGTATATATATATATATGTATGTATATATATATATATATATATATGTATGTATATATATATATATATATGTATGTATATATATATATATATATATATGTATGTATATATATATATATATATATATATGTATGTATATATATATATATATATATATATGTATGTATATATATATATATATATATATATATGTATGTATGTATATATATATATATATATATATATATATATATATATATATATATATATATATGTATGTATATATATATATATATATATATATATATATTGGTTGGTGCAGTAACAACATATACTAAATGATTTGTAAGAGAAGTATAGAAAAAGGGTGACTAGATAATTATTGAAATTATTACTAGATGTTATTGTTAAAATAGTGGATTTTATTATTTATTGTGTGACAGATTCAACATTAACCACAACTGTAAACGTTTTTAATATTTTTATTAAAATATATATATATATATGTGTGTGGAATGAAAATATTTTCCTACAAAATAGTTATGCGAAGTAAAACCTTTTCTAAACATCACTGTCCACATTTACTTTTCCAGGCTGCATTTCTTAATGCTATGAAGAAAAAAATATGTGATTTACACATTTTTCATTCTACAAGATTCACCAATTTACCTTATTCACTGTCAATTTCAAAATATTTTTCAAAATTTTCTTAGACTTTTTAGAACTAAAAAAAATTGGTAGATACACAAGAATATCAGATGAAACATTGAACACCTGGAAAGTAATTCACTTGGGTCTGGTATCAAAAAGGTTTCCTGCTCTCTGACAAAATGACTGAAGATCAAAGAAATTATATGAACATCCAACCATTTTTGTTATGTTTACATCTCATAATTGGACTCTGTCTATTCTGTTCTATTTATGTTGTTCACTTGGTCTAAATTCTTACTTTTCTTTCACTAAAACCACCCAGAAGTCATTTTCATGATGAAAGTGCCATATTTAGTGTATGTTTACTTTGTAAACTATAGCTCAGAAGTGAAATGATAATTTGTTTTATTATAAACTTTTAGGTTAAATGGGTACTTAGTTTTTAAAGCTAACTAAATTTTCTAAGGTAAATGAAAACTGTAAGTACAAATATGTTAATTTTCAATTGTGTACAATGTTTGTACATGCATGTGAGATCGAGGTTCAAACTTATATTATCATAATCTTTAATTGAAATTGACTCATTCTTAAACCTCTTATTTTGTAACCTCAGAAAAGATAATTCATGTTGCTAAATGTAAGAATATCATATATACTCACACAATGGATCTTTTATTTGAATAGATTGTTAGAAAAACTTTAATTGCTTCATTAAACAAAATAATTGCATGATTGCAAAGAAAAAAAATTTCCCAACCACATTTTCATTTATTTTTCTTTATAGTTTTATTTTTTCTGTTATTTTTCTTTCTTACTGTTTTATTCTGCATATTCCTCTTCTTCTTCTTACATCAATATTTAAACTACCTTTTATTTTTTAGTTCTTTTTATTTTCTCCTTTTTTGATTTCTTGTATGTTTCTTCATTTTCTTTTTAACTGTTACCTTTTCTTCTTGAATTTTCTTTTTTATTCATTTTTTTCAATTCTTCCTTTTATTTTCATCATATATTTTCTCCATATTACCTTCTTTTTTGTCTTGTTTTTTTGATTTTAATTTTAAAATTCCCTTTCTTTTACTGTCCCCTTTTTTCTTGTCAGTTATTTTGAAAACCTTCCATATTTTACCCATATTTTAGTTCTTCAGTAGTCACTAACTAAAATCACTTCTTTTTACTTCCATTTTCTTTTTCTTTTAACTCTCCACTAAACTTTTCATCCTTATGTTGTGCTTAATCCCTCTTTTCACCCTTGTTACACCCACCTATAAAACAATCCTTCTTCTTTTACTTTATTGCTAGCAAATGGTTTCCAAATTATTTTAAAATGCCTCTCACCCAAAGACATGGGACAAAGTTAGTAAATGAGGCTCTGCTACTTGAGTCAGATGTCTGGTGAATTCAAGGGGAAGTACTCAAAGGCAAATACCAGAAGAGGTTTCTAAAGAAGGAGTGCTACAAGAAAAATGTTTACTCATGATAATGTATGAAATCAAAGTGTGTTACTGTTAAAAAAAGGTACACTGTAAAAAGCACTAACTCGTTACATATCACTATTTATGCAACAGATACATTTGTAAATAGATAAATAGTACTAGTTTGAACAAATGGATTTTAATACAACTTATAGAGAATAGATTTACAAAGAAGGGAATTAAAACTATAAGTAATTCCTGCATTGTCTTTATCCATGCTCATGTATATATGGTGATCCTTATATGTATGTATGGAAATGGGAAAAAGGCTGCAGCTCAAGCCAAAACTTTGTTACAAAAATTGGCTTAAAAAGTCACTGTACAAGTGCAATATCGGTCTGGATAACTGGGAGACTCTAGCTGAAGACCGGGTTTTTTGGAGAGCTGGTATTGCTGATGGTGTCAAGATCTTCTGTGAGACATCACAAAAATGTACAGAACTGAAAAGAGGGTTTTGGAAGGGATCCCTGAATTGCTACGAGGTGCCAACCTGGCCATGTGCTCCATGCAGTTAGATATGTCTGTCTAGGGCAGGTCTGCTCAGTCACCAGAAATCACACCAACAATCTACTGCATATGATGATTTCATAATGGCATGCTTTGAATGCCCAACCTGCACTAGAGTGTGCAAGTTCAGATCGGGCTTGATAAGTCATATAAAAAGATATATTGGAAGTTATGATGTTCAAAGTCAACTTCCATCACATGGAGATGATTTGACATGCCATATATGTAACAAGAAATGCAGATAAATGGCTGGCTTTATGAGCCATTGTCATTCATCCAATAAATGAATACAGTGTTGTGGAGGCTAGGAGTTCAACTGATGGACTGGACATATCAGTGATGTTCATATTCGCTTTGTGAGTCGACAACCACTATATGTATGTATATATTACAATTTGGAAAACTTATTTTTATGACATATTTTGTTGATCAAACAGTATCATCAGAAAAAAGATTTTATTTTAACAAATTTGAGAGACAGAATGTAACTCAATTTAATCATATGCATGCTGGATTTTTTTTTTTACTTTAACTGTCATTTTAAAAATTCCACCTACATTTTTATTTATATATTTTTTTGTTTTAAGATTTTTCATATACCACATCATTTTAACACTAGTTTAGGAAGAATAGGTGATAGACTGAAGAAGCATGGTTTTATATTAATTGCAGGAGCTTGATAGCTTGTGGCATATTCAATGCATCTTCATTGGAGTAAAAAGGAAATTCCATCATCCATATGATTAAAATAAGTTACATTCTGTTTCACTCTATGATTGACGGAACATGTCAAGAGTTTTCCAAATGGTCTTATATATTTGCCATATATATATATATATATATATATATATATATATATATATATATATATATATATGTACTTAGTACTAAGTATATATATATATATATATATATATATATATATATATATATATATATATATATATATATATATATTCATATAAATTAAGATGTGGTAAAATTAAAAAATTAAACATTGTAAGAGACACATTATTAAAACATATTCTCTCAGTTAAGCTGTTTCAGACAAAATGAACATTTTTTTTTAATTATTAAACTAATTATATTATTGATAAAATATGATATCCCTACTGAGTGGATACCAACCTAAAATGAAATTAACTGATAATTTATGCAGAAAGATAAATTTTATCCAGCATTGAGAACATATATCAAATTATTAATCAGCAAAGTTTCAGCTTTTAAACATATATAGTTATTAAGTTATTAAAAACTTTATAACCTTCAAATTGAGCCAAGCATTTTTCTGTTAAATATTCACATGTATTTTGTGTATCCTACTCCATTCACATGCCAAGTATAAATAAAAAGACACTGTAAGTCATCAGTCCACATGATAGAGTAACAGTCCCAGTTGAAGTCTTAAGAAGTATCATTAAAAAATCTTACCATGTTTATTTTCTGCTGTATGTTGATTCCCAAGAAGAAATTAAAAAAGAAAGAAACACGTTTTGGAAAACACAATTTCTGGAATATAAACATTTTATATTTCTTTTGCTATATCTGCTTTCTTCTTTTCCTTTCTTTTTACTTTGTGGAGGAGCTGAATAATTTTACAAGGCCAATTTTTCACCCTCAAACATTCCCCAATTTATAAGCTTTTTGATAAATGAGATAACTTTCTTTTTGGTATCATATGAATGCCTGATCTAAATGGCAACATCTTGTTGCATGTATTCTAGTCAGTTATTTCTGATTTCTTCACATCACTTACTTATGATAGATGATACCAATATTTTTACCGATTCCAATCCAATTCCTGATACTGTTCTAAATTTCTGATTCCGATTCCTATAATGATTAAAATTCATTATTTTCAGGCCCAACAATTGGTTACAGAAACTTAATGAACAAAATACATTTATTAATAAAACATTTAGTAGAAAAATGAATACAAAAGCTTATGAAATCCTTTTTAGATATCCTTTTTATTTAAAAAAAAATGGGTAAGAGTTTAAACAATAAACAGAAAAAATTTCTTTAAGTAATTCCCTTAAGTACCTAGCTACTCATATTTAAGTCCTAAAATCCTTAAATTATAATACAAGAACATCTGTTTCATCTTTCAACTGATTTCTTTTTGGTAATAAATATTACCTCCAATACTAAATAACTGTTCACTTTCAACAGAAAAAGGAGGTGATGATAGATATTTACTGGGTAAAGACACCATGATGGAAAATTCATTTTTATTTGAATTCCACCACTGAAAAATATTATCACTTTATATTTTTTAATGCAATATATTTTGCCATTTCAAGTTTTAATAAATATATTTGTTTGTTTCACTGACTGATTTATCTTGTATTCTTGTACACATTGGCTCCCTTTTTCCTTCATCATTTTCTTTCTTTAATTCAGTGAGTAAAACTGAAATTAAAGTCACTTTTCTCTTCAGACATGTCAGACAAGTCATTATCCATGCCTTGTGGAGAGTCTGTTTTTCCTTCAGTTATAGAATAGATATTTTGAGTGAACCATTTTGCAATAGTCCTTGTCATTAGGCAGGCCACTGTAGTTATTTTCAAGGAAATCAGTCTTGAACTTGGGATCGAGATATATTGCTAGAATAAGGTTTTTGTCTTCCAAGTAGCTGCTAAATTTAGCATTAAAAGAAGATTTCAATGTTAAAAGGGTTGAACCTAACACATCAAAGAATACCCTTTCTTTTCCACTTTTAAAAAAGTAATAAATGACTTTAATCTGTGGTATAATATAAGAGGCAGTGGCTTCTCTGTTACTTAATAAATTTGTACAATCAATGAATTGTTTAAGTATTTTCAGCAATTTCTCTAAAATCTTCCATTGGTTGGTTTCTAAACAATGTGGTTTTGCATGATCACTGTAATATAAGAGCATTTTTTTGTTCATATACTCTGGACATCATATAATACTGACTGTTCCATTTTGTCTGGACAACCTGAATAAATTTATGATCTGGTAAATTAATTTTTTTCTGGTATTTCTGGTACTTTGCAAAAACTGCAGGTGAGTGATTGAAGTACCCAACTATTTGTTTACAAATAGAAAACATACTCTATACGTACCTTTATGCAAAGATGGTCACCTGCAAGGTGTGTAGAAAACAAGGTAATGATTCGTATTGGGCTTGTACAGCTACTGATGCCATATTAGCAGCATTATCCCTTATGAGAACATGTATTTTACTATGAGAAATAGTAAATTGCTGTACTTACTTTGTGATACATTTACTTATATTTATTGCAGTGTGTGATACTTCTAATGGAGAAATTCTTTTCATCTCTTCTTTCCTTTTCTCTTCTTTTTCCTTTTGGAGTTCTCTGCTATGCTTTGTATTTAAGTGTTTCAACATATTTGTTGTAGTGAAGAAGGCAGCTTTTTCTCCTCTAGATATTTGCATATCACACAATTGATGTATTGTTTTAATTTGGTTATCATCAGAAATCTTAAAAAACTTTCAAGTTTTTCTGCTTGGCATTGAATCCACATGCCATAATTGGTGTGTGAAAATAAGAAACATTGGTTAAAATTTACATTTTTCACTGTTAGATAAAAATGTTTCTAGTCTTCTAAAGTGTATAATTTGTAAAGATTCATCTAATGGTTTACTATTAATTGTAAAATAAAAGATGTTCTATTTTATTATTTTTTTTGTCCACCTTAAGTTATTTTAAGTGACTGGGTATTCTGATTAAATATAAGGATTGTAACCTCCCAAATTGAAAGTCACTAATATTTTAATAGAATAATGGATTATAAGATACATAGATTATTTAGAATAATGGATTATAAGATATATAGATTATTTATCATTTCTAGACTTTATATTTGTTTCTTCCATTATAATGATATGTGATGATGCACATGAAATATAATGCAGAAAATAAATGCAATGATAATTGTGGTTGGTTTTATCAACTGATCAAACTAAAGAAAGCACATGCAATATGCATAATTTTAGGAGTGTCATGAACACATTTAATTTGGATTAGGCCATGTTTTCCTTTATTAAAAAATACAAATAACCTCAATATTACAATCAGTCTCTCTGAAAATTCTATTTCTAGTGGTTATTAGAAAGATATTTTCAGATTATTTTCATCATGAAAAATCTTCATGTTTAATGATTTTAACTTTCTTAATAGCCTTAACAAATTAATTAATGAAAGATGCTTCTTTGAATGAAATAAGATCAAATGAAAAATATGCATATTTTTAATTTTAATTTTCTTCATCTATAAAATGATATTTTTAACTTTAGGACACATAAAATTGTGATGGATTCAAGAAATTGTTGCATGATTACACGCTGTTCTACTTAAGTTTTAAATTGCTTTTATATGATAGAGTTGTGTTAAAATGATGCTTCTTGGAAATTTTCATCAAATTATCCATCTTTAATAATGAGTTTATTCATATTTTTTATTAATGGATTCATTACACATTTCAAGTTTTTAATATTGCTACTAAGAATAATTATTATCATTACTGTATATCTATACTTTTATTACTTTTATATATCATGTACCTTCAGGATGTGGGCGATCATGGCTCTCCACAGTTTCTTATCCTTTGTAGCTCTTAACAAGTTTGTCTTTTTACTATCCCTCTTATTCTCTGTTTTTCACATTTACACAATCACATTCAGTAGGTTACTTGCTTTTCTCCTTTACTGCTCTTGCCTTCAATATGTTCTTTTAGTGTCAAATTTCTTAACACTAATTTCCTCACTATATGTCCCAAAAATTTCAACTTTCTCTTTCTGATTCTAAGTAGAAACATCTTTTTTCTTTCCATTTTCCATAAAACATCCTTGTCCCATCCATGATATTCTCAGCTCCCTTCTGTAGAACAACATCTGTTCTATGCCTCCTCTCCATCTGTAAGGAAATTCTCCAGCATTCAGTGCCATATAAAAAGATTAATATTAAATAGCAAGTCAGAACTCTTCCTTCTGTTTGCAAAGAAATTTACTACTTAATAGCCACAAATGTCCTGTGTTGTACCTTTGTTTAAAATAATTAATGACAACAAATAGATTGTTCTCTCCAACTTCAGTTTCCTTTACAAGGTAATATAGAATATTTTTCTTAGAATATATTTCTATATATAATATGTGCTTCTAAAAATTATAACACTACTCAAAAATGCCAGAATTAAATCAATTCCAACTATTCTATATTTAACTGCTAACATTAATGTTCTTGATTATGACAAGTGATGGTTGAAATTACTGAAACCAAAAAATTATGATCTTTGAACAGTTTCTGCATGAATTTAATGGATGATAAAAAATGAACAGACAAATATTGATACTCAAAACCATTTGAATGAATGTCTGCTGCTTGTGTACAAGAGAAGTGCTGTAAAAGTTTTGGTCCGACCCACTTCCTAAAATCTGACAAAAAGACCAAACCACATTTTTAGGATGAAGGGTTTCTAGGTCAAGCCAAGAGTATTTCAACACCCTACTGTAACAAGATATTTGTCCTGGATCTAGTCATAAGAAGAGAATATAGATTATTATTCTCACCTGTTTTATTCTTTGAAAGGATTTATTAGCTAAACAAATCATTTTGATGATTGTGCCTTTCTACTCTGCCAAATGAAAATTCTTTTTATAATAATATAAAGAAACTTGATTTATAAGAAATTTTATACATGTATACATGTGGAATTAGTTTAAGAATATGCATGCATGCACACACACAAACACAATAGAGGTTGACTAAACACTGGAAAATTGTTTTAGATCATCAAAACTGAAATAGCTGTACTTCTAAACACTTTTGAAGTACATCTTTCAAACTTACATTTGACAAGTCAATGAAGAGTTTCCACTTCACTGGACTATAAGACAAACCCAAGGCTTTAATTAGCCTTCCAATGTTCTTACAATATATAAATAAAATATTGTCATGTACCACAAAAAATGTGCAAAACTTATTTCTTTTATGATACCAGAAGTATATTATTTTTTATAAATTGCTTTCATCCAGACATGAACCAAGAAGCTGAGCAGACTTTTTTGACAAGACTAAATCCGTAATTAGGTCATTCAGTTGTGCTTGACTTAAAGGCTTTGGTTGGTTTTTATCATTGCTTAGAGGTTGATACAATACTGAGATATCCATACGATCACACTCAACATCACTATCTTTAGAGATATCTCTGTTTTTGAGTACATGTATGAGAAATGAAACATTTATCTTGATCTAATCAGATTCCAAAATAGATGTGGTAACATGATTTTATAAATTGAGTAATTTTAGAATGCTGATCAGGCATTGTTACATTTTTGCAGATGTAATAAAATCTGCTTAGATCAGTTTTCCTCTTTCTATTCATAGTTAAGACACATGTAATAGAATTAATTAAGATATATATATATATATATATATATATATATACATACATTTTTCCAAAGAATCAATGCATTCTTTATCCACCATTTTTACTTCTTCAGGTGGTTGGAATGTCAACCTGAACTCTTTACTTTGCTCACTGAGGTAGACTGTTAATTTTCCCTCTGAAAGATCTCCACTGCCTTAGCTGGGTATTGAACTCACACTCTTTGGGTTCTGTCACTGGTATCTAACCAACACCTTTATCCACTGTGCCTTGAGGACATCTGTGTATGAATTTCTGGGTATTATAAACCTAATGTTTCAGCAACCATTTTTACCAGTGCTCATATTGCAATTTCTGCTGTTATCATTGCATGTTTTTACCAGAGCTCATATTGCAACTTTCTTATCATTGCTTTTCTCTGGCACTCCTTATTACTGGTTCCCATATTGTATTTATTTCTATGATTGGTCACCTCAGGAGATTTTTGTGGCCTAGCATATGTGCTGCTCCCTTAAGTTTATGAATTTTCCAATGGTGTTCCTTGTCTATGATCTCAACTTGATCCCACAGAGGGCAGTGATCTCCCTTCTCTCTCTATATGTGGTCAGCCATGCCTGATTTTTCCACTACCCCTCATGTTACAGCTTTCTGGTGTTCTTGAAGCCTTACCTTGATGGGGCGGCCTGTCTCCCGTTTATATTTCTTTCCGCAGCGGCACAGGATGGTGTACACACAGTCTTTAACGTTCTCCTCTATAGGGGGGGTCTTACTCGGGAGAGGTATCTGTGAAGTGTCATCCAGCTTTTGAAGGTTGTCCTGATGTTATATGGACTGCAGATCCTTTGTATTTTCTCTGATAACCCCTTCACATAAGGCAGGCAGACTGTTTTCTGAGTGTTGTTGTCCTCCTCCGCCTATCCCAGTTTTTGGGGGCTGCTGCCATGTACCCAGGGTAGTTGTTACGCTGTAGGTTACTATTTATACTGACCAATTCCTTATCTAATGTCTCTGGGTCACCACTTATGACTTTTGCTCGGTGTTGTAAGCAGCGGACGATCCCTTTCTTTACGCTGTATGGATGGTGGGAGTTGAAATTGAGGTACTGTCCGGTGAATGTCGGTTTACGGTATACAGATGTCTTAAACCCATGCTCTGTTTGAGATATTAGTACATCCAGGAATGGAAGTGTGCTGTTACTCTCTTTCTCCATTGTGAACTGTATCAAAGGTCTTATTGAGTTCACATGGTCCAGTAGAACCTGAACATCTTCCTGGTGTGGCCAGAGTATGAAGGTGTCATCTACGTACATTAACCATAGAGTTGGCTTTAGAGATATAGATTCTAATGCTATTTCCTCAAAGTATTCCATGTATATATTCGCCATTGCTGGTGATAATGGCAAGCCCATTGTTAAGCCCTCATCCTGTCAATATATGTGTGATCCCATTCCGAAGTGTGTTGTTTGTGTACAGAAAGTCAACATCTCCATCAGATTATCTATTGGAATACTGGTCTATTCTTCTTCCAATCTGTCTCTGACTACTGAGAGTGCCTCCTCTGTGGGTACCTTGGTGAACAAACTCACCATGTCCAAGCTCACCATCTGGTTGGATAGGATGGGAGAATCTTTGATTATTTCCACGAAGTGGGCGGAGTTTCGGACATATGAAGGAGACTTTCTGATCAACGGGTCAATTATATCTACAAGGAAGCGACTCAGAGGGTGGCACACAGAGCCTTGGCAACTAACAATCGACCTGAGTGGAATACCATCTTAGGGAGAGCATATATATGAGGTAGCTTGGTGTAACACTGTGATAACTGTCTATACGTCTTAGGTGCGAAGTGATCCTTGTTCTTGATTAGTATCTGTGACAGTTTGCGTTCCGTTTTCATAGTAGGATCCTTTTTTACTTTGCTGTAGCTACCATTGCTAATGAGGTCTTCCAGTTTTCTTGTATAATCTGATTTGTCCATCACTACAGTCACATTACCTTTGTCAGCCGGTAGTATGATGATGTTTTTGTTCCTCTGTAGGGATCCAATCGCCAGCCTCTCCAGTTTTGTTATGTTAGACCTGGACGGCTTGGCTCTCTCCAAGGTCTGTCTCACTTTCCATCTCAGTTCATACGCCTGAGCCTGAGGACACTTATATCTCTCTCGAGTAAGACCCCCCATAGAAGAGAACATGACTAAAGACTGTGTGTACACTATCCTGTGCAGCTGCGGAAAGAAATATAAAGGGGAGACAGGCCGCCCCATCAAGGTAAGGCTTCAAGAACACCAGAAAGCTGTAACATGAGGGGAAGTGGAAAAATCAGGCATGGCTGACCACATGTAGATAGAAAAGGGAGAGTCACCACCCTCTGTGGGATCAAGTTGAGATCATAGACAAGGAACACCATTGGAAAATTCATAAACTTAAGGAATCAGCACATATACTAGGCCATAAAAATCTCCTGAGCCAACCAAGCATAGAAATAAATACAATATGGGAACCAGTAATAAGGAGTGCCAGAGAAAAGCGATAACAACAACAAAGTTGCAATATGAGCTCTGGTAAAAACATGCAATGATAACAGCAAAAATTGCAATATGAACACTGGTAAAAATTGTTGCTGAAACATTAGGTTTATAATACCCAGAAATTCATACACAGATGTCCTCAAGGCACATGGCACAGTGGATAAAGGTGTTGGTTAGATACCAGTGACAGAACCCAAAGAGTGTGAGTTCAATACCATGGCACGTGAAACTAGAACAGTCTACTCCTGGTGAGTGAAATAAAGGGTTCATTTCGACATTCCAACCACCTGAAGAAGGCCGGAGCGTACAACGGTCAAAACGTTGTAATAAATATGGCGACAAAGATGAGGACAATAGTCCGAATAATGTAAATAATGAACATAATACCTCATCTGAGAAATATAGACAATTATTTTTTTGCCTTGTTCTTTTCTTTTTCTTGTTGCTGTTTATTGCAAACTTTGTCAATTCTGTTTGTTGAGCAGTTCTGCCATTTATCTATATTTAACCATAGCCACTCTCTCTGCAGTTATTAATCTCCTTTAGTGATAGCATAAGTTTTCAAAATTATCCCATAATACTTAACTTGTAACTGAGTTTAAATTTATATATAGCAGGAAGTATCAATTTACAAGTAGATTTTGGCTTATTAATGGCATTATGTCAGTGGGAAAATTCTCGTCTAGTATGTAAGTTAAAAAAGATCAATTTATGTGATGATAAATAATGAAAGAATGTTTTTTATCATATTCTCCTTTCAATAGCAAGACTTTTAAATCTTATAATTGTTATTATAATTTCCAGAATAAGGGCACTTTGATGTGGTGTAATGGTTAGTGAGCTTGTTTTGCTGAGTAGTGAGTTTAATCCTCACTGAGTGATCCATACTTTCATCTTTGTGCCACATCTAAGCTAAGCTTAGTAAATCTCTATAATTTCTGGAAGTTGTATATGCAACACTTTATCAAAGGTATAAAAAAATCATTCAGTTCAATCTAGCATAATTTATAAGACCACAATGGGCTGATGATGGAAAAGAGCTAAGAAATAATTATATTCACACATTAGTACCAAAGTCATACCAGTTGTCTTAATTGGAATTCAAACTTTATTAGCTTTTGAAGTTGATAATCACTACACCAATTCAATCTAACATATACAAATGGTTCATACTTACTGGCCTTTTCAAATATCATCTGATTTTAATTTTCAGTCATTTTCAAGAAGTAAAAACTCAACACAATTCTAAATCATGAAAAAATCATAGGACAGTCATTGAGGATTAATACAGATATTTCTAGATTGGGATTACATTTAATGTCACCGCAGTTTTTGTCATGAATAAATATTGTCTTATTGGCTCATTCACAGCAAAGAATTGTTTGCTCATTAAAATGTGTGATCACTGCAATGATATGGAATGAGTTGATTTTCTTTCACTGCAAATTTATGTATTTGTGAAAATTTGTTGAAATATTCATGGTATGCATGTTTTCCAGATGTGCTGAGTTCATATGCAACAGTATCATACTGCCATTGGATGAAAGAACACAGTGCATGTTTCTATGTTTTCTAGCTATAACAAAGGTTGAAGTTCGAAAAATGTGACACTCATCTTTTCTTCTCTGTAAATGATTTCTTTCTTTAAACATCTGCTTAAAATAAGGATTAAGTGTGAAAAAAAGATCATCTTCAATGGAGTTTGGAGATTGGTGAATAAATGTCACTTGCTTGTGTTCCTTAAATGCCATTCCCAGTGGTATTCAGAAAAGACTAGTAGCTAAGGATTTTGAAATTCGAATTAACCTTACATTCAAAACACCAGTCTGTCACTGGGTGGCATGCTACTAGCATTTACTACCAGTGGCTTACTGTTGGACTGCTGGTGTGTTCATCTTGGCAATGTTACCCCTGGCAGATCACTAGAGGCCCACCAGTGTCTGCCACCAATGGCTGCCACCAGAGAACCACTGCTGTTGCTATTGGCAGCTCGTCAGTGGACCACTAGTAGGGAACTTCCTCATCCTAACCCAAAGATAAAATTAGCTTTTCTAAAATGAACTAATAAAATGGCCATCAACTATTTTGATCGTTATAGAATTATTTTTCTCTGCTGTGGGATTACTCCACTTTGTCTGCCAGGAGACTTTTTTTAACATCTGCTAGGTGGCATTGTATAAAGCAATATAAAAGGAAAACACTCAAACCCTCTCTTCTTTTGCTCTTCAACAACAGGATGGCATAGTGCTAAGATGTATTTCATTTTCTCACTGGAAAGATTTCTTTGTCTCAGGCCATCCAACATTTTAGTCCCCACTGAACCATGGTAGTACATCACATACAACACTCAACATTATCTCCACAACAATCTACAACATGAATATATATATCTCCATTTAACAAAAGAAAATATCCCAGTTTAACAACACCACTACAAACTGCTGACTATCACATCAAACTTGTAACCTAATACCCTTATTTTCAAAGAAACATTTTGTCAGTCACTTTCTCACTCACAGTAGAAAGTGAGTAGATTGTTGAAGAATGGATTTTTCTCTCCTTTTCTGACGTATGTTACACCTTAGTTCTGTATATAAAATCCATGTATGAGTTGAAGTCATTTCTTTTGAGATTGTTACAATTTTCAATTGAAAGCCATTACAGTTAGTAAGCACTTTCCATAATACTTACCTCTTTTGCTCCCTATTTTAAATGCGAAAAAATGTTCCAATTATGAGGTCTATTATGCTTGTTAAAACAAAAAGAAAACCCCATCAGTTTTTTCTTTCTTTCATTTTTCTGTTTTCTTTCTTTTTTTTCTTTTTCTTTTCTTTTTTCTTCTAGAAACTAACATTATGGCTATTGCGGTGATGGAATAGTACTTGCTATAAATACTGTATTGTGATAAACGGAGGAAGGATATTGTATGAGTAAATCAGTGTATGTGACAAGCTAAGTAAGCATAGTTGCTGAGAAAATCTATACAGCTTTTCTCTCAAAACATGTAGGTCTTGTGCCACATTTTTCATCTTAAAAAGAAATATTGACAATGCCTGTCATCATGATCAAATGATGAAAGCTTAAGCAGATTGGCAATATGGCTGGTCAGGTTACATGGTTACAGCATGCTCCCAAAAAGAAAATGGCAGTAGTGTCAAGCACAAACAGAAAAAACAAAAAAATTTAAAAAAAAAACAAATACTCTGGTTGATAACAGGGAAATGTAAGCGTAAAAAAGGGAAAGCAGTTTCAACAAATCCCATTGACCTCATTTGGAAATTAACCTACCAATACAGTAATGTGAGCATAGACCTACTTAAAGAAAAATATTTCTGATGTAGCCTAATCTTTCTTCAGATATACAAAGAGGACATTTCTGGAAAGAACTTTCATCTCACTTCTTCCTAGACATTATCTACCTGCATGTCTTCCTTCCAGCTACCTGTCATCTGTCTACATACTGAAGAAAGAACAAAGAAAACTTCTTTTCTCAACTTCTGAGCTAAAACAGCACAAACCTCAACCAGAAATGTTTGTGTTAATATGAAAATGTTGAACTTTTCCAGCATCATTTAAAAATATTCCAATTCAGTGATAAGGCTAAACAAATGTATACAATCTCGACAGAGATAGCCCTGGAGTCACTTGAGTGATTAGAATTTATAATACAATAATAAAATTTGTATATGGTCTTGGTAAAAGTACTGAAAAAAAAATGAGAGATAAATATAAAAATAATCAACTTGGGTAATGAGAAGCTTTGTTGATCTGAAAAGAGATGCAATTTCAATGGAATTTGTACTTTTATCACATTATTTCACTAATTCAGCACTGAACCCCACCAAGCACATTGTATTGTGTTTTAAGAAAATACTCATATATTTAACCCATTAATACCCACCATAGAATCCTGTATTAATTATAAGTTTATGAAAATGTGGTATTAATCCAAAAATGGGATGGTAAGTATTTAAGTATAATGTATTTAATGTCACTATGCTCAAATTATTTAAAAATACCTAATTTTAATTTGTGCAAATAAGAGTATCGAAATCTACCCTAAAATCTTTCTCAATTGTCAGTATAGGTCATTTAAATTTTCTTGGTTCATTATAGATCTGGATTAATTTAAATTTTACAGAAATTTCTTTCATATCTGGCAGTTGAAATGGTGATAACACTTTTTTTTATTATTATTACTACTTTATAATTTTTCTTTACAAATTTTGCATCACTAAGAATTTTGCATCTGCAGACACCACACATGTTGCTTGCCCATATTATGCCACCATGTACAAGAAATTTTTAGATTATTTCAAATGATAACAGGAAATAATGAACAAGTCTTTTAATGAAGAAGAAAAAGAATAGTTCTGTTTATACAAAGTCAATATTGAACTTCACAATTAAATACACAAAACTATTATCTTTTATGTGATTATATTTTTTTTGTTGCAAAATATTCAACTAGGTGTATGTATTTGAAAGTACAAAAAGTTCTTGATCTCTAAGAGATTGATCAGTAGTGACTAGGTCTGAAATGAGTGCTAAGACTTTCACTTATTTCTTCCATTGGTGAGAAGTAAGTTCCACTAGTGCAGCTTCTTCCCACTGTGAAACCAACACCCAAGAACATGTTTTTTTCAATCACTACAATCTTAACTTGTACAGTGTAAACCTAAAAAAATCTAAACAAAAAAAAAAATTGCATAATGCAATATGGTACATCCTCCAGTTTAAATACTAATTTGTGGTGATGTCATGTCTCTAATAGCAATGCTAGTTATAAGAAAAAGGTTTTATTTATAAATATTCTGTAATTAAACAAACCTTTTGGCCGAATGATGCACAACACTATAATAACCTTGTATTGAGGATTTGGTCGAAGCAATGGACCACTGATTAAATTATGATGCTTTGAATGGCCATAAGATTAGATGGTCTTATTGTAAAAAAGACTCATGCCTTTCACTCAAACAAAACTCATTTATTGAAGGAGTTGGATTTCCTCAGTATGGAAACATGCAATTAAGAAAATTACTAACTTTGCAAAGAAGATCCTCATATACTTTCAAGTAATTTTTCCTGTAGAAATAGTCTATCCTGAAAAATGTCCATACTGGTCAAATATACATTGTGTTAGAGTTGACTATATATATGTGGATCCTGGTGGAAAATGGATTACGGTCACTGGTCAATGTCATTGAGAACCATTGATATTTATGTGTATGGTAACTCAATAGAAAAGAGGATTTTCTTTCTGATTTGCCAGTTTAATTTTACTGGGTGTTGATATACCATCCGCAATCTCAAGATAGTTGAAATGTGCAATAACCATTTCATATGCAAACCATATCATATTTTGCCTTGTGTCAGCTCAAGCTATTGTAGTATGTGGCCAGAATAAATACTGCAGACTGTCAAAGAAGCTATATACACTAGGACGTGGACATAGTTTGGTTACCAAATGGAAAAGCATGTGATCTCACATCTGCATCTGGTGTTGCAAGCATGGGAATGAGAATATTAAACAGATGGATATATAAAGAACCATCCCCAAAATGATTTTGGCAGTGTCTCATATCACAATTGGAGAATGTAAAATCTATATACCAAAAGAGGGCACAGGACTCACACCATAGAATGGCCAAGAGTAACTGGTAAAATGTTGGAGTGAATGAAATGTAATGAAGATTCAAGTGTCATGTTATCATCTTGTTGCCACACTCACTTCATTACACTATCATTACTTAATAAATCTGTACAGTCTGAGCCAGATAACCAAGTATAGGCTTAAATGAATGTTTTGAGTACAATGGATATAACTGTTGATTTACAAGTCATTGCTAAAAAAAACCATGTCACAATGGCAACTATTTTCAAATTGAAACATTCAGTGACCTAAATAATCAAGAATATTTTAATATGCATATTAACATTTTGGTATACTTAATACTTTCAGGCATCAAATTCCAAATCACTTGTAAGATATCCAATTTGGCTTGCATTGAAAACAAAACACAAAGTAAATCTTATTTAATGGAATGTTTTCTTTATATTTTTCTGGTTTTTCAGTCCCCCAAAAAGACTAGACATCTTCCCTAAAAATCATGTTATTAGAATTAACTCAACAATGAGTTACTTAATAAAATTTTGGATGTACTTTTAATTTTTTTATATGATAGAAATACATTAATTTTGTAAAAGATGCTGTTTTAGATGAAATACCATCAGTGAATACTGAGGCCCCCACCCCCACCCCCCCTACTCCCTGCAGAATTTTTTGGAAATCATATTCCTTACATAATTCAAAAGCTTTATTGTCATGCCTCTAATTTAATCAGTTCTAAAAAAAAAAAAAAAAAAAAAAAAAGAATAAAGCTAAAAACCTTTATGCATTTGCAGGGGTATCATTCAATTACACTTTCCTAACAAATTGAAATCTATACCTTCTCTTTATGTTTTTTGGAGTTCTCCACTTATAGGGACTGTGAGTCACATGGATGTAGACATAGGTACTTTCATGAGATCGCTATGCTAAAAACACTCAGTTTTTTAACAATGACTATGTGCATAACTTCCTAATTTTTTAAGCCTTCTTGATTCTATCAAATCACATAAAAAAGCAAAATATGATCAGTTAGTTGAGAAGTGGACACAGCACAGGGAGATCAGATTACCACTTCCTTACACCTACTGTTTGGTCAGCACATTCCTTTTCACTCCACTGACTGTAAACTGTAAAATGCTTATCACTCATGATTAGTGGTAGTTGGTTGCTCTATTTTCCTACACCACTTTTCTTCAATGAAAAGTTTCAGTCACTAAAATTTTCAGCAAGTACTGTATTTATTATAGTTTTGTTTGGATGGAATAAGAACGGTCATTTTATCCTCACGCTCTTCTACCACAAAGATTTTCAGAAGTATTATTTACTCATGATACAAAATATGTCTCTTGTTTTTAAAATGCCTGGATTTCCTTATTAGTTGCATTAATGTTTTCTTTCCTGAAAATGTTCTTCTTGTAGGATGAAAATAATCTGAATATAAATTACAAATTCTTCCTAACAATATGACTGAAGAAAAATCTGTTTGTTAATAGCAAATGTCACAAAATAATTCTGGGATACATAATTTCCAGTCTTATAATCTCCAACCATTCAAAAAGTGAGTAAATGAAGGATTATTTAAAAAGATATATATGCCAGAATTCCCAAATCCTGTCCACTATCTCATCACTTTCTCTACAGAATGTTGAATATTTACAGAAGCGACTTGCTTTTGGCTTTTCAGCCATAATAACTAATTTATTGATACTAATACTGTACTGTCATTCTTCGTCTGATCTAATCGCACACTACCACATGTACTGTGTTAGAAGGAATTTTTCAATTTCCATGGCCATGCATAATTTGAATAAAGTTGAATGGTTTACTTTTCTTCAAAAGTGAACTGTGAACAGCAGTCGCCAGAGTGGGCTACATTGCAAAGCCCGGAGGAAAATGAATTTTCAGTTAATTTTCTTCTTCTCATTGGTAGTCCAAGTTTACTTTATTGCTATGTCACTTCAGGCTGTAAATAATCATAGTTCTCCACAGCTTTTCTTGGAAAAGTATTAGTCATTTCTCCTAGCCTTCTCCACTATTTTGAATTTAGAGTTCCTTTTCTTAGATTGGTTTCAGTGCTAGTAAGCTTAGTCTACCTTGCTGTACTTAGGGGAAGTGATAGATTCATGTATTTGCCAAGAGTAGGTTATCTACTCAGCTAAAATTTCCCCTGCTAATTTTATTTTCTGTACCAATAACTGTTTCTTACCTAAGTTATCCTAGCTTATTTTTAAAAGTATCCCTCTAAATCAAAAGTAGTGAAATTAAAAATTTAGGGATTTAAAAAATAACCCAATCCGGTAATATTGATTGAAAGTGAAATTCTAATTCCATTGTCATTCATCTTTAAATATATTGTCTTTCAAAATCTAATAGTTCTATTTCATCAGTTAAAAAAAGGGGATTACAACATCCCAAAATTTGAATTTCATCAGCAATTTTTTCTAATAAATCAGCAAAGAGAAATATAACAGTTGTAGCAGTTTGACTTTTTTGTGTTGCCAGTGATGTGACTATTTGTGTCAAGTAGTGGTAGTAGTAGTAATAGTAGTATGAGGGTAATGGGTAAGTCATGAACAAGTAATGGGAGAAAGATAAACTGCTTTATATTTGTCAGCATGAGGTTCCTTCAGAGTTTAATTTGATCCAGCCTTTCAGCTTGAGAAAAACTGCTGTCAAATCCAAACTTTAACAGTAATTCTCCTCAAAGTGCAGAGGGATTTTTATACAATCTTATTCCTTTACTGCACTTCTGCATATGGTCTCTATGGCTACATTTAAGTGCCTGTTGTTTAGTCTCAGAGTTTACTTTTTAAACTATTATAAGAAAACTTTTGTGAAAATTTTACAAAGTGAAAATATGAAGCTATCATTGTGTTAGGATTGTGTTCAATCATAAAGACTACTTGTTACATTCATTGTTTGATCAAAGGTTGTGCACACTTAAAATCCTATTTTCAGAGATAATTCAACTTGAATAAAAAACAGATTAAGTAGTTTGTTTCTTCTTACTGGTTCATCTTATATGTGAGTACTCACTGATTATCTGATTTGATTTTTTAATGTGAGACCATAGCTACAGACATGATACTTTTTGTTGCTTAAACTATAAGAACATGAAATTAATTATATTTCAAAGTAACATAAATCACTGGAATGCTTTATTTTTAATCCTTTCCTTCACTTTTCTCTACCAGATAAAAATTTGAGGTCAAGAAGAACCACGAATAAATGATAAATGACCTTGTAAATATATTGGATGTATTATTTATGTATTATTATTGAATAAATTGTTTACTACAAACAAAATATGAATGACTTTCTGAGTCAGTGGACATTGTCATTTACTGTCCCATCTGCAAATTATTCACATGGAGACAAAACAACAATACATGAGAAAGAAAACATTTCAGGTGGTTTTGGAACTATTTGCCAATGTCTTATATTAGTGGACTTCTTAATTTCAGAAAACACAGCATTATTAAATTTAATTTTTAAATTAAATATATCAAAAAATCTAAAATATTTTTCTGGAAAAAATCAAGTTAATTTTTTTTCATGTTAAATAAGAATGAATTTTTTTTTTCTTAATACCGGATATCTCACAGAAAAATAAGAAAAAGGATTTCTTCTTGCTTTTTAAAGATAAGAGAAAATATTTTGGTATCCTTTTTATTTTTATTTTGTTCTTACTTTCCTATTCTGTTTCTTATTTAATGTTTTTAATTAACTGCTAAAAAAATATTCAAAAACAGTGTAAAAATATCTGTGCTTCTTGATGGGCAACATAATGAAAGTACATGTGTTAACCATGAACGTGAATATATTAAACCAAATAGTTAAAATTTATTGATTCCAGGTGATCCAAAAACTACTAAACTAATTAAAAGATTTTTCTTGTATTGTCCAAGAGATTTGAAGTTAATGGTTTTATAAGAAACTGGTTCAAAGAATTTAAAAATTCACTGTTAATTTTGGGGGCTGATAATTTCTCTACCATGTATTATTTGATTTTTTTTGCTTTAAATACTATATTGCACTTTTTTTCTTGTTTTTTTTTTTTTTGCTACACCTTGTCTTTTTTGATTTTGAAATTTGCTGCCCACATCTTTAACCCTCAAAGTTATATAGAAGCTCTGATTCACTTTTGTTTACAAACTACATTTTCAGATAAAATGATATCTGTTAAAAGCATGAAATTTTATATTTTGAAAATGATTAAGGATTTTATGAAAAATCTATATTGCTGCTGACCAATAAATAATATGAATCATCTCCACTAAATATGAAGAGCCAAATGCAACAATTAACCTCTATGAATTGAATAAAAGGTTTGGTCCATTATTCCAAGAAGATTATCAAGTATAACAGGCATATGAAGAAGAGTACATAGATCAATATATTGTAAGTATAACAAACAAGATGAGCAGACATGTCCAAGTAGAAAGGCATATAATAATGATAATTCTTCATTTAAAAAAATTCCAATATAAATTATTGCTTATTTATTAATATGTTTACCAATTTTTTTGCTGCTAGTTTCAGTAATTGCTATATGGAGAAAAGAAATAGCCATTTTTTTTAAACATATATATATATATATATATATATATATATATATATATGGTAAATATTATTGACGACAACAGATATTTTGTATTGATTAATTTTACTGATCAACTGTTTCAAATTACGAATGCATCATTCTCAGACAAAGAGAATATTCCATCAGAAATGATCTTTGAAGCAATAGTCATATAACAAAAACAACCATCTAAAAGTAAAAAGAATCATCATTTAAGAGCCCACATCCTCAAATGTATATACAGGGTGTTTCAGTAAAATCCGACACTTGACAAAAAGAAAACGAAATAGGCAATAAAAACAAAAGTTGTATATGCAGAGACCTGACAGTTTATTTAGCAACAGTTAGATTTACATACTACATTATTTTTCATTGTAACCACCAGTGGCAGTGACAACCATCTCAAGGCAGGCACGAAATGAGTCACACACTTTGGTGACCATATCCTTGTCTATAGTGGCGAACGCATCCACGATGGCAGCCTTCAGAGAGTCGACTGTGTTGTGGGCGTGCTTGTTGGTCTTGGCCTCTATCATACCCCAGAAGAAATAGTCAAGGGAGTTGCAGTTGGGTGAGGAGGGTGGCCACATGTCCATTGACAAGTGGTGAGGAACATTGTTGAGCAGACACACCTGGGTCGCCATGTCCTTGTGTGTAGGAGCGGAGTCCTGCTGGAAGACGTAGGGGCATCTGGCAGTGATCTCATCCATCCAGGGCTTCACCATGCACCTCAGCATCTCCTGGTAGATCTCAGTGGTGACTCTCACGCCCTTTTGAAGGGAGAATGGAAGCTTGATGTCCACCTCGCTGGAGATGATGCTAAGGACCATGTCGGAGGAGGGAAACTTCGTATGCTTCATGACGGGAATCTCCACAATGTCTTTGCAGATCCACCTGTTGTTCTGTCTATTGCTCATCTGGTCCTGGATGAAATTCTTTTCATCAGAGAAGAACCTCAGCATCCCAGTGGAGCAGTGCTTGAGCTTGTTCAGCAAAGCCATCGCCTTGACGTTCCTCAACTCCTTAGAGGCATTCGGCGATGAACATGCGTTGAGACATGCAATAGGAGTAACCAATGTCCTTCTTGATCGTTCGGCAGATCATCGACTTGTGACAGCTCATGTCAGTGGCAATCTTGGCATAGCTCTGGCTTCCAACATTGTCGACTGTCTCCTTGATGGTGGCAACAAACTCGTCGGTCCTAACAGCTGAAGAATGAACATTGTGGGTCTTTCATTTGGCAGTAAACTCATCCTTGTTCTCACATGCCTCCCACTTCCTCCTCATGTCCATGACCATGGTCCTCTTGAACCCAAACCAAGCCAGCACTTCCGCAGGCATCTTCCTGATGCAAAAAGAATCTACTATCACAGCTCTGTGCTTATATTCCATCCTGGAAATGGGTAAAGAGAAAAACGCTATTTAGTTGTCAAACTGTCGGGTATCTGCATATACAACTTTTGTTTTTATTGCTTATTTCATTTTCTTTTTGTCAAGTGTCAGATTGCAACACCCTTTAGATAAAAATAAAAAAAAACTCACATGTCAAACTACACCAGAACTACACTCTGCATTTGTCTCTAACTATTCTGATAATGACTTAAGAAAATCAAAAGCTTGAACCATATTTCTTCTGAAATGAACTTCAGACAATTTTTGATGGAATTTCCTCCTTGTCTGAGAAGATCATTCATAATTTAAAAAGTTGATGAGTAAAATTATTTGGCATAAAATGTTGCCTTTAATAATATTTACCTAAAATAAAATTGCTGTCTAAATACACAAGATATATATATATATATATATATATATATATATATATACTGTAACAAATCATGTATATGTCAGCATATATTTGAATATTTCTTATTTTCTTAGAAGACAATCCAAAAATTAAAATTACTAGAACTTTTTTCGGTTAATAATGTTAGGAAAATGTTTTGTTTGCAACTTGTCAATAATGAATCTGTTTGAATTAGCATTCAAGTATCATCAATTTTGCTATGCAATATTATCTTTTTTCAATAATTTAAACCATATTTTATGACCTTACAATCCATTTTAGTGCTATATTTCAATTTCAGGCCTTTTCATAAGTTTTTGGTTATTCATTAAACTGGATTTTATAAAAATGACCTGTCAAAACACTATGTTTATCATAAAGTATATATTAATTAGTGTTCTTATGGATATCTTCAGCAGTGATAATCATACTTACTTATTTAATATATGAAACTGAAATAATAATGAAAATCCTCTCATTAAATACTCTTTGTAATATTTTTAGACTGAAAGATTTCTTTTATTAACTATGTGTCTCTAGATATGTTTTAACAACAGAGTTGTTGCGGGGCCAATAAGGATGTCGCCCCCCACAAGCTTTACAAAGAAAGGTGTGAACAGCTAAGACATTTAAGGGACAAAGGCAGAGGTTTAAGAAGCAACAACGTCGATTTTATTTATCCAAAATGTACAAGAGTTTACTCTGGAGAAATATGTTTGTATCGGTTTTGGGTCCGGTATGACTGGTTTTGTTTAGGGGTAGTTGATTTTGGTCGTATTGGCGAAATGAATGTAGAGTTGAACATCGGTGGTACCTGGTCGACTGCCAGACGGGAGAATTATCAGGAACAGAAGCAGGTTGATCGATGTCACAAGAAGATTCAGTATAGTGATACGACCTCACAGGGCGTATCAACGACTGAGGTGGGATCATGCTGAAGTGTAGCACTTGATGAAGGCGGAGTCCCTAAACAGGGCCAAGTCAGAATAGGGATATGACTTCACAGGGTGGATCGACTGCAGAGATGGGATTGCGTCGAAGAGTATGCTCTTGAAGAAATACACCATGAGCTCACAAAGGTAGCGTACTACACTTTGGTCCTAGCCACCAGACCAAGCAGCCTGGTTTTGGACGAAAAAAAATAGGGGCTAATAATATGTAAAAGGATTCATTCAAGTACTCCCTGGCTTGAGGGAGTAGAAAACCATAGATATTAAATTAATCCCAATGTTGTTCGATGTTTGAAAAAGCGCTGCCTAATCTGATGCTCACGAGATACAGTTTAGACTCAACCTTATTGGAAAAGTCGTCCAGTTTCTTGCATGTTGCTTTACTTAAATCTGTGAGATCAGGGGCTGTGTAAGGTCAAGGTTGTTTATCTAAGGAGTGGCTAATGATGGCCGTGACAGAGTTACTTTATATCTGAGATAAAAAAAAGTTTAGAAAATGCTTTAATTACTAGTTCATCCACAGTAAATTTGCAGCTAGATTCTTACATTGTTTCACCATTCTTGGCAGATCTTCTTTCATCACAATGTTTAACAAACATGATGGAAAGAAAAAGAATATATTGGCTAGATGATATATCAAAAACATTTAAAAAGAAATTTTTTTCTCCATTTAATATTCTCAGCATCTCTCATTCATGCACATAGGTAGTCGCATCAAGATATACAAACTTATTCTAATGATGTCCTAAGGGACAAAACACATCACATGAAAATTTTCCACTTATTTACACTTTCCTTTAAAACTATTCTTGATGTATATAAATTTATATTGTGTATCATCAATTCATGTCAGATCTAATGACTGTTCCTTCTAGGTGAATGCAAGTTCGATTCCTGCTAGAGAGGGCATATTTTTATCTAATAAGATTTTTCACATATTCAAGCAGTAGACAAAAATAAATATATGTACTGTTTGATAAATAAGTGGAAAGTCTACTCAAGTACAATATCCACTAAAAATAACATTTAAGTAATATATATATATATATATATATATATATATATATGTCATATATATCATATCATATATTGTGTGTGTGTATATATATATATCTATATAAAAAGAATATAAATCTACAACCCAGTGTGTCTGAAGATATATATATATATATATATATATATATATATATATATATATATATATATATATATAGTCTCTTAAGTCCTTAGTCCAAAGAAAAAAAACCAAGCGAGTATAAAGACTAAAACATAGACTGCTCAATACGCTAAGTAGAGTGGTAAATTAGAATAAATCCTAATGAGCCAAGCAAACCTACCTAGGTTTCACCTAAACGGATCTTCAGGGCAAACGGGTAAATATATATATATTTTATATCATTTATATCATGTACAGTAGGTGGAAACAAATATTCATCACTTACCATTCACCTGAAGAGGTACAACAGACCTGAACGACAAATTCTATTGTGTAGCAATTTCAACATGTTTTTGTTCTAATATATAGAATGAAATAATAATATACTGCTCTAGTTTGTATTGAGCACTTTTTTAAAAGTAAATGCTACACACAGCAGAATTTCACTTCAAGTGTTCTTTCTCTCATTTGGATGTTTATATATATATATATATATATATATATATATATATAGAGAGAGAGAGAGAGAGAGAGAGGGTGTTCCAATAACTTGGACCGATTTTAAATGTGAATTAAGTTTAAGTGCCTAATGATTTTTTTTCTTTTTCTTTCAGATTTAACAACTTAAATCTTTGGCAATTTCAACCATGGAAAGATTTACAATCAAACATTATGTTAAAGTTATCAAAGCCTATTACAAAAATGGACTTTCAAACCAAAATGCATTTTGCACACTTCAGTATATTTTTGTTCAACATAATCAACCAATCAAAAGTGCAATTGGGAAAATTGTTCATAATTTCAAACTATGTTGGTGACAAATGTGAAAACACCATTGTGTGTTCACTTACCCCATTCAGCTGAAAACATTGCTGCAGTGCATGAGAATGTAGCCAAAAATCCAGACACCTCTATTCATCATCACATGCAGGAACTGAATCTCTCCATGTTGTTACATCAAATTTTCACAAAAGATTTGTCTCTACATGCTTACAAAATTCATTTGACATAAGAACTGAAACCTGCTGACCATTTGGAGTACTATTCATTTGTCATTTGGGTACAGACAAGCTGAAGAAAATTTTTCACAAAAAATCCTCTTTAGTGATGAAGTCCATTTTCATCTTGGTAGATTCATTAATAAGCAGAATTGTTGCATATGGACTGATGAAAATTCAAGGAATGACACAAACACACACACAAATATATATATATATATATATATATATATATATATATATATATATATATATATATATATCATATGTATAATGTGTATATATATAAATATATATACAATTTATATATATATTATTTATATATTATATATGCACAGTGCTTATTGGAAAGTGCACAATATTAGTGATAGTGCTAACATATTTAGTTGTATTGATGTGAGTTTGTGATCCTGAGTTTCATGCCCCTTGTGATTGTCAGACAAACTGATTAATTTTGAAATTTTGGATTTATTTATGCTTGCATATATCAGTTCTTTATGGTAGTGGGAGGAAAAATTGTTGTCAGAACACCACTCATATGTATGCAGACACACATACACACACGGTCACACATTGCAACTCACACAAACATAAACATATATGAACAGTGTGGGACTGGACATATATGCATGTCCATGTGTTGTTGTGTGCATACCTATGCAATTGGTCAATGTTGGATTTGTGTAGCGAATTTCTTTCCAAGTGGTGGTGTCAATTTATAGATCATTTGTCTATTTTATTCATGAAATAATGTCATATATATATGTCAATTGTTTATAGAGTGTTTACTATTTTTTCCCAAATCTGTCTAATTTCTGTTCATTGGGTTCTCTTATGGGGATAAGCTCAACATCTCTATATAGGCCCATGTCTTTTTTCTCTAGAATCCTGGTTAGTAGATATGAGAGGATGAGTGTACTAATTCACAGGTCTATGCTCTATGATAGCTACCATTGTTACATCAGATAGATTGTAATTTTGCTTTTTGCCAATGGTTCATTATTGTGGAGATTTATGGTAGTGTTTGATTATTTTATTTTAATATCACAGTCTGTAATTTTTATGTGTTGTTGTGCTAGTTGTATAGTGTCAGTCAATATATTTTCTGTAATGGAGGGGTAGAAATTCACTATGTCAAACTGGATGAAAGTAGCTTTATCTTTGTTTTTTATTGCTGTAAACCAGTCAGTGACAGCTTTGGTATTTTTTCATTGGTTAATTACTAGTTTTTTCCTTAATTTGGTGTTAATATTTTCTAAGCTGTTTTTATTGAAAAAAATAGTAAATACTCTAAAACAATTGGATTTAAAATAGAAATAAATTCAGGTACAAGAACAGTAAATATCTTAGATGTCACTTTCAACCTGGAACAAAAATACATACAAACTGTGCAAAAAAAGATAATGATGCACCAACTTATGTACAGACATCCTCCAGCCATCCACCTTCAATCATCAAGCAAATACCCATATCTAGCAGACGTAGGCTATCTAAAAACTCATCAAACATAGACATTTTCAGTAACAAGAAAACACCATATGACGATGCACTAAAAAAGTGGATACATACAGCAACTACAATATACACCTCCACAACTGAAACACAAAAACAGAAAAAGAAACACCATCTGGTTTAACCTACCAGACAATAAAACCATCAAAACAAACAGAGGAAGGACATTCTTAAACTTAATAGAAAAACACTTCCCTGCAACAAACCACTTAGCAAAAATATTCAACAAAGATAACATAAAAATTAGTTACAGCTGTACTAAAAATATAATGCAAATAATAAAAAGCCGCAACAAAAAAGTAACAATCTGCAATAGTGCAATCAAGGACACCCAATGCAACTACAGAAATGAAACATGTCCACTTCAAGGAAACTGCCAATAAATGAATATAATATATAAAGCCAAGGTAAATGCAAACAACAGTACAATGTACTACATCAGTGCTACTGAGGGACCATTCAAGAAAAGAAAATACAACCACAACCTCTCATTCTCCAACAGAAAATATTCAAACATCACTACACTATCCACAGATATATGGCAACTAAAAGACAGAAATATTGCACCAAGAATAAGCTGGGAAATATTGAAAAACACACCTGCCTACAAAAACATAACAAAGAAATGCCTACTTTACCTACACAAAAAGGTAGCAATAATTTCCCACACCCAACAAAAGAAATTACTAAACATAAGATCAGAAATAATTTCTAAATGCACACATGAAAACTAATACCTATTATCACAATTTATACCAAACAGATAAAAAAAAATACCAACCAACACTGCTATATAAACCGCCATTGACATATGAACACGTAAAGAGAAACCACTGACACCATAACACCATCAATTATTTTTAATTCAGACTACCATCATAATAATTATAATTACTGTTATTATCAAAAAAAATATGCTACACAAATCCAACATTGAATACAGTGCACAATTACATATGTATGCACGCAATGACACATATACACCCAGACCCACACTGTTCATATATGTTTAAGTTTGTGTGAGCTGTAATGCATGAACATACATGTATATGTGTCTGTGTATGTATGAGTGGCATTCCGACAACAATTTTTCCTCCCACTACCAGAAAACACCAATATATGCAACCATAAATAAAACCAAAATATCAAAATTAATCAGGATCACAAACTCACATCAATTCAAATAAATATATCATATACATGTTATATATATGTGTTTTATATATATATATATATATATATACATACACCACATATATATCACATATATTATATATATCATATATATTATATATATCATTTATGTCATATATATATATGTTATCATTTATATATGTATATATGTCATATATATATATATATATATATCCTATATATTATATATGTCATATATAAGTCATATATCATTTATGCCATATATATATGTTACATTATTTATATATGTATACATTATATATATTGTATATAGTATGTATATATATATATATATATATATATATATATATATATATATATATATATATATATATATATTTATATATATATATATATATTATATATTTTAGGCATGTCTGATTGAATAAATTACAGATATTACGTCTGCTAATTTTTAATAAAATCCATTCATACACACTAATAACCTTCCGTGTATTGATGTTAAAGGATAGATAGATATGTTAATATAAAGATACTAATATATCTTGTATGGATTCTAATAAAAATATAAGATTAATAATATATTATAAAAAATACAATACATCTAACTTAATTATTCACAATAACTCCTCCCAACTGACCGAAGTATTACATAAAACCAATATTACATATTAATTTAAATGTCCCTTGGGAGAATGTATATATATATATATATATTTTTTAAGACATTTTTATGTTTATACATTCTTTTTATAAAAATATCGGAGGATGAATATTTTCTGTGAAAATTTCTCGGACATTCAGGCTGGTAAATGTTGTTTAAAATGGTTTATTATAAACAGAGCATTTACTTAAATATTTGTATCTATAAAAAGAATGTATAAACATAAAAATGTCTTAAAATAATTGTCGGACTTTGTCCATTTCATAATATATATATATATATATATATATATATATATATTATGTATCCTTGTGCAGGTATGCAGAAAATAGAAAAGAACACGTTGGGTGCATAATCCGGGGTTCCTTAGTATTTTTGTTTTTATTTTTAAAAAACAGTGCTCCATACAGAAGTAGAGCTTATATTATAATAATATTTTTTGTTTAAAAATATGATTCCTTCGCTACATAAGAGTTCTCATGTTTCAAAAACGTGAGCCGAAATCATCCAAATAATTAATAAAATTAAGTTGGATTGAGGTGTTTAGTCACGTTTCATCTTCAAGCGAAATTTTAGGAATCCTAAATTCCTAAAATTTCGCTTGAAGATGAAACGTGACTAAACACCTCAATCCAACTTAATTTTATTAATTATTTGGATGATTTCGGCTCACGTTTTTGAAACATGAGAACTCTTATGTAGCGAAGGAATCATATTTTTAAACAAAAAATATTATTATAATTATTATATATATATTATATATATGACATATATATGTTATATATATGATATATATATATATATATATATATATATATATATATATATATTATATATATATCAGAAATATATTTTGTATATATATATATATATATCATATATATACATATATATTATATACATCTCATATACATGTTATATGCATATCATATATATATGTTATATATATATACATATATAATATATATTTATAATATTTGTATCGCTGTGGATCTGAATGAGTAGCAGCGCTATATCAAGTCTAATTTGTGTTTTCTTCATCACCGAGGTCCATGGTACAGCCGGTATAATGTTTGTATTGTATTGAAATGGTCCAGGTTCAATTCTCGATAGTGGATGCATACTGCTGATGAGTCCCAAATAGGATGAAATGGCCATCCAGTGCTTTCTGCATTCTGTTGAAGATTATTCTGGGTTCGATGAATTACTATATATGATTATGCTAAAATCCACCTCAAAATTTCTTCACAATATATATATATATATATTATAAATATATATTATATATTTTATATATATATATATTATATATATATATATATATATATATATATATATATATATATTATGTATATATGTATTATATATATTTCATATAGGTAGGATAAAAATCTATAAATATGTTTCTCCCTCAGATGTCATAAATACAGTGGACATTGAATATTATGTATATTCACTAATATATATATATATATATATATATGTATATATATATATTTATATATACATATATATTGTATATATATGCATATTATATATACATTATATATTAAATATTATACATATTATATATTAATAATATCAGTGGTCAATATATATATATATATATATATATATATATATATATATATATACATACATATATATTGTATATATATGCATATTATACATACATTATATATTAAACATTATACATATTATATATTAATAATATCAGTGGTCAATAAATATATATATATATATATACATGTATATGTATATATAAATTTCCAAGAGGATAGAATCCAGGTAGAACTCAATGACCAACACAGAGTTTTTTATACCGAGAGTTATATTTTCCAATTACTTTTTGAATTTGTAGGTTTGATGAATTGGATAGTCATTACGATTCCAATATAATAAATTATAACCATGGAATATTAGTGTTTGAGCCTTTTATATTAAATATATATATATATTAAATATATGTATATTATAAATTTGACTTGTATGTATTCATTAAAAAAATTGAAAAAATATATAATATCTATTTGATTATTAACTTTATTACTTACTGTAGAAAGTTCAATTCTATTTAATAACATATTATGCACCCTTTTTTGAATATCTGTCCTGTAAGATCTTATTTTATGGAGGTCAGCTATGGGATCAAGGTTAAAATCTACAAATCTGCACTGTGTAGTCAAATGTGGCCTCTAGATAATTCCTCATAATTCTTTTTTCAACATATTTCCTATTTAAGCTGTGTTCTATATGTAAGTGCATTTCATATGCTACCAAATATAATTATGAATTGAAAATATACTAAAGATAATGATTAATATGCTGATATTTGTTTTGTAGAATCTCTAACAATCTGAAACTTAAAATTCATTTGTTGATGACACACTGTAATATTCTAAAATTAAAATCCTTTTTCTTCAAAATCACATACCAATTTCACCTTGTAAGCTGCTGATCTGGATTATTCTATTTCTCCCATGACTTAGAAGTCCTTTGAAACTATATAATCTTAATCATTGACATTTTGGTCAGCTTAACTAAACTATGTGATATGAGACATTATTTCACTGTTTCTGTTTGTGGCTCTTAGATTTTACTTCTGATTATATGATTTATTTTGATTTTGTATTTCACTCTTTAACAAAGAAGTCTTCTAATGGGTCATTAACATTTACAGTGGTGCTGGCTCTTGAAAAGAGGCTTTAATTGATCACTTGAGTCAGTTGTAAATAATTACCTGACATTGAATGAATAAATCTGGCTGGAGCCATTGACTCAGGTAAAAGAGAATGTTTTAGTTCATTAGACAGAATGTGCACTGATCTACAGACCATAAAATGGAGGTTGACTGCTGAATAAAGCTTTGTGGTAGCAGCAAATGATTTAAGTTCTTATCATGTGAGGTTTCATACTACTTGTACAGGATACCATTTTATTTACTTTTACACAATGTCTGATTTTATTATGCAAGTCAGTTTTTTGCAATAGAATTGATATTAACCAACCAGTACTGGTAAAATTTGAAGATATACTTATAATATATATTTTTATTAAAAAATATTTACAATAACTTATTTCATGGGGTGAGATTTTATACACCTCTCTACTCTTATTCATCATAGTGCATATATATATATATATATATATATATATACTCAGCACCTGAAGATTGCATTGTACTTGAAACTCTGATCTGTGCTATCAGTGAGGGATAATATGAAAATTTATGTGTGTATATATATATATATATATATATATATATATATATATATATAAAATGTCACTCTGTGAATGTTACTGGTACCATGTAGCCCAATACTATTGCCTGCATAGTTGGGTCATCACCAACAAAACTAATTCTCTCACCAGGCATTTCTAGTGAGTAGGGTGGCTAAACACCCAGCAGGATTAAACTAGACAAACTTTGTAAGGTCAATGGCCATCTCACTCATTTGGGTAAACTGGACTCCATAGCTATGTATACAAGCAGTGTGGTGGTGACACAGCAGCACTGGATGTGAGGGCTTCCTAAATTGAAGTCAGTGGTCAGTCTGGTGGGTTCCCCACTGTGGAAATAATGGCTATGTGGCAAGACTTCAAGTTTGAAGGCATTGGCTATGATTTAACCGGGAGAGAAATGGGCTTTGATAGGCCATGCATGAGTATTTCTCCAGCTTTCAACCCAGATATATGGAGGGAACTGTTCAGGTGCTCAGTTGCGCAGAAAAATCAAAGAAAAAATTGAAAACTTTGGCAAGATATAAATAAAAAAATAATAACTGTCTTTAAGAAGAATGTGGCAAAAATAGTTTTGAGAAATCTTAAAAGGTATAGATAAAAAAAAACCCCAAGGAAATTGGATTAAGCAACAAGGAAGTATTTGAAGAATCTGGTAGTGCAAATGTAAGCAGATAGAAAAGCTGCTAGATATTAAGAGCATCAGCTGATGAAATGAAAGCAACCCTTTAAGTAAACATCATAAAGAAAAATGTATATGTTAGGCAAAGAAATACATGAAAATTGATTTCTCAATAATAATTTTAGTATTATTTACATTTGGACTGATGTCTTCATCTTTGTTGTTATTATCAATTTTTCAGCCATTGTGCCCTCTAGCTTTCTTAAAGCTCAGTTCAATATTTTCTGTACATTATTCAGATTGACAGACACCTGCCTGAAGGCTAGAGAAAACAATAGCTGAAATGTTGTGATAACAAAAAGATGAAGACATTAGTCTGAATGTAAATAAAATTAACTCCTCATCCCAGAAATTCTGATAAATATAATTTTTAGCAATGAATATATAGCTCCACTGGATATACCTGACTATACCTATATAGTTAGATGTTAAATTCTTCATTTAATCCACAGAAGAAAACAGTGGGGTGGTGGAGTAATGTTTTGAACCAGTACTGTAGGCTGAAAAATTACAGGCTCCTTCATAGTTAATGAATGTACAAGATAAATGCAGAGAAATATGGAAATATTTTTGAATGATGCACACAACCATGAAGCTTGAAGCAAAAATGTATATTTGTGCAAAACAATGCTCTTTCACATTCAGAAAAACTTAATATTGCCCACCTTGCTAAAAAGGATCCAAAATCACCAAATTAGTAGCTTTTCCAGATATCAATGCAATAGAAAATTTATGATCCATCATTAAAAAGGGATGTATTTAAGAATGAACAACAATATTTAAGCAAAGATTATCTCAGGAGAGATAATATCAATTCCTGTAAATAATGTTGAAGTTGAAGCAGTAAAAATGCTTACAAAATCAATGAAAAAAATACTGGTGAAGTTTATAGAATGTCACAAGGCCTATATTAATATGTACAATAATAAAATAATTTATCCAGTCATATGGGATATTGTTAATCAAATATGTTTATTTGGCTTATATTTTTTGGATTTATTTATAAAAATTTGTTGCATTTGTTTCCATGATAAAAAACCACCAAAAATTATTATCAATATTTTTAATAATGGCAATTATTATAATCTGAAAATGATATGATATATTGCTTATATAAATTTATAAATACTGAGTAGTGAAGGAAAACTTGAAATACAATTCACTACACTACAGAATAAGGCATATTCTGTTAGATATTAATATATGCCTATTAATTATAAATACCTTGAAAAATAACTTTGAAGATTAATAAACAACAAGGAGTTTCAGACTTGCCTCATGCTCAAATCTCATAAAAAAATCAGCAACCTAGTTGGTGTATCCTTACATAATGTTCACAATGTCAAAAAGACCATAGTTATGGGTAAGAATATCCAGCTGCAGTATGGCCAGTAATAAGTATAATTAATGAACCCAAAAGCTAAAGTTTAAAGTATCCAAAACATCCATGTGTAAGAATTCTGCTGATTTAAAAATGAACCCTGTGTCTATTAGAATGGTGTTGTGTGATGATATAAGCATTAAAATCATGTATGCATATACCAAAGCAACTTCATTAGATGATCAGAAGTTTGTGAAGGTTCAAAGTGCTCAGGTTGATCAAGAATAATCAATCTACTGTTAAAAAATTATCTAGTGAAAAACTCTTCCCAGTGAATGCTGTTTTAAATTGATAAAATGACTTGTACCTTACAGCAATTGATGTCAAGGGCACTTTCAGAATCAAGTATTCAGTCCTGATGTCATGGATATCCTAATTCTACAAGCTTGGACAAAAGATGGGTGCTGATGTCAGTGGCTGCATACATATGTATTTTATATGGTTCAAGGCCAACCATACAGAGGTTAACTATATATGAACCCATGATGAAATTCCCAGCCCTAAAGCTAAGAATATGCAAAGGTTCTGTCAAGTTAGTTTGGCTGATTTTTGACTACACTATGCTATATGGATCATTTTGAAGCAGGTAGCCCAAAATACCTCCCACCTTGACATCAATACACCTAAGGCTAAGGCTGCTGCTATCAAGGAGGAATTGGCTCAACAGTATATAATGTGCATAGGAATATTGAGGCTGTAATTGTAAATAATGGAAATTACATCAAATAAATTATTCATTTTTATATTATCTATGAATGTTACTAATATCCTTTTGTATTAAGAGGCCTATCTATACAGAGTAAATGAATTTTGAAATCTGCTTCAATTTCTCAAGTTTTGCTTCCCTCCTTGATTATCCTGAAAAGTTAATAAATATTGGTTGATTAATACCAATTTTATAGTATAACTACTAACTTGCTTAATAAAATCTAACACAAAATAAGATCTACGATAAAATATCTAGATAAAATAAATTATTAATTTTATTAAAGGAGAAATTTGTTGAATATATTTGAATAACTGTAATTGAATCAATGCTGAAATTTACTTTCCCTATCTTCTTTAACATACAGCATAAATTGTCAACCAGCTAATTTTTCTATATGTTAAAGAAGTGAGAAAATACTTTGAAATTATAGGTTGAGCAAAAATTTAATTTTGTAACTTTTCAGCACCCCCACATACAATATTATTGAAAAAGTGAATATTATGAAATGTTTTCTCACTTTTTTATAATTCAACAGATTAAAAGTATCAAAAAAATAAACAAACAAGAAAATCTGTACTTCACATTTGAAAAAAATTCATCTTGAATTCATCATCATCATCTACTTGACTTTTATAATCATAAGGGGATCTGAATGCAGAAGCCACACTAAATCTCCTCCACAACGGTCTATCAACAGCAGCTATTAACATTTCTGGTATAGTCATACCTGTGCATTGTTTGACATTGTCCAACCAGTTTTTATATTGGTGTCCTCTCCTAGCTTCAACAGTGCCTTGTATGATAGTCTTGCACAGGTTGTCATGCCTTGTAACATGCCCAAACCACGCAATTTTTCTCTGTTTGACAGTGGCGATTAAAGGGGTTCCTGGTGACCCACAAAATTTTCAACTCTTTTCTGCACAATCTCATTGCTTTTATGTTCCCAATCTTGAATTAAGTTTGCTAAATGATTATCAGTTTGGATGGGTCTTTCAAACAAGAGACAAAAAACAACAATCAAAATCATTACTAATTGTGCCAGAATGAGAAACATTTAAGATTATATTTTAAAAATAAGAAAGATAATGAGAGTATTAAAAAGAAGAAACTACTTCATTGTTCTCACTCTACATCTCTTTTACGTTCTTCTTCCCCTTCATTTCTTCTTCAATTTTATCCTCTCTTTCAACTTCATCTTTCTTTTTTTTCCTTTCCAATCTAACTAATACTTACTTTCATTCCTTGGAATTTTCTTCTACTTTTCTACATCTTCCTTTCTTTCCACTCTTTCCCTTTATTAAACATTTTCATTCATTCATTCTTCCCTTTCATTCAATTAGTCTTTCCCTAATCTGTTCTAATTTCTCCTCTTTTTCTTATTCATCTAATTTCCTCCTACAACTCATAAGAAACTTCCTGTTCATCTCTCATTTCATTCACCAATTTTTGCCTTTCTGTTTCCTTATTTTTACCTTTTCTCTATTGCCATTTTCCTTTCTCCTTCTCCCACTTCCTATTACTTTCTTAGCCTCTTTCTTTCTCTTTCTTCACCTTCTCCTCTTCCACTTTCTACTCTTTTTCTCCAACTGCAACTCATCATCTTTTCAATCTTCTTTCCTCTAATGCCACTAAATTTAGATCCCCCATCTGGAGTTAGTAAAATAGTGAAAACACCCATGAGCTTAGAATGGCCTGACAATAATTGTTAAGCCTATCATGAAGTGATTTCTTATATATATGAATAAATGCACATACACACACAAATGTATTAATAAAGAAATACATAGACACATAGTCATACATGTATATAGATTTGTATATTTTGTATTTGTTTTTTATTTTTATTTTATCTTTTCCTGAAAGTTACTGAGTTCTGAAACCAGATTCTCAACACAAAGTGGATCCATATGCTAAAAATCAGTTTTTTCTTTCACTTCTGTTTAGCTCTGCTACTGCCTGGCCACCACTGTCTGGAATAAACTAGTCTCATTAAAATTATCTTAGTTTTAAGTATAGAATGTCTAAATAAATATGCAGAAGGACTGGTGTCTATTACACTAGTCTTTGTTTTGATCTTTCTTAGTTTGTTTACCTGCTTGTTTGTTTATGAATGTAAGTTTATCATGCTTCTGACACTTGAGGATCAGGTAAGTCAAAACAAGGTTGAACTTTAAAAGTAAAATTAAAGATGATGAAAGATGATGCAATGAAGGTATAACAAGAAAACAAAAACTAAGTTTGATAATTACTGGCAGAGAGAATGACAGAAAATTTTAAAAAGAAAAAAAAAAGAGCATTTTTTTTTTCTTGTTTTAGACTTCATTCTTTTTTTTCCAAATATATCATCTGCTGGTTAGAACCTAGTAGTAGAATGTATGATTGCAGATGTTCGTTGTATACTTCCTCCCTGATCATAGAATGATTGCTACAATAAGAATTGCAAATCAGCTTTGAAAAATCACACACTAAATTGAATAAAATTAACTCAAAACAAAGGCTTGTATTATAAACACTATATATGTGGAAAATATAAGGCCACACTCAAAAGTAAACAAATTTATTTTTATCTATTTCATTATCAAATCCACAAATAGAATTCCTATAGCAAGCAACAGTCTCCAAATAATGTAGCTTATTATCAGCACAGCAAATACATTAACAGAACAGATTGTTCTGCTTAAAACTTTTTCCCTCTTGTAGTATGGTACTAATATTTCTGTGATAATGAATAAAGTTTACTATAATTGGGGCATACAAGTGCTACTGAAAAAGTTTATCATATCAATTAAAAGAATATTTTTAAAGGAAATTAATTTTGTTCCAATTTTTAGATTTATATAACATTAACTAATGCAGAAAATATCAACTATAACCAATTGACAAAAAGAATAATACAGTCCAAAAATATATTTCAATTAGTAATATTTATAATCTTTAATACTGAAAATAGATAAAGATTTTAACAAAAGTCAGCAATCAGTTCAATATAGAACTTCAAAAAGCCAACACTGACATCCTAAAGTAAAATTAAATGAAGTGAACTTTTAAATAATTATCTTCCAAAAATTTTTAATTTATAGGGAACAGGAATCATGAACAAATACAGGAATAGTATGAAGAAGTAAATATGCCTGATGTTGATTTCAATCTATATTAGGAATGTATATTGATTGTCATATAAATGAACAGTTGTGACACAAGGCTGAAGGGGAAGTGGGGTAAAGCTGGTCAACAGTAACTAACCTAGACCTAGCTAATCAGATTCACAATCCATACATCCATTACAATTTGCTTATTCACAAAAAAAACTCATTCATCACCATTCAGTCCTACATGTACCACAATACCACATTTTCCCAGGGAACCTACAAACAAAATATGACATGAAAAGTTCATAAAGTTCAATTGTCTCCTTTTTTTTTCTTTTATCGTATAAAAATATATAAAAATTTCATGAACATTTTTTTTCGAGATACAAAAATAGGGGACAAAACAAACTGGGGGGTTGGGAATCTTGACATGGACCATAACAAAAGAGAATACTGGAAACAACACTTACTCACATTACCTCGCTAAACCAATAGTGTTTAACTTAACCAGGGAAGGGTTCATGGGATCCTACCCCTGTTGCATAAAAGAGAACTTAGAACTTAAAAGAAAATCAAGACTAACCCTGTTCACACGAATGAGGCTCACCACAGTTTCCCACTTTTCACTGAAATCTGTTGCTAACACTGTCCTTGATCTTGAGCTAATGCCCAAAGAATCTGACCAGATTCTGATGAGAATAGTACTTGTATTGCAAGATTCCCCCATCCGTGACTTCCATACCACCGTTCTTGTCACAGCTAGCAACTTCAGAAACCTCATCCATTTCACCCCAGAGAACAGAGGCAACATATTATCACATGTGTATGTGAAATCGATGAACATGAGATGTTTGGGATTGATACTAGACATCAGCTCACTGACACAGTCCCAGAACAGGCGCACCTGAGAACAATGGTAGATGGTGTATGTGAAGCCATTTCTTCTAAACCAAAGACACACAAACAAATCCACCCAGCCTCCTCTGAAGGATATATCATTGAGAAATAGCATGTTCTGAATCAATCACCAGGTAAGCAAAATCTCAGGGTTGCTGAGATAATCCACTGCTGGTGCTTGAGACCAGAATGAGCACAAATCAGTCACTGACAAACCGAGCCACCCACATAGAGGATCCTTTGTGACACCTCCACTAGTTCACGATACAATAGCCTAAGAGGTCATGAAAGGTCACTGGCCTGAGGAATGACTTTCAAGGCCACTCTCAGAGCAATCTCAATTGATTCTAGAGCTTATGCTGGCACTCAGCCCTAGAAATGGGAGGAGTAATGGTAAGGCTAGGAAAGTGCCCCTAATACATCCCTCCAAGATTATGTTCTCTGTCAACTCACCGCTTAGGAAAGCCAACCCTGATGCATGCCAATGGCTTATCAAGTGTTGCATTTCCAGCCCCCCCCATTATATGGACATTGAGCAACAACCTCTCTGCAGACCAGATTCAGGCAGCCACCCACAAGAGGGAGGATAACAAACTCTTGGGCATCTTCTTAGGGTTCTTGCACAGAGGAAGTATAAACAATTGATAAAGGATAAGCAGAAAGAAGTAAGTGGCACATGCCTCAGTCCTACCCTTAATGGACAACTGTTGTCAGAGCCAAGTTTGAATTAAGGATCCGACCTTTGCCTGTACTTCAGACCAATTTTTCTTAAGCTGGGACCTGGGCTTGAACCACACTCCAAGAATGTGGATGGGTCCATCTGTCCAACTAAAGGGCTTTAGAAACACAACTTCCAGGCACCTTATCACAAGTTGGAAGATTTGTTGCAGTTAATCTTGCCCTCCTCCACTGCCTTCTTGTACCATTCAAGCATCTTCTGTAACTGTGGCATGACACAAAAATGGATACATCATTGGCATACATGGAAACCCTGGCTCAACAACCTATAAGGACAGTAATTCCACATCAAGTGAGCCAGACTGGAGGGGTTTCAATGTCAAAGCATAAAGTGGGAAACCTTGTTGGACTGACCGTGACCCCGCAAAGGCATGCAACCACTTTCTCTTCACCTCTAATCAGGGCATTGAGGTAGCAATACAGGAGGCTGATCCACTTGCAGAAGTAGAGTTTGAATCCGGCAGCCTGCAGGACAGCATCCAGTTACTGATGGTCAACTCTATCGAATGCCTTTGACTGATCCAAACTGATAAGCCCAGCTTGATCATCATATTTTACACCTTCTAGGATCATGCAGATCAGATGCAGCTTGCTTTGAATTATTTGTTCCTTCACAGCACAAGTCTACTTTCGGCAACTGACTCCATCAGTGTCTTGGCCAAAATCTTTAACTCTATGTTTAGCAGAGTTATGGACCTATAATCATCTAAATCTTGCCCACCACCCTTGCCCTTTTTCAACAGCATATTCCCACCACTGGAGATCTAGGCAGAGATGGACCTCTGTCAAAAACAGTTATTGAACATGACTATCAGAATTGGAAAAAAGATGTTCAACAGCCTCAAGTACAATTTGTAGAGCAGACTATCAAGTCCTGGAGACTTGCCACTGTCAACCCTTTTCAATGCCAAGTAAACATTGTTGTCTGTGATCTCATCCTTGCAGCAAGCCACTCAAGCTGAAGAAAGTCAGCCAAATAGCTGCAAAATTTTTTTCCACAGAGACCAGGCTCCTTGGTAAAACAGCTTTCAAAATGCCACTTAAATGCGTCTTTGGTAAACCTTTGGGGTATCAACCTCCCAAATGGATTGATTGGAACCTTGATGGATCACTTCCTTGCATAATTCTGTACCCATATTCACAGCTTCTTTAAACATCTTGTTTAATATATGTCTAACTACCTGATCCTAGACATAGCCTCAAGCTCTAGAGCCTGCCTGACTAAACCTATCTCTAGGGAATTCCCCTCAGCCTCTCCTGGGACAGACTATCCTTGAGAGTCTTCACCTTGTTAGTCTTATCTAAGGTAAGCCATTGATTATATTTGGTGATGAATGACGTAATACTATCCTTAAGTTTCTCACACCACTTATTCCCCATAACCGGCCCCACTCGTTCCTGCTTCACTAATCTAGTTAGCAGTTGCCGGAAGTTCTACCTGTCCAGTAAAGACAGATTGAACATCCAGTGTCCAGCCATTCTAGGCCTATTACCTAATGCCATCCGAATAGTGGAACATAAAACAATCTATCAAATCTAGATCAATCCTTCTTACTAACCTTCTATCAAGGCAACTGGTCACCCAGGTATATGGCTGCTTACAAGCCCATGTCTTTTGGGTGATCAACCCAGTATCTATGAACAAGCCCAAACTCAGTGATCAGATCAACCAAGCTATGAATGCCTAACCTCCTGCTAGCTACACTACCCCCTGTCTAATTTGGGATCCAGGATGGCATTCCAGTTCCCCATTCAGACTAAGTACAATGAATCCACCAGGAATTGCCCAACCAACAGAAAAAGAAGACACGCTGTGTTTGATTGTTGGACGCATAAACTGCAACAATCCAAAATGAACTATTGCTCACAACAATATCAGATAAAATCAACTGGACCTCTGCATCAATATGAATAAGGTCTATCTTCATCCCAGGGTACATTTAACCAGCAAGGAAACAACTCTGGCCAGCTGGTCCCCATATGCTGAATAGACAACAAATTTGCTAGACAACACACAAACATCAACATTGCAAACAAAGTGTGTCTCCTGGATTGCAGCCACATCTACACTGAAGGACACCAAAGGAAGAGCTCATGAAGCAGGTGAGCATACTCCAAACTTTCAAGCCCCTTGCATATAAGCTGGCTGACTTGATAGACATTTTTTAAGCGATTTCCTTACAGACTAGCCAGAAATTTGCAGAGATTAGGACCTCTACAGATTGTCCCAGACTACTGGTACCAATTTCAGATGTAATCCATCCATCTGTGATAATGCTGCCAGTGTCCTTAAATTTTAAGGCCCTATATAAGGAGAGGTAGAGCCTAACTGGACCGTTCTTGCACACATTTGGGCCATTTTTTTTTAAAATCTGTGCCATCTTGATATTTGGAAACGAGTCCCTGGCTTATCCCCTGCTGTATTCCTTTTTAGGGTTATCACTCCTGCTGCTTGAAAGAAATTCCTTGGCTCCTTGGTAAATTTCCCAACAATAGAAGTCAGTTTAAAGAGGGGTCTCAAGAGGGCTTTCTTTTGAGCAAAGAGCTTCCTCTCCACTTCTTCAGATTCTTTCTTCTCTGGGAAAATGTTTTTTTCTTTTTCTCTTGGGAGTGGGTGGGGGAGAGAGATGGAGAAGACAGTGCCATATATGGCAAAGTGGGGAGGGTTTCTTGCCTTACATTTCTGTCCAGATGTTTCCATTCTTGCTGGCAAAGTAGGAGCAGATTGTGTCTTTGCTTAGGCCTCTTCTGCTCTGCTTTGAGCAGACTTTCTCTCATTCTTAATTACATTCTCCTCCTCTTCCATATCTCTTTTCAATGAGGAAGATCGAGGTGGAGGCATTTCCTCTAACTACATATAGAGATCAATCATCGTCGTTTCCTTTGTTGTTGCTGCTTACCTGGACGCTGTAGCTGTTTTTGATGCTCTCACTGTTGTAGCTGCTCCCATTTGTGTTGCTCTTGTTGTGGTTTGTGCTGCCCCTTCTGCTGCTGCTGCTGCTGCTGCTGCTTCTTCTTCAAAGATGCTGCTTCAAGTTGGGGCAGATGGACAGTTGTGTTAGTCCTCTTTTATTTACTGTTATCCACTCACTGGGAGCCTGGCTAGCTTTTTCTGGACCCACCACTTCCTTCGGAGTTCCTGTTGGTATTGCCTCTGGGGCACAACTTCAACAAGTGCCCCATGGCACCACAAGACCAGCAGTGCTATTACCACACCTCCACCACAATGTAATGGACCAACCATGACAAATTAAGACATTTGAGATGTTCAAAAAGGCACTTGCAATGGAGCCCCATGCAGAGTAATCTGCATCTTGTGAGTTCCCATATATTCTGTCTGGAGTCTGACAGCCTTCGTCATCAGAACACCTCCCTCCAATCATTTGGTCTCCTATTCTGTTGACAAGAGGATGTCCCATATAATGTGGCTCCTCTTTGCCATGACTTTTTGTGCTGTATGGAGGCTTTTTATAGCTCATCAGTTTCCAAGTTTTAACATCAGTTGTCAGCAGGGAGGTGGTCCAGATATTAATGCTGCTAGTATGGTAAGCAGCTCATTGCCAGATATGTATTCCTGGCATTTTTCTTAAATACTAGCATAATACACCTTATCTTTTTTGGGAGGACCTATCTGGCACCCATGCTGAAGTTGATGGCACCGGAGATTTTTGTGGCTGAGGCAGCTCCACCATAATGATGGAGTTGCCACCTCAGCTAATAAGCAAACAGTGCAAGACAATGACAAAAAACAACAATGCTGGACAAAAAAAAAAATTCAACAAACTTCAGTACTTACATGCTCACAATGGGCTCTACCCGTTGATCTCACTCATCCATTTAGATTAGGTGAGTAGGGGTGGTGGTGTTGATTTCAATTTATATTAGGAATGACTGCAAAACATTTTCCCCTCTCCTTTTATAGGTAGAAGTCCACAAATGCATGCTTAGATATTTTTCTTAGCTGGTTTGCTGTTTGACGAGACTCAGTCCAGATCTGCCTCATCTCTACATTTGCTTGTCCGAACTTGCTTTTGTGTATCAATGTCAATTCCTAGAGAGATACTGTCAATTCCTAGTTTGTGAACCTTTTGCCTTCTTACCTGTTAATTAGCCTTGCATATATTGTTTGCTTGATATTATTTCATTTTTGCCCTGTTCTTTTCTCTTCTTATTGCAAACTTTGTTAATTCTGTTTGTTGAGCAGTTCTGTTATTTCTTTTGCATTTGGCAATGGCTACTCACTCAACACCTGACCTATAAATAAGTTTGGTATTAATGATAATAATTGATATTTAAAATCTCTAACATAAAAAAATATTTTAATAAAAAAATTCCAATAACTCAATATCAAAAGCAACAGAGGAATAGACTGACAGAAAACAGGCATTACATTTTAGACCGCTTACCTTGGAATTTTAGTAAATACACTTATGTTGCACTATCAGTGGATATATTTTCCTGAATATAACATCAATATATTAATCAGAAAAGGCAATATTATTAGACTATTTTATTCAAGAGAAATAAATTTAAATTTATGAACATGCATCTTATTTTGATTTTTATACAAAGATCAGTCAATATATATATTTTTTTTAAGTATAATCCAGAATTCCTGGAATTTTTAGTCATAAAACAGTGTCTCAAAAACCACAGGACAGGTATTTGTGGGTTAGAGGGGGGTATCTGTGGGGTTATCGTCTCTTTTCCTAAACATAATCCTCTTTCAAAATGGCTGCCCTACTGAACATGCTTAGAAAGCAAAGAGCTGTCATTTAATTTCTGTTTTTGAGGAGGAGAAAGTACTGCAAATATTCACTGGTAGTTAATGTTTATGGAAACACTGAACTTGATACAAGCACATTAAGGAGATGGATCAGTAGAGTTAACAAAGAGATACTATAGAAAAACAAAAAGAAAGAGAAACTGGGTTTAGTTACCCCACCCCACAGTAAGAAGCCAGCTACTACTGTTCATGAAGATAAGGCCAAACAGATTATAGTTCTCATTACAACTGACAGAAGAATCACAATTTCAAAACTCTGTAAATGATTTCTAGTAGTATCTGAAGCTTAGTGCAGTCTTTTGGCTATTCAAAAATCTGTGCAAAGTGGGTTCCTAAAATTTTAACAGACTATGGATTTGCAAAAGATGTTTGCTTCTGAAAACATTTTTGAAAATGTAGACTACAAATAGCGTCTTCCTAAGCAAGATAGAGGAAATGAAATTTGGGTTCACCACAATGTGCTGGAGAGCAAAAGAACAATGAAGTGACACTATCTATAGTTCATCTAAGTATAAGATGTTTATGGTAACACACTCTACAGTGAAAATAATGGATGCTGTGCTTTGGGACCAAAAAGGAGCCATACTATTAAAACTAATGGCTATTATTATAATTTTGATCCTGACATTGTCAAATTCAAAGTAAAAGGTCTTTGAGCTAAATCACATCTGAAGATGAGTGATATACTTATGTAACATGGTAGCATAAGGCTATACAGCAGTTTAAATACCAAACAAGCAGTCACAGTACCTGGTTGGGTAACTTTATCTCATCCACCCTACATTCTTGACCTTGCACCTTATGAAGAGGCACTCAGAGGATAACAGTTCTCTAATGATGATGATGATGAAGTAAAAGAGACAACTCACACATGGTTATTCAAATTCCCTTATTTAGAAATGGAATGTTACAATTGACAAATAAGGAGACTATATTGAGGACTAGGAATCCTGTGACTTTTATGTTCATTTTTGCAAACTTTATGTACTCTTATTATTTCACTTTAATCTGTTGTAATTAAAGGATAGGTTTTACTTATTGACTGACTCTTGTAGCTGTGAAAATAATAAATACATAACAGATTTCTACTTTAGACTGTGTCAAAGAATATATATCAATTACTTCAAGATTATGTAATGTTTAAAATCAGAAATCTCATTATTCTCTCTGGCTTAGAAATTATGTAACACTGGAAATATTTTAAAGAAAAGTGATCTTGATCAATTCAAAATGGCTTATTAATCCAAGTATAAAATTTAATGGCAAATAACTTACAAGTTATTGAGCTTTAAGGTTCAATAAACTTACACAGACAAATATAAAATGGCATATCTTGGTTTTGGGAAAATAACTTTAAAAAATAATGGAAAAAATAGTATGAAAGTTTTTAAATCCCTGATAGATCATAAGTGACCAAAATAACTTTTGCTGTATAAAATGGAAATGTTATGTACTTCCTGTTTGCTTCATTTTTTTAATGTAATTTTAATAATTAAAAAAATTGATACTTTATCAGTTCATAGTTGTGGGACAGAGAAAAGCAAAATGAGATGGTAGATGAAAAAATAAAGTGATATATATATAAATATAATTCCTTATTACAAAAACATTAGTTTTAGTGGGTCCACATGTGATTGAGTTGCTATCCCTGTTTTTTTTTTTGTTTTTTTTTTTTGTAAAAAGTGACATTAATAACAATGAGCCTAGATTGAGAAGTCCTACTAAAGAAAATTTATGCCTCAAACCTGTATCTCCTTTTCTATCAGGGAGACCATTTGTATAACCAAAACATGCCTTTGCCTATGGAGGCTTGCATTGATAGAGCATGTTTTGAATTACCTATTTAAGGAATGCACAATTTTTCTTGTAAATATCTATATCTGCCAGCTTCGGTTTCACACCTGAAATGTAAACAATAGTAATTTTTAAATGGATTTTTATCTGATATTATTTCTTTTGCTATAAACATTATTTTTATGTGTATCCACTCAAAATATTGTTCATAGTAATAAAGAAATAATGTTGGATAAAAAAGACACTAAAAAAATACATACATATATAAATACATGCACACACACACACACACACACACATATAGTTTACCAAGAGTTTTATTGTTTTACATGTCACTTTCAACCCCTCCCTTAAACCCACCCAACTTAAAGAGAGAATAAGGATAGTCAGCTCTTTGTCCCAAGTGACATTAAATACATTCTCAAAAGATGTCTTGGTAGCTACTATTGATTTTTGACAAGCTATGTTCCTTTTTCAATGAAAATCTTTTAGAATAAAATTGAGTTAGCTTTTAGCCTCAATATTCACCTGGCTTTGAATCCACTCAGTTTGGTTCATGGCTCCATATATGTAAAGAAAAAAATTAAGGAGAATACTTTTCCTTTCCTGCTGAAAGATACAAGTAGCTAACAAATAATTTATTTTTACTTAAAATTAGACATCTTACCTTTATATGAAGAGAAATAAACATACAACTAAATAAATTGTTTCTACTGCAAAATTCTCTGAATTCCCTATTAACAATAATATTTCATTTATTGCAACAAGTATCAGAAAGAAAGTAATACAACTAAACGACCTAATCACATAGGAAAAATTCACTGATGCTAAATATACACAGACATTTTGAATTATATCCATTTTCTAAAATCAGTCTCAGCTATAGTTGAATCTTTATAGATAGATTTTAAATAATTTCATTCATTATTGTATTGCCATTTTATTATTCCTGTATTTCTTCCATTCATCTCCATCTAGAACATTGTAGTTTTTTTGATTGTGCTTATTTTCACTTTATGTTTTTAATGTGGAATTGGCACAATTCCTAAGAATCAAAATAGAGATTTTGGATAATTGACAAAAGCTAAAAAGTAGGGAAGAGAAAATGGATTGTAGTAAAAAAAATCATTGTAATTTTAACTGTTAATTCCTAGTGAGAAACTTAGCTGTGAAAGACAAATTTTCTGATAATCCTGTTCTAAAATTCTTCTATTTATAGGCAAATGGTTAATATTTAAAAGATTTAATTTTTCTTTTCTTTTTCTTAAAATTGACGTGCTCCATATTTTCAAACCATTTGAATTGGTTAGAAAGAAAAATCCTGAAAACTTGTATTCATTTTTAACATTAGCCTTCATAAAAATGAGCTAACCACTAAGATATTTATTTCTTTTTGATTTCTCTTTATAGAATTCCAGTATCACAACATTCCATATTAAATCCCTACTTTCCTATTATTTTTTATTTGGTTTTATTTCAATTTTCATCATTTCTTTTTTTTCTTTCTATTCAAGTGTCTCTGTGTGTGTGTACTTGTTTATTCTTTTCAGATGACTGAATATGCGTTGATTTTGATTTTTTTTTTTTATCTGAACAGATCATGTAAGCAATTCATGGATTTATTTTTATGTTCTAGTGTTTAAATAAAGCAGAAGGCAAGGACATGGATTTAGCAACTTTTCAGACAGTTCTATGTGCATGAATAATTGACATTTCTTATGTATTTTCAACAAGGCATGAAAAATAGGAATAATAATCTTTAATCACATTTGTGTATGCATGTGTGTTCCTATGTACCAACACATAACCTATAAAGAAATATATGCATAAGAAGGCAACTGTAAAGTTAGTGAGTTGCTACATGCACGCACACACACACACACACACACGCATTACAAGTTATTGTGTTATTATTATTATTATTATTATTATTATTATTATTATTATATATATATATATATATATATATATATGTACACACACACACACACATATATATATATATATATATAATGGGGTGGTGAAAAACCTTTCCCCCCAAAATAATCAGATGTTTGGTCATCTGATAAAGTTTTTAAATTTTTGAGAAGTAGGTTGGGCTGAGAAGCTCATACATGTTGAAATGTATATCTGTGTGTGTGGAGGGGTATATATTTTCAGAGTTACATAAGCATATCTAAAATTTATTTTTTGTGGGGTAGTGAAAACCCACTTCCCCCAAACTGACAAACTCACCAGATAACTAAATTTTAAGAAAAAGGGCTTGTTGGTCAGGCTGAGACCTTTTCAGTGCCACTTCATATCTATATATATATATATATATATATATATATATATATATATATAAAATTATATATATAATGTGTGTTCATGTGTATTTTTGTTATTTAAAATACCATTTTTTTAACAGGATTATATTTTTGGAGATATTATCAGTTTTAAACACATGGAAATTATTTATCTATCTATGACTAAGACAGACATGAAACATGTAGAGCTAGCACCATAATCAAAGTCTTCACTACTATGCCCAGAGGTTCAGAAAGAAGAAGTGACTCTCATTGTTCAAGATTCCAGGACCATCCTAGATGATGTGGACTTGGTGTACGTCACTGTAGGGTCTGCACAGAAACACATGTCATTGCTCCTATCCTGCTAGCTACTTCGAAAAACTTACTCTCTCCAAGCCATGGTAGTTAGCAGATAGTGACATGAGCTTGGCATCCCTTTTCAATTCCTACATCAGACTGGAAACTACAGTGTTAATGTTCTCTCTATAACTGAAATGAGAATGTTAAAATTTGGTAACATTATGTTAAGTTATCTTCTGTTTATGATCAGCTAAAGATGAATTTTCCCTTTTAAACTTTTGTCCTTGATAATTCCTTGTGTGCTTGAAGAAATATACACACACATGTATGTAATTGTTTTTTGTTTGTTTTTTTAATAGAAAAAGCAATTTTGGGGAAAAAGAATAAAATATAACTAAACAGGAAATAACAAAAAAATCTAATGATTTATTTGTATGGATATGTAGTAGTGAATGTCTTGAATGGCAGGAAATTAATGTCTCTACTTTCTTTTGACATGTATTGTCTATATCTCATATGAATGTAGTTGTAAGCACATGACATGGTGCTAAAAATAATTTTAATTTCATAATGTCTTAGTTGAAAGGTACTTAATTATTATAGATGTTAGATTAAAATTTGCAACATTATAATTTGATATAAGCTTCAAATGGTGTGTAAATTTTATCTTTTGAAATTTCTAAGTGGACTAAATCCTACATTAAGTTGCTTTTTCTTCATTGGAATAGAATGTTGTATAAATAATGCTTAATAAAAAGAAATTTATTTTGTTTGAATTCATTTAACTTATAAAAGATATTTTAATGATGTGTTTATTTAGTATAAATCATTTGTTTTATGAAATTCTGATTTATATAGATTTTCATAATTATTCATGTTGCACATGTAATAATCAGTACAGATGAAAGTTATTTATGCAATATATATACATATACTTAAATAGAATAGATGTCACTTTGTTTTTTTATAACCTTGAGGGAACCCTTTGTAGAGGGTGCAAAGAAATCCCTCAAACAAATAATAAAAAGAAAATACACTACAAATAAAGTAAAATAAACTTTTGTTTATTTTCGTAAAAATAATATATAAGAATTATTTTTTTTGTACACAATGGAATTGTCCGTAAAGCCGTGATGTCAGCTTGTCGCTGTACTCCTTCTGGTCTGATGAGAGTTTCTATCTTCCTTATATCTGAATGATGAGACTCCGGGGAGATTAAAAAATGGGTTTCTTATGTCGAGCCCTGATTGGTCAATAAATCATATTTTTGATCACGTGGTGTGCTTTCCACTATGTCCACACTTTTGGGTGCGCCGTCCTTGTTTTTGACCCCACAGGGTATGGTAAGGAGAGAGTTCCCGCGCAATTGTAATTTTTTGGATACACGTGGTGTGAGTTAATTTTGATTGTGTGTATGTGTGTGGAAAATAAAATAAGAAACAGCACACCTTTCAGCCAACACTTTCTCAAAAGGTGAATGTTGGCAAGCAGCAGGAAACAATCAAAGACACATTAATAAATAACGAATGAGGTGGGAAAATTGAAACATGATTAAAATAGATTTTAATTATAAATAAATAAATGATTAAAAACAAAATACAAAGTTCCAAAAAGAGTATAAAATGGAAAAAAGTTACTCATATTCCCTTAATCAAGCGTAAGGAACAAATAAAGTTTTCCTTTTGTTTACATAGGCTTGGCTGATAAAACTTAATATAAACAGCCTTAAGAACTCAAAGATGGTGAACCAAGTGAGCACTATGTAAAATGGAAAAAAAATGCATCATTGTAATTGGTGGCACAGTCAGGATTTTCCAGTAAATGCTGCCCAATGGAGGAGTCATGCACTGTTTGAGTGGTTCTTTTAACACGACTCTGACTACTAGAATGCAAATAGGCAGGCATGTGTTGTGTAAATACGTGTTTCCAGCTTTTGATTGGTCCATCCTATATCCACTGTATGACAACAGCATTTAAATTTATATATTACTGAACTATTCTGAAAAATAGGAAAAAATGATCCTTGCTGAAGGATGGAAAGGCAGATCTCATCTGGAAAGCCGTATGCAACTTGACAGCACTGTAGCATGAAGCAACACAAGCCATAATTCTGTCAGCAAGCAACTGACACTTCCTACCTAACCATGGCAACTTCAGGTAAATTGAGCACTGGCTAGGTCCTAGAACCATTGGTTCTTTAATCTGTCTATTTTTACTATCAATAATGCATTTAATGACAGTAGGATAACCATTATGTTCAAAAATTTCTTGGATCCTTTCAAGTACTTTGTTTAACAAGCTAGGAGAACAAATCATCAAAGCACAATGAAGCAGGCTGGAAACTAGACCAATTTTGTGAGCCTTAGGAACAAAAGAGTTCCAACTTGTGTACAAGCCTGTAAAAATAAGTTTACAAGAAACACTGTTGACAAAAATACCATCTTTATGTTATATAAGAACATCTAGAAAAGGCAAAGTACCATTACTCTCAACTTCCATAGTAAACTGAAGGGATGGATGAAAAGAATTGACTTCTGCAAGAAATTCAGTGGAATTAAAAATTAGAAAATGTGCCATCAACATACTGCATATAATTGCAGTGTTTACAAAACTTATCAAACAAAAGTCCCTCATGAAAACCTACAAAATTTGACTTACGAACACTCATCAATATTGCCTAAGTCCATAACATCCCACTATCCAAAACAAACTATGCAACCTAAACAACTTCAAAATAATTACAACCACATCTAAAACTATTATGATATGATCAGGACCAAAAATACCTATAACAATAATAATTCTAAAACAGGTATATATAAAGCAGATATAAATAAAAACGTTGAATCCATTACATTCATTGACATGCTAATACCCTTGGGAAAGGTATGAATCCTCTTCTCCCTCTAGCTATGGGTAAATGGCAGAACAGACTGGGTTCTAGATCTTTGGATGGCAACTAATCTACCACAGAAAGAAATGGCAACCTACTGCAGGATAACATATTCCTCACAATACATTGGGGAAACTTGTAGAAATATAAAAAAACACCTATGAACACAAAAGGGATCTTATATAAAACAATTTATCAAATGCATTAGTTATACATAAAAACAAATTCAACCACAATTTTTATCTAAAGAATTCTACACTTCTCAAAAGAGAAAGTAACTTAATTAGAAAGAAAATTCTTAAGAGTGCTGCTACTGAATCTTATCAAAATATAAATCTGCATCCCAGATTTTTTCCAATATCTATATTCCTGAAAGAATTACTACTTTTCCAAGCCAAGATACATGACTACAAAAATGTCAAAGACATACAGGTATACGGTTAAGCCCATAACCTCAATATTCAGATAATGTTAATCTTCACAAGGTTACTGCACTTGGAGACTCTTCAAACTAGGAAGGGCCAGTCTTACCATTTTCATAGGGCACCCACGTGGAGAACGAAGTAGTCTAAATTATATGAAATGTTGGATACACTCTTTTTAGAGGATGCTCACCAGTTGGATTTTATGACATATCATTCAAATAATATTGATGATAAAATAACATGTCAATAGCTGACCATCTTATTAACTTCGACTCTCATGTCACATAGTTAAAGGACAAGAGAATACAATTACAAGAGCTGGTTCTTGCCTACAGAGCATTAAAAATTGTGGAGCTGATACCAGAGAATGAGAGACTACTGAAAACCACCATCCAGAAATTAACACTATCTGCTATATCCAAACAACAAAGAAAAATTATGCACAGACAGTTTTCTGATGCTCCATCCATGAATACTTGATCAATTATGATAAAAAGATATGTGGATTGTAAAAAAAGATATGTGGATGATAAAAAGATATGTGGATTGTGTATAATGAAAACAGCCAGAAAGAACATTACTGAAGTGTATTATGGTCACTTATCAAACCATCATCCTTCTCAGTTTTTGTAGTTGGTGAGGCATTTACAGAGGTAGAAGAAGACATAAGAACAAAATTTCAGTACCTTCTGACCAAAGTTCAAGCTTATTTAAACATGAAGGCAATATCACCAAATTCTTCACATGTGGCTTCAAATTCTTCTGGAGCTATAATTGTCTGTATGCCGATAGTGCCAGTAATAAGCAAGATCTGACTAAAAAGAACATCTACCTATCTATAACCAACATTGTGCTGATGAGTCAGCAAAAGCAGTGGTTATACATTTTTTGGAGAAACACTTAGTTCAGCAGTCCTAGACAGTGATGCTTCAGCAACTGTTTGTGGGACAAAATGGTACAAATGTTTTTTTGGAAACCATACTTGAAAACCTAAAAGAAAAAAAAAGAAGTAAACCTCTGAGAAGAACTGAGAACTTATAAGTTTGGTGACAGAAAGAAACTGAAATCCGTCTTCACCATTACTCTACCATGTGTCATTGTTGTCAGTATTTGTTACTGATGTTATGGGACCGAGACATTCTTCTTTTATTAAACAAAGATGCCATGAAAAATCCAAGACATGTCTCAATTTTGAAAATGACAGTGTCACACTGTTGGGAATAAAAGTTCCACTGTGGTGTATCTTATCTGGTCTCTTACCTCCCCATTACTAGACCTCTAGCAGATCGAAGTAAGTTTAATCAAATACTTTGCATTAAAGTAATTACTACCAAAAAAATCAGAAAAAAATGGAATTGCATCAAAACTATATGCACAATTCAGTCATCCAAGTAATAAAACGTTGTGTGATCTAGTCAATGCCAGAAGAAAAGATCCAAAATTCATAAAGATTTTAAAAAACTTCCTAGTTCATGTGAAATATGCATCCAATACAAAAAGACTGGAACCAGGCCCATCATTCAGTGGTCAATAAATCATATTTTAATGAAAGCATTGCAATGGATATAAAAGAAATTAATGGAAAAAAATATTGCATCATGGTACAAAATACAGTGTTGTAGTCAGGAGTCCTAGTATGGAAAGTTCCAACATTCTTAATGCTATATTCAAACACAGGATAGCATATTTTGATACCCCAGGATCTATTCTCACAGACAATAACCAAGCATTAACCAATCATTCAGAGACATGGCACAGAACTTGAATATAATAGTATGTAGTACAGCTGCTGAAAGTCTATGGAGCAATAGTTTAAATGAACAACATAATGGGATACTGAGATAAATACTGAAGAAAACCATTGAAGATACAAGTTATAGTTTTGATGTAGCACTAGCATGGGCTATAAGAGCCAAAAATAAACTTCTCGGTGTCCATGGTTATAGTTTTAACCAGCTTGCTTTTGGCAGGAATCCCAACTTACCTCCTTTTTAAAATGACAAACTCCCTGCATTAGAAGATGTTTTTGCTAGTGAAGTTGTTGCAAATAACCTCAATGCAATGTATTTTGCCAGGAAACATTTCATTCCATATGAGTTTTTGGAAAAAAACTATAATGCACATTTTGTCACCAAGTTTGAACAAATACGGTTCAATCATACAAAAATGCTGATACTGTTCTCTATAAAAGAAAATGTGTAATAGAAGGCTTGGTCCAGGAAATGTCATAAGGTGGTAGAATAAGCAAGTACTTGTTAAACATGGCAGTACGTATGTGAGAGTGCATCCATCCCATTTATTCCCCTACCCAGAAGCATATCACAGTTTTTCTGAAGATAACACAATAATGGAACTGGCGCCCAACATGTTACAAAAAGGGCCTAATAAAAAAAAATGTATCAGTTTTTGAAGAGAATGATATGGATGAAGAAAGCCCAAATGACAATATTGAACAACAATGCACTGTGATAACAAGAAGCAGACCACCTAAGCAAAACTCCATTCTTAAGAAAATTGAGCTCCTGAAACCAGGACAAGCTATTAAATGTGAACTTGCCAATGATGATGATTCAGAATGGAGAAAATTGAATATTTTAAGTAAGGCAGGCAGAAACAAACACTTAATGAATATAATGATGGATCAAGGTGAATCCTTTTCACCAGAGTATCAGATTGCCAAGCAAGTGAGGTTGAGCAAACAAGTGAAGATGAACTTCTTACAATAAGGAAAGTATAATGATTTCCTCCTCAAATGATGATCTGAAAAGCAAGAAAGAAGCAGCTCCAAAGTTGGGTTGAAAATGAAGTTTATATACAAATGCCTATGATCAACCCAAGACAAGATTGGTTTATACTTATAAAAGTTCCAATGGTAAACAGATTTGTACAGCTAGACCGTTGGCTTGAGGCTCCCAGGACAAAGATACTTGCAATATAAGAAATGACTCTCCCACATGTTCTAAAAAAGGTCTACACATAGCATTGGGAATAATGGCATCTAACCATTGGATGCTTAAATTCATGGACATAAAACTACATTTCTACAGAGTAAGCAGTTAGACCGATTAGTCTATTTGAATCCTCCTAATGAGGCCAATGTCCCTCCAGGTTATATTTGGAAACTCTCAAAATGAATATATGGTTTGGCTGATGCTTCAAGATCCTGATACCTGACACTCAAAGATGACTTAATTAAATTAGGAACAGGAATTTCAAAATATGACCAGGCAATATTTACATGGCATTTTGGAAACAAACTGCAGGGTATAATTGCTGCCTATGTTGATGATTTCTACTTTGCAGGAACAGAAATCTTTAAGAGCAGAGTTATAGACAAAATCTGTTACCTATTTGATATCAAATCTGAAGAAGTTGTCAAATTCCAGTACATAGGATTAAACATCAAGAAAAATGGAGATAATGTCAAACTAGGGTAGAATGAATATGTAAAAAGTTAAAATACATCCCAGTAGAAGTAGGCAGGAATTTGAAAGACACTATATCCACAACAGAAGTAACAGAGACAGGGCAATTGATTGGTCAACTTAATTGGCTAGCCAACCAGACCAGGCCTGATCTAAGTTATGATGTTAGTGCATTAAATTCTGTATTAAAACAAGAAATGTTGAATGTATTAAACAAACTAATAGAGTAGTCAAGAAAGCAAAAAAGGAAAAATAGACAGATGTTCCAGATTTAGGAGATCTAAAACATTTTAAAAATATTACATATATATATTGCCTCTTTTGCCAATTTGACAGATATTGGGTCACAAGGAGGGTATATATTCTTTGTGTAAGAAGTAACAAAATATATATGCCTATTACTTGGCAATCAAAATGTATCAGAAATGTTGTCAAAAGCACTCTAGCAGTTGAAACATGAGACTTGGTTGATGTGAAAGAAGCATGCCTTTTTTTATAGAAATGTTTATTAGAACTGTTGCAACTTGAAGATAATCTACAAATTTTATGTAAAACTGACAATTCCTGTTTCTATGATGCAGTACATTCATCAACACAAATTTTGGATAAGAGACTTTGCATAGAGATGGCTATTTTGAAAGAAATGATAGAAAAGAAATTGCTAAAAATTGAATTACAAATGCACAAACTGTCGATTTGCTGACAAAGAAAGAGGTACCATAATTTAAGATTCTTGGGTTCAGATCAGAGCCTAAGGAATCCTCTGTAATGAATCTACATTCACTTATATTTTTGCAGATTAATAAATATATATACACACTTGATGTTGAAAAAGAAAACTGTTAATCTTCATGAGTTACTGCCCTTGGAGACTCTTCAACCTAGGAAGAGTCAGTCTTACCTGGTAGGGCCTGTGTGGCTATTTTTATAGAGCACACATGTGGAGAATGAAGTAGTCCAAATAATAGTATTCCCTTTCCATCACATGTTCAAATTTCTTTAATTTGAATTTACAGATAACACATGAATTAATCCCAAGCTAAATTAATATAAATACTAATTTGCATATATATATATGCTCACCTATATACATACACATAAAACACCAGAAATTTCAAAACTTATATGCAGCAAAATATAGTAAACACTAGTAACTTATGCAACTGTAGAATTAAGAATATATGTCCATTAGATCGAGCTTGTAAAACCAAAGCAATAATCTATAAAGCAGAAGTTATAGATATTAATGGTCAAAATAAAACATCCATAGGATGTACTGAAGGTACTTTCAAATGAAGATGGTACAATCATAGGTCATCATTTAAGTTAGTAAATCTTAGGAACTCTACCAGACTAGCTAAACATGTATGGAATTTAAAAGGAAAAAATAGCAGGGATCCAATTGTAAGCAAAAAATTTTAAAAAAGCAAAGCCTTTCAACAACCACAACAGGAAAAATTACCAAATAATGACATTTCTGGATCCCAAAACCTTTTTGAATCAGAGATCCCAAATCATGAGCTGTTGCATACATACAAAAAAAAATTCTCTTAAGCTCATATGAGGCTGAATAAAAAAGCATGTCCACTTCAATTACCCCCCACTGATAAATTTATAATACCTTTGCTTTTCTTCTTCACCATCTTCTTCTCTTTCCTACTTTGCATCCTCCTCCTCCTCCCTTTCTATCACACCCAATGTCATGCATTTGTTTATTTATTTTTAAAAATAATATAGCGTTCATTGTTTTGTTTTTTTTTTTTAAAATAAAGCATTGGAAAGTCAATTGATAGAAATCACCTATGGATACCATAAGGTTGAAACCAAGGTAGTGGAATCACCTGATCTAGTAATTTCTTAAAGTTAAAAGCTCTACATGTTATTTTTTATTTTTATTTTTTTCACACATGTATTGAACACTATTTAATACTAATGTTTCCTGGTCCAATTCAACTCTGAGCATTAACATCTTATGTATTATATATATTTTTTCTCCTGATGATAGCCATGTTGACTAGTCGAGGAATCTAACTGAAATAATAAAAATGAAAGAATATTATATATATATATATACAACCCAGTGTGTCTGAAGATTTTAATTTTTTAATATCTTTTATTGTTCAAAACATATATATATATATATATATAAATATATATATATATATATACACACACACACACTTGCACACACACACACTTGCACACATACACATACACAAAGATCTCCTCAAACTCAGAATATAATTCACAACACTGCAGTTAATTATGAATTCCATAATCTTATTCTGTGGCTCTATCATATATGTCTGATCACGGATATATATGGTTTGGAATTCAATGCTGTCTTTCTTCTAGACAGGTTGCCAACCACAGGTAGAGAACCTATTCTATTCTATTTAACCCATAGCAGTGGGGAATAGATGGATTCATACATTTCTCAAGGTCATTTATAGGAAAGTGTATGTAACAAACTCAACAAAAATTCAAACTTAATTTGCCAATTTTTTGTTTCAAGCTGTTAATAATTACCCTACTTGCACATTCAAAGAACAAAAAACTATTTTTTTAATTTTTGTTAGCATCAATGAAGGGAACAAACAGTTTATTACTTGCACAAAATTTTATAAGTGATTTTTTTCACATTGAAGTAATTAGTCACTTCTTTGAGATATTTAAGGAAATGATCAAGAAAAAACATTTCTCTTTTAAATATGCTTATGCAGAATTCTCTCTGAAAATAAAATTACAATATTAATCAGTAAAAATATGAAAAATCAATAATCAATGCTACCTATCACAACAAAAGACTGAATGATTTTATCCAAGAGAAACTTTTAAGTGAGAACCAGATTGCGGGGAATAGTTTAAAGATGAAATTTAAAGAAAATGTAACTATAAAATCTGAAAGCAGCATTCATTGCATGCTTTATTAATAATATCAGTTCAAAAGTAAATGCTGCATTAATTGTTGCTTAAAGGCAATAGTAATAGACATACATAAACATGCATTCAATTTATAAACAATTTTTAGATGCAAGTTTTGTTCAACATATTAGTGGTAAAGTAATCTTATTCATAAATAAATCCATTCAGTATCTTTACTCTTCAAACACATTGTCAGAATTGAGGTGTGAAACTAACAGTCACCATGAAATATTGATGGTCTCTATCTAGAAATGCTCTATTGCTAACATCATGCAGTCTTTCCTTATTAATACAGTAAATTTTAAACAATATATAGTGAAAGAGAAGAACAGGTAGTGGAAGAAAGTGACACTGTTGAAAGTTTTATATGAATAAAAAAAAAGCATTTCCACATTTATCATTTTCTGATTTAAAGTAGTTTTAGTCCAATTTTTTTCTTTTCAAAATTTGAACATGTTAGGAGTAGGCAAATGTGGAGAATAGAACCTCAAATTTATCTATTGCTAGTTTACTGCTCTAATAACTGAGCTATATTTGTTAGGTTTTCAAAATCTTTAAGAAATTAACTCTGTTTCTGTAATTTAATGCTGTCATTCTAATCCAAAAGGCAAAATTGCTTTTTAATTGGGTAGACAAGAAAGTTTGTGCTAAATATGTGTTTCCATTCCCCAATAAAAGAAACCATTTACAATGACAGCAAGTCCAGTAGCAAAAAAATAACGTGGAATCTTTTGACTGCAAGCAGCCATATTCATCAGAGAAATCATTATCTGATTTATTATCATTCTTGTTTGCTTAGCTATTAAAAGTGCAAAGGCATTTTAATGGAATTCATCTCTATTCTTTTACCTTAAAAATTAAAAGCATCACATATTAATTAATATGGTTAGTTTTATCCTAAACAACTATATAGATAGAAAATGTCTTCAAATATAATCTCATCTGACTCTCAGTTAATAGAATCTGTTCTTGATGAAAGTTAATAAAACTTTATTTTATCAAATAATTTTACTCATTAATCTTCTCAGAAAGATAATTTTTTTCTCCACTTATGTCATTCAATAGAAAGAAAAAATGTCATTGTGTCACTTAATATTCAAAAGATCAACAAAATCTCAATCCTTGTTTTTTCTTTTGTAAGTTCAGCTTTTATTTTTTTCTAAAACAAATGATGGGGCTTTTGTATTGCTGAAATGTGTTTTAAAATTCAAAAGTTAGCATTTCTAGATATTTTTATGGGGTTAAAAAGGATACATATACTAGAGAAAAAATATAGATAATTAATATATTTTTCTTTTTTATATTACAAGTATTTTATTTTAAAGAAATGTTTATCATGAAATTGTCAAAATATGAAAAACAAAATTTGCCTGCCTGACCCCAGAATGTGTGTTCTGGCTAGGAAGGTTCCAAATTTGATTGTATAGCTGAAAGCATTTACAAAAAGGTTAGCATAGAAAATAATAGCAGAGCAATGTCATAGAAGATGAATAAGAACAAGTCAGTAAAAATTTTGTCAGAGTAATTTAATATTATTTTCATTTTGGTTTGAGTGTTTCATTTTATATTTAGGAGTTGACACCAGATTTTGTGAGAGATGTCAGTATAATTGAAAAATTCAAGGAAGGTTAGTGTCTATTAGTTGTGAATGATGAATGCGTTCTGGAAAATGGAAACTTTATTCTTGGATTAATAATTGGGTGCTGAAAAGTTCTCAACCTAGCCCACATCCAAAATCATTATTTTAATGATCAAACAGTAAAATACTGATTTAAGATTTAAAATTTTAGCATTCCAACATCTTCAGCATTTTTCATCAGTGTATAATTATAATTGATGCTTGCATTTTTATATTTCCACTCCCTCCATGTGTATAATTCCATTAGAAAAATATAGTCCGATAAATTTCTACTGGAAGACAAAGTGAACAGTTTTTTCCAGTTTGTTATTCATTTTCCTAATATTGTTCTGATATATAGAAATTTATATATCATATTAATACACAAACATACACAGATAACTTTACAAGTAGGTGGTTAAAAGTTCTTGGCCCAACTAAGAAGCCTTTTAATTAACATTTGGTCAGATGCTGGTAAGAAGCTATTACCACAAAGAAAGACTTAATTATCCTAATTACAAATTGTACATCTCTTGTTTGTACCTTTTGAAGGCTATGGATTATTTCTTATTACTATAATACTCACACATATTCATGTACATATGAATTTTGGAGTATGCTTGAGGAAAAGTAATATGCGACAAACCTAGGTATATACACAATTTGAAACAGTAAAAAGCAGAGAGATTCAATTCAGTGAGATCTATAAAATAATATTTTACAATATATAATCGACCCATTATCTATATTTACAATGGGTACAATAGTCTTCTTTTAGTGTTACAATTGCTTGGACAGTAGTTTTATCTTACTGAGGCAGTAGCATCAAAAACTGTTAATCTTTGAAGAGTACAATCTGTATACAATGTTCACACACTTCTACAAGGACATATATATGTGTGTCTGTGTGTGTATCTTAAAATGTAAATGTAGACAGAATGAGTGAGTGAATGAGTGAGAGAGAATAATTTTTTTCTGATAAGAAAATTACTCTACATGCATGTGCATATTGGATAGCATCCTGAACTAAAGGAAAGAAAAAAAGAAAATCAAGATATCTATGACCCTTTAGAACTGCACCCTATCCAATAAATCCTCAGAACATCGTTCATTGGTGTTTACATTTAACTTTATATGGATAAAGACTTTATTTTCATTTGGTGTTATTCTAGGCTCATGTGTTTAAGAAAAGGTGAAGTTCATGGAGGGTGTGGTTTGGTTTAAGTCTGGGTCACAAGCAACAGGATATCTGGAATACAATGCTTGTATTGAACAACAAATCAAAGCAGAAAACTTTCAGAAATTAAAAGACAACAAAATAAATAAAAGCATATGGGTTTTGCTTTTTATCAAAGACATCCTTTTTCAATAGTTAAGATAATACTACTTTAAGTAACACCTTTTTTATTGAAATCTGTAAGAAACTAGTTTCTGCAATTATCTTGTATGAGGAAATATCATAATAAGTACACAAAATCACACACATTTGTAATGTTGGATAAGAGATATCTATGTTTAATGTGCATCTCATTATCACATTTAAACATTTTAATTAAATGTCTATAATGAGTCCTAACATATCTACAATTCTACTAACATTTCTAAATACCTGATGGCTAAAATTCATTCATACATACATACATGATGGTCTCTACCTCAATGTTGCATATAACTATTGCAAGGCATCATACATACATATAATTTTAATTGTTAAAACTAGCATTTATATTTTTTATGCATTTCAAAATTTAATTTATAAAGCATTTTTTTTTCAAAATCTGAGAACATTCAAGTGCTTTCTTCTGTTTAAGCTATCTTTAGGAAAATTACATTTTGAATGACTGATCAGTGTTTTTGTAAAAGAAAAAAATCTTCTCTAAAATAGTTTTATTCTGAAACACATAATGACATTAAAAGCAATCTTCCCTTTTTAGCATTATTTCTTTGAATGTAGCATAACATTCTTTTATCCTTAAATATATGCACAATCATGTCTGTCTATGATAGCTACCACTTAATTTTCTACTAAAACTATCATTGTCTCAATTTATATATAATCTGACAGTTTATGTATCCATTCAAATATATGTATATGTATGCCTGGTTGTGCGTATACAGCATAAGAAGATCAACAAATGTAGACAACTTAAACAGATAAAACTTGAAATATTACGGATTCTAATTAGTTTTGTTTTCATTCTTTTTTCATCACAAGATACAATAATTGATTGAGCATTAAACAAATTTCAAATTGTAAATATTATTTGTTGTAAAATATTATATTTATTAAAGTCTATCAAAATCATATTCTTTAAATTTTTCATTTTTATCAGTATTTATTGTTTCAACTGGAGCAAAGTTCTAGAGAGATCTCGCCTCAAAATATACACAATATAATATTATGAACTAAATTTTGAAAAGGTGAATATTTTAATAGACTGCAGAAATTTCCCCCAACAATAAGCTAAAATTCAACGATTTTAAGGTATACTTGAAAGGCTATTATGGATTTTTGTTGTACACACCTGCTTTTTTAGGTAAAAGTTGACATTCACAAAAAATGGATGGAAGTACAGAATAACAACAATATCTAAACTACTTTTGTTATTTCTCATTATGATTTTATATACACTTTTTACTCTCTCTTATTTTGTATCAATAAAATACTATTTATTTATTCTTCCTTAATAGGAGTAGGTAGGCTCACCTATCACCCTGTTCACACTCCTCCCCATTTTTTTAACCTTTTTGAGCAGTTTATCCCTTTTATCCTGTCCAGGATTGAGTTTACAGTTTCTTCTAAAGTCTTTTCATTCTCTTTCCCTCTCAGTAACCCCTTGCATCTTAGTGGAATTATTGTTTGCTTGGGGTGAATTGATTAAAAAAAGAAAATAGACAAATAGATAAGAAATATTTGTAAAGTTTGTTGAACTGACAAATCTAAACTTATTAAATGTATAATTCATAACATAGTAGAGAATATTGCAAGCTTCACTTTAATCTGTATTTTCTGGAAAAAATCACTATTTTTTCATATTTTAGATGCATCATCATTAGGCTATGAACTTATTGACAACAAGAAAAGAAAAGATTTCAGAGTTATATTATGAGTATGGACAACTGATAAATAATTTCACTCACCTATATACAAAAACCCTGTATGTATATATATATATATATATATATATATATATATATATATATATATATATATATATATATATATATATCCACACATACACATGGTAAATAGCATGATGAAAAGGTTTTACTTAACTTGCATTTGGCTAGTTGATGAAACATCAGAATTTTGAAACCAGATATAAATGTTTTCAACACCCACTTAAGACACACATACATACACACATACACATATATATCTATATATATAAATTTTGACTGCATAATGTGATTATTATTTAAATACTGGACTGAATTCATTGCAATGTAAAGACATGTGGAAATAAGTATTTATTGTACAAAATAATTGTAGTTTTCATCATTAGGCTATGAACTTATTGATGTACCTAGATGCACACACACATACACATACACACACGCACACAGGTATGTAAATGCATAAATAAGTTCATAGCCTAATGATGAAAACTTATATAGGTAACTACACTCATCTTGGAAAACCTTCGGTTTCTTGATTTGCTAATGGTCAAATCAATCTCGAAGGAAAAAAGGTTTTAAAAAAGAAAGAGCTATGAACATGAATGTCTGTCGAAAATAATTGTACAGCATACAGGTCCATAGACCAAAGAAAATAACCTCAATATGAGTAATCAACTAACTTAAAAGTGCTCAATACAAAGTAGAGCAGACCTAGTCAAACCTAGAGAGCCAGACAAACCTACCATGGTTTCACCTGATGATCTGCTTAGGTGAAACCTTGGTAGGTTTGTCTGGCTCTCTAGGTTTGACTATATATATATATGTATAATATATATATATATATATATATATATATATATAAAAGAACAAATAGGAAACATTTATCATTCTAACATGTTTCACTTTTATTAATGTTTTGTCAGAGAATGAGTTATGGTAAAAAAGAAACAAATTCTGGTATTTTTACTTATATGTTGTTTGATTTTCATTGGTCAATCATGTTTCATGTGTATTCAACTCTTTTAAACTAATGTTCTGAATTTTCAAGAAATTAACCAATTCTAAGCCTACCTGAAAAAAAAGTAAATATTGCTATGTGTGTGTAAGTTTATAAAAATTCTAGTTTGTCTATGTGGCCATCAGATAATAATGTATATATGTAATTGTGTATATGCCTAGTAGATATTGTTTGTTGCTTTTTCATATGTTTATTTGGGAACATTTTTATAACATACTCTTTGTTTTAGATAAACATACATTAGATTCTTTAAGAATGGATTCAATAAAAATGTAATATAATGTTTTTGACATGTGTTTATAGTTTGTAATATTGTTATTATTAAGCTCTCAAAGTACTTTCCCCTTAAAGTATTAGATTCTTTTTTAATTAGAGTTGCATTAGTAAAATCAAAGTTATGGCTAGTTTTAATTCTATATATTATAGCAGTTTGAATGGGTGTACACTCATAAATCTCTTTTGTGCTTATAGATATGGGCTTTTAGATCATGTGATGTTTATGGAGGGGAAACATCATATGATCTAAAAGCCTATATCTGCTAACACAAAAGAGATTTGTGTGTGTGTGTGTGTGTGTGTGTGTGTGTAGAGAGAGACACCTAAATAAAATTGAAAATCAAAGTGTTAGGAATCAAGAAAATAGTTTGGTGCCCTGAATAGTATTGCCAATCAATTTTTTTTTGCTTACTTTAAGTTTGTCTTGATTCACCCTGATTGATGTTGCGATTTGATTTTTATCAAAACTTGAAAACTATCTTGTAGTTGAGCAAACATCAACTCAATTATATAATGTGTGTATGCGTGCTACATCATTCACTCACATAAAAGTGACCAAATATGTGTGTGTGTGTGTAGTAATCTCTTTACAATTATTTGACAGATAATCTGTCAAATAATCAGATGATTACTGGGCTAACACCCAAACCCGTATGATAGCAAAGATATACATTATTAAAAATAATATATTTTTCTTGCTTTTATCATCTCAGTACCATGAATCTAAAATGAATATGTTATCAATACTGTAGTTGGTTCTTGCAAGAAAACAGTTTTGCATTTAAAAATCTCTGTCTTTGCTTATTCTTTTCCTTTGATAGGAAAGTGGGATTAACCTTCTGTCAGTGAAAACCATTTGAGGACTTTTAGGAAAGACAGAAGAAATGAAGATTAAGAAAATGATGAAGAAAGAGGCCATTTGCTTAGGATGACAAATATCTTTATTAAAACAGAAGAATTCCCCCAAGGTTAACTCTTTTATTACTCAGCAGAAATTTAGCAGGATGCCAAAAATAATTGAGAGTGGAATAAAAATAATAAAGTAAGGAATATTATCTTAAGAATGAAGAAGAAAAGAAGGTGAAACAAAATGAAAACAAGGAACCAGGAAATAATTAAAGTAAATGGAAAGAAAGAAGAAAAGATGAAAAATAAAGGAGTTATAAAATTCACTTGAATCATAAAAACACCAAGAACAAAAAATACTCAACAGTATGAAAAGATATTTAGAGAAACTTTCAAAATCACTGAGAAAGAATGAGAACAAAAAATAAAATTGAAAGACAGAAGTCAGAAAAAAATATAAAGGAGAAAAGAATTACTAAAGAAACACACCATATATGACTAATTAGAAATATTTAATCCATATCTGACTTCATATAAACTGCACAATACAAGTAGACAACATACATCATTATTATTAACAACTATTCATAACTTATGAATTTGTGAAGAAATGAACACTATATTTGATCACCTCATTCATCTTACTAAATGAGAAATCTCATATTTAAGTTTCAATCTACTGACTATTGTTACTAATATTTTTACATTTAAATCTTGATATTTCTGTAAAGCCTGGGTTTTCATAGCAAAATTTTTTCACTTTTAAAATGAAAGTGAAAAAAGAATTAATTTATAAGATGTAAAAGCATACACATTTCTTTATCCATAATAATATGCCAACTTTTTCCTTAAATGAATGTACCTTTTACTCTATCCAGTGTTCAATAACATTTCACTTCCATATTTAGTTTTAAAATTGATTATTATTACAATATATGTAGAAGTTCTGTACTACTTCCTGTAAATAACAAATCTCAACATTACACATTCTAAGCTGTTACAAGTCACCCCAATATTATTTCAGTTTAGTTTTTTCTTTACTAGTATAAGTTAAATAATATTAGCATTTAGTAAAATTATTACACAAAAACATCACTGCTCAATCACCAATAAACATGTACCCTGAATCCAAATCATGCATAGAAATAATAATCTTTTTAAAATAATTAGTCACAGTAATTATTCTTCAATACCAAATTTGGTGAACTATATTCTTGTAGATTGTTACAAGGCTTGAAAAAGCAAATAACCCTAAACTTAAACTTGACCTGAAATTCACATTTCACTCAGAGGAAAGAACTTTGTAATATTTCTTTTTTATTTATTTTCTTTGGACATTTTTAAATAAAATGTCTGACATTTTTCTATAAAGAATATAAGATCTTCAAAACAGGGTTGAAAGACTGATTTTATTTATGAATCTAAAAAGAATATCAGCATTAAGATGTTTTCTAATATTTCTTTTTTCTATTTTAGTATTTCTTATGAAAATAGATCTGGCAAAATAAAAAATAGCAATGATAATTTTGGAAACCATTTTATTTCAAGTAATATTGATGAAGTCAACACTATCACTTCAGTCACAAAAAACAGTGCTACATTAAAGTTTTTAAAACACATTTTGAAATTATTTTTCTGTTGATCATGTCCTCACTCAAAAATCATACATGACAAAAGTTTTTCTGTATAAAATTATATCTTAACCCCATAGCAAAATGCCTAAGGAAAAAGGTAACCATGAACCTGGATAACCAATGTCTTTCAAATGTTAATATACCTATACAGCATTAAGGATTGAATTTTAGCTATCATAATATAATGCTACTCCAACCACTCATTTGGAAAATAGATAGAAAATAATCATTTCCCACCAGAGAATTAATTTTCTCTGTTGTACAAGCAAATGTTCAAATGTTTTTTTTTTTAAAATGTCTGTTAGAATTGATTAAGGGCAGACAATAGATTGACCACAGATCTTATAGATTCCCTTCTAGTAGCTGATAAAAAATAATGTTCTTAAATAGTTGCACCAGTGAATTCTCAGAACTGACTGATCTACTGTTGAATTGTTTTATTCTATTCTTCTTTTCTTTAAGGTTATCAGTTCAGTCAAAGAGCAAGCAGGCTGCTGGATTTTGCTAGAAAACATAGCTGACATTCTAAGAAAAGCTGGATCAAACCAGTTCTTGCAAAGGCTATACCTCAAAAGGAACCCACAAGTAATGTCATTCACTAAGGAAGTTGTAGTAGCTTACTTTTGGACACTAAAATATATTAACAAGGCACCTAAAATAAATGGATAGCTAATATCAAGATTAGAAAGCCTGCGATACCATTTTACTAATATGCATTATTGAATTTTTTCTTTATCTTTCAAGCATTTTCAGTTTTTAATCTCACCATTTTTACTTTTCTATTTTGTTTGTTTCATTTCACTTTTCTCTCCATATGTAAAGAGATAGATATGTTGTCTCTTCATTCTTTTTTTAACTTATTTGGTAGCCAGATATTACAGTCAAATGATTAAAAATATTTTGATGAAAAGAATTTGTACTCAGTTTTTCTAGAATAATCTACTTCTAGAATAGACTTTTTTAAAGTTAGAAATAAACATTTTCTTTTGTAAAGAAAGTTAACTCAAATGAGGTACAAATTGATCATTACTTGCTACAAACTGAGAAACACTTTCAAACCAGTTTCTTTCCATATAAAAACACCTCCTCTGTTTACTCTTTGTTTACTCTGTTAAACGCTTGTTTCCAGATAAATAATCACACAGCACTGATCACATTAAAAATAACAATAAAAATTATTAGTTTTTATACTCCAGTAGATTTTTTTTCCAAAATGTAACTTTTGCTTTCATTAAATTTTGTTGGTAATGTTCAGTATTTCGTTTTTATATAATTAAATAATTTATCTTTTGGGTATGTGTACTTGTATTGAAAGTGTAGTGTTTGTAAAGAAAAACTTTACAAAATCTGTATAAATAAAGAGTTTTATCTTTTGGGTATGTGTACTTGTATTGAAAGTGTAGTGTTTGTAAAGAAAAACTTTACAAAATCTGTATAAATAAAGAGTTTTATCTTTTCGGTATGTGTACTTGTATTGAAAGTGTAGTGTTTGTAAAGAAAAACTTTACAAAATCTGTATAAATAAAGAGTTTTATCTTTTCGGTATGTGTACTTGTATTGAAAGTGTAGTGTTTGTAAAGAAAAACTTTACAAAATCTGTATAAATAAAGAGTTTTATCTTTTCGGTATGTGTACTTGTATTGAAAGTGTAGTGTTTGTAAAGAAAAACTTTACAAAATCTGTATAAATAAAGAGTTTTATCTTTTCGGTATGTGTACTTGTATTGAAAGTGTAGTGTTTGTAAAGAAAAACTTTACAAAATCTGTATAAATAAAGAGTTTTATCTTTTCGGTATGTGTACTTGTATTGAAAGTGTAGTGTTTGTAAAGAAAAACTTTACAAAATCTGTATAAATAAAGAGTTTTATCTTTTGGGTATGTGTACTTGTATTGAAAGTGTAGTGTTTGTAAAGAAAAACTTTACAAAATCTGTATAAATAAAGAGTTTTATCTTTTGGGTATGTGTACTTGTATTGAAAGTGTAGTGTTTGTAAAGAAAAACTTTACAAAATCTGTATAAATAAAGAGTTTTATCTTTTGGGTATGTGTACTTGTATTGAAAGTGTAGTGTTTGTAAAGAAAAACTTTACAAAATCTGTATAAATAAAGAGTTTTATCTTTTCGGTATGTGTACTTGTATTGAAAGTGTAGTGTTTGTAAAGAAAAACTTTACAAAATCTGTATAAATAAAGAGTTTTATCTTTTGGGTATGTGTACTTGTATTGAAAGTGTAGTGTTTGTAAAGAAAAACTTTACAAAATCTGTATAAATAAAGAGTTTTATCTTTTGGGTATGTGTACTTGTATTGAAAGTGTAGTGTTTGTAAAGAAAAACTTTACAAAATCTGTATAAATAAAGAGTTTTATCTTTTGGGTATGTGTACTTGTATTGAAAGTGTAGTGTTTGTAAAGAAAAACTTTACAAAATCTGTATAAATAAAGAGTTTTATCTTTTCGGTATGTGTACTTGTATTGAAAGTGTAGTGTTTGTAAAGAAAAACTTTACAAAATCTGTATAAATAAAGAGTTTTATCTTTTCGGTATGTGTACTTGTATTGAAAGTGTAGTGTTTGTAAAGAAAAACTTTACAAAATCTGTATAAATAAAGAGTTTTATCTTTTCGGTATGTGTACTTCGGTTCCAGTCAACTGCCCCACTGACAAGAGCCCGATGGTCAAGCACTTGACAGAATTACTGACAACCATCTGATAAAGACAACTTCCCAATGGAAAAATGCTCAACAGGGACAATTGCCTGACACAAAAATGCCCAATGTTTATATATATGTAGAATATTTGTACATTTTTGTTGTCATTCAAAAGTGAAAGTATCATAGAATAATTTCAGTACAATAGCAGTGTTCCTTGTGTTCACATTGAAAAATAAAACCAATTTTGTGAAGTGAGAGAGAGAAATTACTTCTGATCTTCACTGCCAATTGTTTATCGTACTAAAAAGTTTCAATAGCTTTGATATATTCTTTATGATTTCATTGTTTTTTCGTTACAATAATAATAATAATAATAATAATAATGTTCCAGTAATAATGTTAACAATAATATAAATAATGCAAATAATAATAGTGATAATCTTAAATATTGATTAAGAAAGCAATAATGAAACTAATAATAAGAATGATTTTATATTAAACAAACCAACTCTTGCAGACTCACGACATAATTTTTCATTCTCAAAAATATTTTGTATCTGACAAATAGTAAGCTTCATCTTGGCACAGGGTATCCATCTCCATGAAATGGGGGATGGAATGGTTAGCTATTATCTATAACTTTCCTTTTTGAATAACAGCAAAAATATCTAAATAATGTACATATATATAAACATTGGCATTTTTCTATCAGGCATTTTTCCATCAGGCAATTGTCCTTATTGAGCAGTTATCTCTCAGGCACTTGTCTGTTGAACACTTGGCCAGCAGGCTCTTGTCAGTCAAGCAGTTGGCCTACAACGATGTACTTGTATTGAACATGTAGTGTTTGTAAAGAAAAACTAAAAAATGTATTTAAATAAAGATTTTCTAAAATGAAAAATCTAACAGTTTCAAATTATAATGGACATATTATGTAAACATTCTGTGAATTAACCATTTTCAGACAAAATAAAAACGTTTTTATTGAAAATTATTAATAAAATACAATGTCTCTATAGAATGAATACCAACTTATAATTTATGGAGAAAGATAAAAATTACACAGCATTTAAAACACATCAAATTATTAATTCAGTTTTAAGCATGTATAGTTATTAAGTTATTAAAAAATACTAATACTTTCAAACTAGCCACACATTTTTCTGTTGAATATTTACACATACACTTATGTGCAATGGTATGCTAGCACACTAGGATAACATCTCACAGAGCCAGTCCAAGTAACAGCCCAGATTAAAGAAGTAATAGGGGTCATTAAGAAATCTCCCTGTGTCTTTTTCCTGTTTTTTCATAAGAAAAAACAGAACTAAACAACAGAAATGATTTTGTAAAATACCTCAACAATTTCTGGAATATAAATTTTTTTATTTACTTGGGATTGAGGTACTTAAATGTACACACACACACACACACACACACACACATATATATATATATATATATATATATATATATATATATATATATATATATAAGGTGTATCAAAAATACTTTTACAAACTGAGAGGGTGGATTTCTCAACACCAAAACAAGGACAAAAGTCCATATAAACATATGTTCACATGTTTTTGAGTTATTAAGTTTAAAGTTTATGGTAGACAGTCTTAAATATACAATCCAAAAATACTTTTACAAACTTTGGGGGCCAGTTCCTGACACCAAAACAAGGTAAAATGTTCATATAAACATAGGTACAAAAGGCCATCATTGTACCTCAATTCATAACAAATGTTCAAAATGACCTCCACTTGCTTCTACACACATATGTACCGGTGGCTCCCATGACATGTTGATGAAGTGTCTTGGCATTATTAATATCTGCTGCATAAACCAATTGTTTCAGGTGGCCCCCCAGATAAAAATTCAAAGGATTGAGGTTGGGGAATGTGCAGGCCATGGAATTGGTCTGCCCGTACTTATCCATCTTTCATTCAGTATATTGTGAACAATGTGACTAAAACATGCTGAAGCCCCATCATGCATGACCCACATGCATCTTCATATTAGCAGGGGTAGATCCTCTAGCAGGTCTGGAAATATGTTCAAAATAAAGTAACTGTAGTCAGCTTCTGTAAAAAGTGCTGGGAGAACATATTGGACCTACCAGACAGTCACCTACAATTCCACCCCACACATTAATCATAAACTGATGTTGGTGTGTATCCTGTATTTTACCATGAAGATTCTGATCTTCCCACAAATGTTGGTTATGTAAATTTGTTATTCCATCTCTTCCAAATGTTGCCTCATCTGTAAACAAAACTGAAGTGACAAACAATGGATTGACAGTTTGTGTAACAAACCATTGGCAAAAGTTCTACTATGGTGATTGATTAGAGGATAAAATATCTTGCACATGTTGCAAATGATACAGATACAGGAGCTACACTTGAAGTACCCTTCATGTGGTACTATGAGATGTATGACATTATAAAGCCACTTGATGTGTGCTAATACCTGGATCATCTCCAACAGCCTGTAGAATGTGTCCTTTATGGTCAAGTGTACAAGTAGATCTTGGTCTTCCTCAATCCATAGTTTCTGTGCCATAGATCCTGCCTCAGCACTGCAATGATAAACAGCAGTAAAGGTTGGATGACTTGGCTGCCTTTTGGTGTAGAAACACAATCTGATACAGCCATGCAGCCTTGCATCCATTACAAGTCACATGGCCATATGTAAAAATCATATCTGCCTGCTCATGATATTAATATCCTGCCACTGTTAAATTGAATACTACTCAGTTAACTTACTACTACACATATTAAATGCTGAAGACAGACTAACCACAAATTACACAAATAACAAATGTAACCTAGTCTACATGGCAACATAGCATCATCTACCATAAACTTTCTTTAAACTTAATAACTCAAACACAAAGAATTTGTGGACATATAATTATATGGACTTTTCTGTGTGTATATATATATATATACACATTCATGTAGGTATGTATGTACATCAATAAATTCAGAGCCTAATCATGAATACTATATTTATTTTGTAAAATAAATACTTATATTTCCACAAAATATCTTTGCTTGCCAATAAATTCAATCCTGTGCTTAAATAATAAATGCATAGATTAAACATTATACAGTGAAAATTTAAGACCAAAATTCATGTCAATGCATCAAGATGCAGACTTATTCATCCTCCTTATGGGTTCTGAAAATTTCTAAATATTTTTTCAAAATCTGCTTTCTTTCTTTTCTTTTTCTTTGTAGATGATTAGGTATATTTTGACAAAGGCCAAATTTTCACTCCCTCTGCCAATTTTGACAATATTTTCTCTGCCTTTAACAAAAGAATACTTTGTGAAGTTTTGACAAAAAAATGACTTAATATTTTTATTGTTAACTTTTTTGCTTTAAAGAATAGTTATTTAATTATTCTTTAAAATAAAATGTTCAAGGATGTAAAGTTTCTCTCTGAAAGAAAGTAATTTAAACTAAAATTGCATATCAATAAAAAGAACATTTTGGTAACACTCTGAAAATGTTCAAAATGCAAGAATATGGAAGTGAATAAATCTTATCAAAGAAATAACAGTATCAGAAATGTTATTCATGAAGGCCTAGGAAGTAAACCTCAAACTTTTAGTGTTCAAATTAGATGTTTCAAATTGAGGAGCATGAATTATAAAATAAACCGTTTCCATTTTGTAATGGGTCTGTTTTAATGAATATTTTTAATTAACAATTTAAAGTGCCAATGAGCAAAGAATGAAGGTAATATTCAATTACTATTTTACTGAGATGTACAAGTTAATGTAGTTAATGATATTTTGCAGATTAAAAGAGGAGATATTAAGAATCTCTTTTATAGAAATTCTGAGGTCTCATTAATTTATAAAGTATTTTCAAATATATTTTCTATTATCAAAATACAAATCTGTCACCATGTTATTTCTGATCAATAATTGTAAAATAGTATTAACTGTCTGTCTATATTTCTGAGATGAGGTATTATGTACAGTATTTACATTAGTCGGACTATTGTCCTCATCTTTGTCGCCATATTTGTCACAACGTTTCGGCCATTGTATGCTCCAGCCTGCTTCAGGTGGTTGGAATTTCGAACTGAACCCTTTATGCATGCCATGTTTGATGGATGTCAGTTATCTCCTGCTAATGTTCCCTCTGAAAGTTCTCCCCTGCCTTAACTGGGTATTGAACTCACACTCTTTGGGTCTGTCACTGGATCTAACCAACGCCATGTGTCCTTGATGAATTTCTGGGTATTATAAACCTAATGTTTTCAGCAACCATATTTTACCAGTGCTCATATTGCAATTTTGCTGTTATCATTGCATGTTTTTACGAGAGCTCATATTGCAACTTTGTTATCATTGCTTTTCTCTGGCACTCCTTATTACTGGTTCACATATTGTATTTATTTCTGTGCTTGGTCGGCTCAGGAGATTTTTGTGGCCTAGCATATGTGCTGATTCCTTAAGTTTATGAATTTTCCAATGGTGTTCCCTGTCTATGATCTCAACATGATCCCACAGGGGACGGTGATCTCCCATTTCTCTCCATATGTGGTCAGCCACGCCTGATTTTTCTACTTCCCCTCATGTTACAGTTTTCTGGTGTTCTTGAAGCCTTACCTTGAGGGGGCGGCCTGTCTCTCCTTTATATTCCTTTCCACAGCTGCACAGAATAGCGTACACACAGTCTTTAGTCATGTTCTCCTCTATGGGGTGTCTCACTCGAGAGAGATATCTGCGAAGTGTTGTCACACTTTTGAAGGTTGTCCTGATGTTATATGGACTGCAGATCCTTTGTATTTTCTCTGATAACCCCTTCACATAAGGCAGGCAGACTGTTTTCTGAGTGTTGTTGTCCTCCTCCTCCTCTTGTACCCGCCCATCCCAGTTTTTGGGGGCTGCTGCCATGTACCCAGGGTAGTTGTTACGTTTTAGGGTACTACTTATACTGACCAATTCCTTATCTAACATCTCTGGGTCACCACTTATGACTTTTGCTCGGTGTTGTAAGCAATGGACGATCTCTTTCTTTACGCTGTATGGATGGTGGGAGTTGAAATTGAGGTACTGTCCGGTGAATGTCGGTTTACGGTATACGGATGTCTTGAACCCATGCTCTGTTCGAGATATTAGTACATCCAGGAATGCGAGTGTGTCGTTACTCTCTTTCTCCATTGTGAACTGTATCGAAGGTCTTATTGAGTTCACATGGTCCAGTAGAACCTGGACATCTTCCCGGTGTGGCCAGAGTATGAAGGTGTCATCTACGTACCTTAACCATATAGTTGGCTTTAGAGATATAGATTCTAATGCCATTTCTTCAAAGTATTCCATGTATATATTCACCATTGCTGGTGATAATGGCGAGCCCATTGCTAAGCCCTCATCCTGTCGATATATGTGTGATCCCATTCCGAAGTGTGTTGTTTGTGTACAGAAAGTCAACATCGCCATCAGATTATCTATTGGAATACTGGTCCGTTCTTCTAGGGAAGAGTCAGTGGTCAATCTGTCTCGGACTACTGAGAGTGCCTCCTCCGTTGGTACCTTGGTGAGCAAACTCACCATGTCCAAGCTCACCATCTGGTTGGATAGGATAGGAGCATCTTTGATTATTTCCACAAAGTGGGCAGAGTAAAACAGTGTAAAACAGGGTTTTGTTCTGGCACCAACTATCTTCTTCAGCATGATGCTCAAGCAAACCATTAAAGATTTTGATCATGACTACATTAGATTCTGTCTCGATGATGACCTGTTTAATCTACGACAATTAAAAGCCCAAACAAAAACCCTGAAGCAATTTATCTGAGACCTCTGCTTTGCTGACAATGCTGCCCTTGTTGCCCACACAGAAGGGGCTTTGTAGCAGACCACTTCCTGCTTAAGCTTTTTGGACTTGAAGTCAATTTAGAGAAGACAGAGGTACTCTACCAGCCTGCAACTTGGGGTGAGTATTGCCCACATCATCATTGATGCAAATAATGCTGAATGTAGTTCATTGGTTTACCTGCCTTGGATGTGCCATCACATTAGATGCTGGGATTGATAATGAGATCAACAACAGACTGGCAGGGGCAAACATAGTATTTGGCAAACTATAGAAATGTGTGTGAAGAAGGGCACTAAGATCAGGGTTTATAGAGCTATAGCCATCGCCACTCTCCTATATGGCTCAGAGTCATGGGTCACTTACCAACACAATCTGCAATTCCTCAAATGGTTCCATCAGTGCTGCCTTTGCACAATCCTTAACATACACTGGAGTGACTTTATTTCCAATAATGAAGTTTTTGAAAAGGTAAAGATCATCAGCATTGAGGCCATGCCGCAGAAGTCCCAGTTGCAATGGTCTGGACATGATGGAGAATCATCACCTTCCTAAAATTTTATTGTACGGCAAGCTCTCCACAGGCTATTGTGGCAGAGGGGTACCAAAGAAGCAATTCAAAGATTGCCTGAAAAAATCCTTTGTTGTCTGTCACATTAAACATTGCAAATGGTCAAACACTAGATAAGAATGGTATTTAGTCACCCCCACCACGAGGGCATCATGGGCCGGTTTAACGTGGGATCTCTGAGCCCGTGGGCTTGGCCAAAAATATGCCCATTGAACCCGTATAAATGGGTTCATGGTCGGTTTACCTCCCCGAAAGAGCCTCGTTCAGGTTCCTCCTTGCTCGAAGGAAGAGAGTTTAACTGATCAGCCGGAACTTTACACTAGATAAGAACAGTGACACCTGGTGTCTCACTACCAACCATGCTGTCTCCTTCTTTGAAAATACCTGCAGGGCCCCTCTCAGGGACAAGAAGCAGAGGAGGAAGTACTGCAATGCTGTGCCATTGAGCCCAGACCTTTTAGCTGCAACTGCGACCGAGTCCTACATTGGACTTATCAGCCACAAACGTGCTTTCATGTGACACGACTGACTCCCTTGTGATCTTTGTTTTGCGAAGCCAAGCCATGATGATGATTAACTGCATTCAAGTATTTTGCAGTGTAATGTGAATCACTTAAAAAAATTAAAGGTTTTCTTTATCTCATTTCCACATCAAATTTTCTATGATAAGCATTGACTCTCATGACTTGTAGCTGAACATATGTCCTGCCACTGAACATGGTCTGCATGGTTCTATAAATATTTTATAGTGACTCATTTTCTTTTGCATTTGAAGTCATTTTCTAACTTTCACATAGATTTATTGTAGTAATCTTTGACCTTGCAATCTGTTTTCTCCCTGTCTTATGTCTCTACAAATGAGTTCTGTGAATAAAAACATGGCAGATTTGGGGCAGAAACCATTTTAGCCTGAACAGTCAGAAAAGTGAGTAATGAAACTGACTTCTTGTAATGAAGTAGACAATATAAAGACATGCAAATGTAAAAAGATATTAACTGATGTTTCAATAAGATTAATTTAAATAAATTGGACATCCAGATTTCTAGTGGAAATTGCCAACTAAAATTATTCAATATGTATGGCATATTTCATAAACAATTTACATTGATTTATGTTAGTTTTAAAGACTAATTTGTATGATTATAACTGACATATGAACATAGAATCTTGTAATGAATCAAATATGCACTCAAATATATGTATATGCATTCATATTTTCAATGAGTATTTAGTGAGTCTATACATGGTAATTATAACTTGGAGAATTATTATATAGTAGGGTTTAATGGAGTTCAGGCTTTGATGGCAGCCATCTTCAGATCATAGGTCATTTAATTGTGTAGTCAGGTGGGAGAGACTCATAAGGATACTGGTGTTACAGTAAAGTGTTTGCATCATTTCTTAGGATTTTGTCACATGAAGCTAAGTTAAGACAAAGAAACGAGAATACAAGCAAGTAATAACAATGATAATAATGAAAGTTTTATTATTACTAATTGTCCAGTGAGTTGAAATAATAACAGTTGAATAGACAAGTTGCCATAAGAGTTTGTTTATAGTCATGTTCATTTGGAGTGTCATGTGGAAACTGTACTCATAGAAATAGTGAAGAATTTCCAATATCTGCTTTTGATCTGAGTAGTAAGATTGTTTAGTGTGACCAAATTTGATAACTTTTTGTTTCATAAGGGAAAATTGTCATTCCTGTTGTCCATCGTTAAATATAACTTAAAGTTATAGGCTAAATGAGGCTAGATTTGACTTCAAATAGGAAAAGTAAAAGCCACATAACATTCTTTTCAAACTGAGTGTTAATTTGTTTCACTGTTGCCAAGATTTATGCAGAGACAACTTTGAAAGTCTACTAAATTATACAAAAGCTATAGATGAAAAAAATAAAAAATTAGTCAACAAACACAACTGCTTAGTTTGAGCAAAATACAAAGGAGTGCAAAATATTCTTGTATTGACCCACTTCTTAAACTTTGACCAAATGCCAAATATTACAAATTTTCTTTGTTGGGTTAAGAAATTTTCAGCACCTCCTCATAAATTACATACAACTTGAAGAAATGTTTTTTGTAGATTCCTCACAATGTGCCTGCAATGTTACTTGTAATGTTGCACATATATTGCCTTATATTGTTACCTTAAGTGAAAATAGATAATAAATTGCAAAATATTACAACATGCATTTATCATTTAAATTAGTGATTCTTAACTAAAAACATATGAAAAGGAATTTTATTCTTTCTATACATATTGTTAACTGAAGAAAAAAGTAGTCTGAATGTCATTTGATCAGTGCAGAATCTTTCAGCTACAGCATTTCACAACATTACCATAACATTATGACAATATTGCCAATGAGCAGTCAGTTTTGCATCAGGAAAATAATTATTTGCTACACCATGGGAACATCACTACAGTGTCATGTATTCCTCAACCAAAATACATGTCTGCAACATTATATGAATGTTCCAGGATAGCTGAGTAATTTTTTCAGTAGTTACTATTTTGTATGCATTTTCACCATTGATCACCTAAAGTCTGCATGCTCATAAAAATTTGCACTAAAATCCATGTTTCATGGATAAAGATACTGACACTGTAACCACTAACTTTCCTTAATATCTCTAATTATGTCTTCTGATGTAAAATTCTTGAATCATAAAGTTCTCTAAAAGAAACACAAAAATAACACTTGATTTTTGATTCTGAGAATAACCAGAGAATGGTTAAATGCACTAAGAAACGACAGTAAAAACTATGGACAATTCCTGCATCATCTTGAGCCAACTATTCATTCCTTTATATGAAAATAAACAAAAAAAAAATACCAAAAAAATAACACAATCTTCCTTGTTGTATTTAATAATAAATGAAAAAATACTGCTCAAATATATATATTATATGGCAGTTGTCAGTGTGTGCATCTAAATTTGATCAAAGAGTAATGATAGACCTGCACAAGTATCAGCATCATTCAAAAATTATTTTTATTTAATTTATTTGAATATAAACATATATATAAGCACCTGGATTACTACAACAGTAACATGTATGTTTTACTTCTGACTGTTTTGCATAACCAAGAAGGTTCTGCTTTTGTGCTTTATTCAACCAGATGGACTGTCTCTCTCTTTTTTTTTTTTCTTATTACTTCATCCCATACAAGGCAGTAAAGTCACTAAGACACATGAGGTTACTGAGTGTGAAAGAATAAGAAAAAAGAGAAACATTATTAAGGATCAAGAACAATAAAAAAAATAAACAAGAAAACAGAATATAACAATCGACATTGTATTTGCATTTTTGAAGATCAAAGTTGGCTGGAAAGCATGGAGCCAGAAGAGAGTTGCACAAGCAAGAAGTGCAAGAAAATAAACTGTTAGCATGGAATATATAGTTGTATCTAGCCAATTCAACACTGTGCTTAAATTCATAAAGTCTAGGCACCATAGTAAAGAGTTCATCCAAACAATTAGCATGAAAGTATTTATAGTAAATGCACACGGAAGCTACATTACAATGATGGAAAAGTGACTGAAGCCAAGATGCCAGGTTAGGATAAATAATATTACTGATTCTTTGAATTTTATCAAAAATTTCTAAACATATAGTAGGAGCACTGGACCATATGTGGCAGCAATATTAAAAGCATGGATGAATGGTAGACTTATCAATATGTAAGATAGATTCTGGAGATAAAAATTGTCAAGCAAACAAACTTTCCTTGGAGCAAACCTAGCAATCGATTCAATAAAATCTTTTCACTTCATGTGGTAGAGTAGAGAGGTCTATAGAATGTCTGAATGAAAGTTGCAATTAGTGAGTCAATTGTTTAGTGACTTGTCAACTTGTAGCAGAACTTGTTAATATTGAACACCAAGGGAAGGTACTAGCTGAAGCTAATACTCTCGCTATGTTGGAACAGAGATTTAACATGGTGGCCAGCCTTGAAACAATGGACAAGACAGCAACCCATTTACAAGGCAATCTAGCCCTGCTTATGGCATTTAACACTGTGAGCAGAGGAGGTGGCCCCAAGGTGATGATACCCCTAAAAGTTCACCAGGGATGACATGCAAAGAGTATGGATATCACATCCCAATGGACTGAGAGGACGGAAGAACTGTCTGGAAGTTAAACTGCGGTGCTTCAATTGTGGAATAATAGGCCCCACTTAGAAAACATGTTGAAAACCAAAGAAGGTGCCCACCATGGAATCAGCAAGTAGTTCTATGAAACAACATACATATATTTGGCAATGGGGAAAATAGGAACAGCAAGACATCCTGCAGACAGAGACAGAGGTCATAAATGGTACCACACCTTACCTGGAATAAAGACCATCCCTGAAAATAGAGGTTTCTCTAATAGCTGAATCCCATGCTAAATTTAGACATGCCCTGAATGATCCCACCAACCGTTAAGTGTACCACATCTGTGATATAGTGGACACTGGCACGCAAACCTGTTTCAGGGGACTAGAGATACTGGAAGTTCTGACATGGACCAACAATCACCTGGTATCAACTAGCCATAGGATATGTGGTATAACAAACGATCAACTACATATTAAACGCATACTCTTCATGTACATCAGAGTTGACCACAGAGAAACAAAGTAAGCTGTTTATGAGAACACATCCAGGTTCTACTTTTCAGAGTTAACACTAAAAGACCCTGAATTTGATACAATCACAATTTTCCAAACCAGATGGCCAAAAGTAATGCGTTGGCAACCATCAATGAAAAGGCATTATGTGCATGTCCCCAAAGAATGATGATCTCAAATGAACTGTCCAACATCTTGTTCCCTCCTATTGAAACAGTAGGAACTGTTTAGAGTGATGGCTATGGGACCATTTTAAATCGAGTGCATTTAACATATGCCCACACCAACTATTACAGGTGATGACGGTAGGCCATTGAACATAACTTTTGTCCAAGGGGCGATACCGTCAGCAATACACACACATATTCCACTGGAAAAAGAGGGTAAAACAAGACCTCAACCAAGACATTGCACTTAATATCATTGAACCAGTACTAGCAGGCACCCTGGCAACTTGGTGTTCGAGAATGGTAGTTACACCAAAAAAGGATATGTCACCCAGAAGTACATTAGACCTGTAAAAACTAAATGCTGCTGTGATGAGGGAGACCCACCACACTCTGTCTCCATTCAATCAAGTGTCCACTGCCCCAGCCTGAACCAAGAAAAAAAAACAGTTCTGAGAATTGTTATGTATGAAAGTCTGGAAATTTTACTGGGATCCAATGCTGAATGAACTGTTCAAGGAGTTAAAATGAAACATTATACAGAAGATTGAGAAAGGTGTCAAAATGTTTAAGATGAATAGGGTGACATGTCTCTCAATGGACTTTTGTAAGGCCAGCATTAGGTACTTCCTTTTTCAAAAACACTGCTGATGCCCTACAGAATCCAGTCCTAACTGTGGTGAGAACCATTGGTAAATGATCCTAGTCAATTCCTAGTTTACAACAGATGTGAAATCACACTTCTCCCCCATAGAAGAGGAAGCCCTAGTCCTCATGTATGGTTTGGAGTCCTGTAGAATATTCAGATTGGGATGTCCATAACTACTGGACACAGTGGATCACCAACCACTGGTTAAAATATTTTCAGAACAGATCCTAGAGAAAAAAAACAGCCTGTATACTTTCAAAGAACTGATGTACAAGTTGTGCATTAAGCATGGAGAAGTTGAATGCCACACTTAATTGCACCACCAGATATCCGGCATTGCCAAAACACATAAGGGGAAAACAACCAATAACACGACCCAGCATATTCAAATATCAATTGTATTTACATATGCACACAAACCCTAAACTGAGAGATATAACCTGGGACAGGGTTGTGGCTGCCATAGCCACTGACTAGGAATGCTGTATGTTAGCAGATAGATTCCCCGAGTTGCACTATGAATTATCACCAAGTATTTGACAATTTTGGCTGATGGGAGACCAATTGTATTGCCGGGAAGGTGCACCTATAAAGGAGAAAAAAATCCTTATCCAAGGCAGATTTGTGCTGAGGTACTTGAGGCACTCTACTCCATACACTAGTGTGTCAGTGGAATGATTACAAATGGAGAACAATGGATGTTTTGGTCTGGCTTGGACACCAGTATCCGACAACAAGAGCTCATGTAACACATTTGCCCCATCTTAGCCCCGAGAACCCCTTATGTCACTGCCAAACCCAGAATTGCCATCCCAAAAGACAGTCACAGACCTTTTTGACTTGCATGGGAAGGGTTATATGGTGTATGCAGACTGGTACACTGGCTAGGTGGAAGTATGCTATCATCAGGGAAGGCTAAAGTGATATGTGAGTCTTTACAAGCTTGGTTTTGCACATACCACACACCAAAAGAGATATCTTTGGATGGTGGACCATCATTTGACTTCCAGGAGTATAATTCATTCCTTAAGGAAACGCACATCCTCAGCATATTACCCTCAGAATAATGGATGAGCAGAACTGGGTGTAAAAGCAGCCAAATGAATGTTAATGGATTGCAATGGATTGCACTGATGTATATGGTTGCCTGTGCCATGATCATATGATGCAGACAATTTGTATGTCAATAGCTGAGATGCTATGCAGCCACACCTCCCCATACTACACAAGAAGTATCAAATACACAGGCTTTGGAGGGAGATCAAGGAATTGAGGGAAATGGCGATGGTAAAAAGTCAGCTATTAAATCAGAAGCTGTACAACACACCCAATCACTCACTCCAAGAGCTCCAGGTTGGTGAATTGGTGCAAGTGCAAAACCAAGATGGACCATATCTATGGCAATGGACAAAGACAGGGATGGTAGTAGAAACACTGGGCAACAGACAATACCAGGTACGCATAGACGGCAGCAACCAAATTACACTACATAATCGTCAATTCCTTCAAAAAATAGTACCAGGCATGGACACACCCAACTACACAACACCACAACCATCCCACACAAAGGCTAATACTTACCTCCATACAACACACCAGAAAGTATAGAAGTAGATGACATAGTTGGTGACAAGATGGAGGACCATACAGAAATGGAAGTGGATAAAAAGCAACCCCCAATCAGGCAACTGCCAGCAAGTCATGATCTGCAATGCAGCACAAGGGTGTCATAGCCACATTGATCATTTTCTCCACAAATGTGGGGACCAGCAGACAATTACTCTAAACCCTCCCAAACAAGTGACCACAATTCATACATCCCATAGTCATAGGAGGGGGGGGACATGTAGAGCAGAGAGCCCCATGGGGAAGGTGGGATGAACTAAAAGTGGTCACCAGTGGAAGACTGGTGAGGAAGAGAGAATATAAATACTGTGTGACTTGGGCATATGAGAACGCTTGACGTTGGATGAACACTACATTATACAACATCAGCAGAAAATGTTAGCCCAAGAAGGCACAACAAGTCACTCTCCTGGAAGTTAGCAACAGCCATGCTGATAGGAGGCAACTACTTTAAAAAAATAACTCTTCTTTTACAACTGGCATTGCTATTGAAAACAATAACATTACCACTAGCCAGTATTTAAACCACTGTTAATCAGTTAACATTACCACTAGCCAGTATTTAAACCACTGTTAATCAGTTAACATTACCACTAGCCAGTATTTAAACCACTGTTAATCAGTTAACATTACCACTAGCCAGTATTTAAACCACTGTTAATCAGTTAACATTACCACTAGCCAGTATTTAAACCACTGTTAATCAGTTAACATTACCACTAGCCAGTATTTAAACCACTGTTAATCAGTTAACATTACCACTAGCCAGTATTTAAACCACTGTTAATCAGTTAACATTACCACTAGCCAGTATTTAAACCACTGTTAATCAGTTATAATCTTGGTGCTTTAGTCA